>CM076571.1:868287871-868786137 GCA_034641835.2 Pinus albicaulis
TTAGTGAAGGCGACTCCTTTCCACTAAGCTCATCATCTTGTTGTAATCTCAACACTCCCTCTCAACAAGATAAGGATTATCTGCAACCCCTATCCTACCCCTGTGGTATTCCAATTTTCTCCTGGTGAGCGCCTTCGTCAAGATATCAGCATCCTGATCCTCTGTGGGAATGTATGAAAGTAACATGACCTTCCGCTACACATAATCTCTGATATGATGATACCGGATGTCAATGTGTTTACATCTATAATGAAATACTGGATTAACCGATAGTTTTATGCAACTCTGATTATCACAATAAATCACAGTAGGCTCTAAGTGTGAACCGAACAACTCGACCAGGATCTTCCTCGTCCATATAGCCTCGCATGCAGCCAAACTCACTACCATATACTCGGCCTCTGCTGAACTGAGTGCCACGGATCTCTGCTTCCTGTTGTACTAAGAAACTGCTATCGACCCGATACTGAAAATCCCTCCAGATGTGCTCTTTCTGTCCGTTGGGCTCCCTTCCCAATCTGCATCCGTGAAGCCACACAGCTTCACCTCATCCGACTGTCTGTACCATAATCCATATCACGATGTGCCTCTGAGATATCTCAATACATGCTTTCCTACCTTCCAAAAGAGCTTTCTAGGCTTAACCATAGCTTATGAAAGCTGGCGTAGCATATGTCAGATCGTGTATTGACTAGATACATGAGCGACCCCACCAACTGTCAGTAAACAGTGGCATCCACTACCTCTGCCGATGTAGCATCCTCTTTCCTCCAACCACCAGGAAGAGGAGTGTCGATAAGCTTGCATCCATGCATGTTGAACTTCTCCAGTATCTCCCTGGCATACTTGCCTTAAGACACAAACAGTCCATCACTGCGTTGCCAAATTTCCAATCCTAGGAAATAATGAAGGAGGCCCAAGTCCTTCATCTCAAACTCTTTTGCAAGATTAGCCTTGCATGAGAGTATCAACTGTTCATCACCCGTCAAAATCAAATCATCTACATAAAGTACAATGATCAACAACTTACCCTCCACCACAATCTGGTATAGGTTCGGATCTGCCTCACTCTTGGAGAATCCAAGTCCAGTGAAATAACTGTCTATCTGTGTACCAAGCACGAGGTGCTTGTTTCAACCCATACAACGCTCTCTTGAGCCTGCACACATGCGACTCGCTGCTGAAGATCTCGAAACCTTCAGGCTGCTCTATGTACACCTTATCCTCAATCACTCCTTTGAGGAACACAGTCTTCACATCCATCTGATGAATTTTCCACCCCATCTGCGCTGAGAGAGCAAGAATCGTCCGTATGGAAGAATACCTTGCGACAGGTGCAAAGGTTTCCTCATAATCGATCCCCTCAATCTGTGAGAAGCCTCTGGCAACAAATCTTGCCTTGTACTTCTCCACACTCCCGTCAGCTGCTTGCTTCACTTTGAAGATCCATCTCGAACCCACCACTGATTTCCCTTTCGGCCTTGGGATAATCTCCCATGCACTGTTTCTGACAATCGAATCATACTCTTCCACCATGGCATCTACCCATGCGGGATCCTCCACAAATTCCTTGAAAGAGGATGGCTCTGTCACGATACACTTGCTCATAAGAGCCATGTATCCAGTGTACCAGTCAGGTGACTGTCTCTGTTTGCACTGTGATGTAGGTGCTCCTACAACCTTCTCTGCATCTTGAGCCAGTCGCTCAGCTTCTGTAGTGCGCTTCCGCCCTCTGATGGTTGGCGCTGCATGAGTGGTTTCTTCCACTCCATGAACCTCCTCTTGTGGCTGATCCACATCTTGAGGCTCATCCTTAGGAAGTAATAGCACCCTCATCTGCATGCAAGTGTGGCTCCCTCTCAAGCGAACACTTCATGGCTTTCTCCTCATGAAATTTGATATCCCGTCACACAACAGTCTTGTGACTGTCTGGAAAATACACACGATATTTGTGGGGTGTATCAGTGTACCCCACAAATATCCCAACCTCTGTAGTCGGCTCCAGCTTCTTCCTAGCATCCTTAGTCACATGAATGTAAACAGGTGAACCAAAAATCCTCAAATGGGAAATATTAGGCTTCTTACCAGAAAACGCCTCCTCGGGTGTACTCATGCCAAGTATCCTGTGAGGACAACGGTTCTGCACATATACTGTAGTATTTCATGCCTCAGCCCACAACTGTATGGGAAGGCCCTGATCATGCAACATCACCCGTGCAGTACCCACGATCATTCTGTTCTTTCGCTCAGCAACCCCATTCTGATGTGGGTTATGAGGTGCTATGAGCTCTCTTCGAATTCCTTCTGCACTGCAAAAGTCCTTGAATTTTCCAAAGATGAATTCACCACCATTGTCGCTCCTAAGAGCCTTCACTTGCTTCCCTAATTCTTTCTCAACCATTGCCTTGAACTCACAGAGCTTTGAGTATGTCTCGCTCTTCTTCTGCATGAAGAAGATCCAGCACTTCCGAGAAAAATCATCAACAAATATCACATAGTACCTGTGCTTTACTGTCGAAGATACTGATAAAGGTCCACACACGTCTGTGTGAATTCTCTCAAGGATCATCGTGGCGCGACTATCCTTCTTGTGAAAGGTGGCTTTCACAAATTTTTCCAAGGTACATCCCTTACACTGATCTAATTGCGCAAGAGTACCCTTAGGAAGCCCAGTAGAAATTTGTTGTAGTATCTTCAAAGCTCCATGGTGAAGGTGGCCCAATCTCCGGTGCCACAGCTCGCCATCATCCCGGCTCACCACTCCTTCTGCCTTGCCTGCCATTACTACTCAGCCATCTACCTGCAATTGATAAAGGTTCTTAACTCGAACCCCTATCCTTCGGGTTTCACCAGTTGCCTTACTGCGCAGGAAAACCTTTCCTTCGCTAAAGACAACATCATATCCCTTGTCTTCTAACATCGCCACAGAGATAAGATTCTTCTTCAATCCTGGAACATGCATCACTTCCTTCAATACGAAGGGTTTACCAGACTCCCTCTCAAAATAAATGGTACCGATACTGGTCGCACTATATCTACCATCATCGCCCATCTCGATGTGCACTCCAAGATCTTTCTCATCCAGATCAGTAAACAAATCTTTATCTCCGGTCATATGAAAAGATGCACCACTGTCAAGAAACCACACTGAACCCATAATACTTTAGACCAAGCATGCGATCAGTGAAAAATATGGCTCAAACTGTGAGGCTAAGGCCTCTCCAGTTGCAGCTCCAGCAGCCTGCTTATTTTTCTTCTTCTATGGACAATTAGTGGCGTAGTGTCCATGTTGGTGATAGTGAAAGCACTTCACCTTGGACATGTCCTGCTTCTTGCCTTTCGCACCAGATTGAGAAGCATTATTCTTGCTCTTCCCCTTCCTTGCTTTGGCAGCCAAGGTGCAATTTTCTTCATCTAATTTCTTTGATGAAAATCCATCCCTAGTACTTCGCCTTATCTCCTCTTTACCTGGTCAGGCCAAAGTTGCTTCCATCACCGAAATTTTTCCAAGGTATTGTGAGCCACTGATAGGAATGCTAACTCTTCGAAGGCCCAAGGAGAGCCAAGCTCACCAATTCCTCGTCATCAACAGTAACCCCCACACTTCCTATCTCATCCCTACATTGGATGAACTTCGTGAGGTACTTGGGCATACTTTCGCCTTTCTCCATTTTTATGTTCCTGAGTTTATCCTTGAGTGCCAACTTCCTCTGGTCGCTCTTGCTTTGAAATAAATCTGTCAAAGCTTTCCACATCAAGAATGGAGAATCCTCACCATGAAGGCTGGACACTATGTGATCCTTCACACCTTCCAACAAAATTTTTCGACACTTTGTTGTCTTCTTTTGCCATGCATCAAGTATGGCAGCATCAGAAGAAGTAGGTTTTGGAATTTATACATATATGAACTCCTTCAACCCATTTTCATCTAGCACCGCCTCCATCCTTTCCTTCCATGCAATATAATTTGAGCTACCCTCAAGGGCATACTCCAATCGCAATCCTTTGAAAGACATTTCAACTTCGACACCAAGAAAACACTGCTGCAAATTCGAATTCCACCAGCTCAAAACTCAACCGCTTCAATGTTTTTCAATTGCTCCAATGATCAATATCGCTCTGATACCATGTAGAAATTTGAATAAATGATATGTTATAACTGAGATTCTCCTGATCACACACTATTTTAACTTCATGCACAATTCAAAATCTCTTCTACCATTGATCATTAATTGTGGAAATAAAAACAATCGCATGCGCACATTAAAACCATAAACAATCACACATATGAACACGGTATTTTATGGGAAAGCTTAAAGCTGAAAACCCCCAACTATCTGTATATTATATGTTATAGAGATCATGTAACAATCATTATACAAAGCTCCTCACAAGCTCTCAGTATAATCTCCAATTGCTACACAGTAATCAAGCCCGATCTAGCAAATCACATGCTCCAATCTCTACCACGTGCTTTGCCTCTCTTTGACGCAAATCCTTTGCTAAAGAATGGCTACGAATGAACTCAAATTGGTCCAGCCTTTCTCACGGAATCGTCATTGGCATCTCCAATCACCGGTTATTTGCAAATCATGCAACAAAAATATCGTCCTAGCTTGATAGTCACACTTCTCTTTCACCTACCTCTTCCTTGGTCTCCTTGAAGCTGTCCATACACTATAATTAGCGATGTATTCTTTAGTTGATTAATGAGTTAATAATTAGTGAATTAATTAATAATTAATTCACACCACTCTCACTAGTGTATCCAATTAGTTAGACTAGATACAACTAGCTCAACTATGTTTAACTCGGTTAAACTGAACACAACTCCATTAACTTCCTCAATCAACTCCACCAAACTCTCTCACATGAGTTCTAACTAAAGTATCCATGCAATAGCTCCACTTAACCCTCGGGAATAGCGTAATTCCTTCTGTTAGCTCCTGTGCCACATCTGTGCACTTAAATGAAGTGCTCCAAGAGAATAAGATAATGTTTATAGTCCAAATATTATTAAGAGCTAATAATATTCGACATATCTATTTTTAGACTAGCAATCTAAAAATAGATTCCGCCCAATATGTCTAAAAATAGAAGTCCATCTATTTTTTCCGATTTAACCAACCATCCACAAATAGCATCCTGCAACTCATAGAACATGATCGACATGTCTAAAAATAGACTTGCGCAAAAAATAGCCTGCGGGCCCACTTAGTGAAGGTGACTTCTTTCCACTAAGCTCATCATCTTGTTGCAATCTCAACATGGGAGAGAATGTGTATTTCCACATTATTCTAAGGAATAACTCACTAAAAGTGGGGTATTGTACAAAATTAGAACCCAGATTTGTGGAACATTTTATATCTTGGAAAGAGTGGGACTAGTAGCTTACATATTAGCCTTACCACCCACAATAAAGCCGCAAAACGTATCTCATATTTATTTTCTTAAAAAGTATGTACATGACACCAATCATGTAATTGATTATTCTATGATACAAGTGGAATTTGAGGGAGAGTTCTAGCTAAAACAACTGTGCATTCTAGACTGGAGATAGACCGTATTCTATAATCAAGTAATAGATTAGTTTAATGTGTAATGGAATCACTTTGAAACTAAATAAATCATGGTAATATACCCATTTTTGGTTTAATTATTAAGTGGATGTACGAACTATGATTATAAATCTTAGTATTATCTATTTTATTTTTAGTTATAGAACATCAAGCTAGATGGTGTTCCTTTAATGGCTTGGGGTTTGTAGTAGTTCCAAATTTTTACCTCTTTTTTCTATGCGTGATCATGAGTCACTGAAATCCAACATAGAAGCCATGGTTGGATGGGATAAAAGTTATATAAAATTAAATAATTTGATTTTTTTCTTGAAAAAAAAATATAATATTATCCTGAAGAGAGGGACAGGCAGATCCAAGTCTCAAGGAGAGTGGAGATGTGGAGGATGATTCCCCTCACCCTAAAATATGGAGGAGGTGGCACATACGATCTAACTTCCACCTAAAAAAATGAAAAAAAATACCATGGGAGAGTGGTGAAGTGGAGGATTATGCTTGTCACCCTTGAATATGGAGGAAGTGGCACAATGGATTAAACCATCACTCGATGGAAAGCAAGAGATGTCATTGGAAAAGGGGGTGCCCATAATTTTATTTTCCTTGGAAAGGTGGAAGAAGGGGTTGACACTCTCTCGGGTGCATAGAGATACATAAGGAAGGTGTAATGAAATAAAATAAATAAAAATGGGAAATATAAGAACACAATAGTGGGTGAGGATGCAGCAAAAGTAGAACATGGATAGAGAGATAATTCCATAGAATTTGGACATGGAGTGGAACTGGAGTTTGTGACTAAGCCTTTTGATCATATATTTGGGGTGTTATGCCCTTTATTTTTTTTCTCATGCCATTGGATTTTTTTTTCCGAGCCTTCTTTGTTAGTAGAAGTCTTAATGGATGATCGAATCACTATGGTGATTGTTGAATATCTTTTAACCACCTTGATAGGGAAATTTGAGTCATTGTGGTGCTTTCTAGAGATTTGTTAACGACCTGCGAAGTGTACTACGGATTCCTATGGTGCTTAATATGATAATAAAATTGATATATTACCTAAGTAGTGGATTCAAGCTCCTTGACTGATAAATACCTCATCTGGACCTTGGGTGAATCCCTCTGATTGAATTGAAAGAATTAAGTGAGTCACTATGGTGTTTACTACTAGAGTGTAGTTGAGAAACCTCTTGGATAGTGGAATTCATCTCTTTAGTGCTTGAAACCCTTGGTGTGAAGTTTCATTAAGAAAGAATACCTTCGATTTTGGATCTGGATTAGGGATGGTTAGCTATGAGAGATTTGCAACATAGCTTGACCTATGGTTGAGTCAAGAGTGGAATTCCCTCCTTTATATGCCGATGATTCTTGCATACTCAAATAATTAAATTTTATGCATATTTTGATTATGGAATATGATAAACATGTTGCGAACATGGCTTTTTATATTCATTATTGAATGCCTATAGCTCATTGTTATATTTATTGGCAATTACATTACATGCTTATGGTTATACTCAGTAGTTGCATTGTAAAGGTTTGTTGCCATATTCTTGACTAGAAGTCTATTACATATACTATGACTTGAATAAATGTACTTGAGATGTGTTGGAAGATACTTAATTCATATACAAGGTGATATATTGTGGGTTTATGCATTGTTATGGTATTTTTGTGGCAGGTAGATATAATTGTTGAAATATTCTAAGACTTGCACTATTTGAATGATAAATTATAGACATATTTTAATGGGTTGAAATGTCTCATATTTTTTCTTTAAATAATGGGTATCTTCTGAAAATCATCCATGGGAGCCATGTCCTTTTCTCCCATCTTTGGTTCAAAATATTTTGGTCCTTTCTAGTGCCCATTTAAAAAAAAAATTTCATGATACCGTACCTCAAGGATCAAGGTTAAGGTCCTTAGGCCTTAAATTTCTCAGAACATGTGTTTTTAACTATCCTTCTCCTTCATTTGTTCATTTCTTATTGAATTTTAGGTTACAAAATTATGACCTTGGGTCGTATCACCTAGGGAGTTGAACAAGTTTTCACTCCCCTATAGTCTGCAATTACTTCTTCGCTTGGAAGTGGATTCCATGACTATCACAAAATACTTTTGTAGCTCGATTTCACATGAAGGTGAGGGAGAGTATGGCAGAATGGTTTTTCTGACCATGGTTCCAGCCTCAAAACCTTGTTTTTAAGATAAAACTTGCTACTATGATATTTTTACTTTAACTCTTTCCTAATGGGAATGTAGATAAATAATTGGCCAATTTGGTTGAGGTTCCAACTATGGAACCTTTTCGTTAGGTTGTTTTGTCACTTCTCACCATCACCTTCATGCCTTACTACTTTGAACTTGGGCAATCTATAGAGGTGTGGGTTATTCAACCATGGTTCCAATATTTGGAACCATGATCTTGTGTCACTCCAACTACTAAGTCATTTTCCTCTTGTTCACATTGTAATGGGAAGAGTTTTCAAAGAACCAACTAAGATAGTTGTGGTTCTAACCTCAGAAACTATTGCCGGGGTAGTGCTTGACACCAAGACCCTTTCGCACCTTAATACATTGTAAGGAGTGAGAAATGATAAAGATATGTTTGATTCCACCAAGTTTCTAGTTGTTGGAACCATTAAACCGGTCACCACTCACCATTGAGACTCGTGCCCACTTTAACTTGATTGAATAATGAGTGACTTCAAGGGGTTAGTTGAACTAGTCAAAGTTGTCCAATCACCATGAAGTTGTGCACCTTAAACCATGAGTAGATGTGTAATGGTGATGGGGGTTGTCTAATTTGGTCATCGTTCCAATGGTGGAAACTTTCTTGTTGCTTTGTTTTTTAAATTTGTCACATGCTTCGGGAAAGAAAGTGAATCAGTGTCCATTCCAACATGATGTGGACCTAGGAGTAAGGGCCCTACAGTGGTGACCTTTCTAGATAATGCAACTCTAGTGGAAGCCATATGGGTTCCATGTGGGTGTTATGATTAAATAACTTCATTTAATAGGCCAAAACTTCTAATAAGCATAACTTGTGAACCAGAGCTGAGATTGAGATAAATTTTATATTACTAGAAATCTCTCCGAGAGTTGGTAAACATGGTGGTATTAGAATTAAATTCCATAGAATTTGATAAATCAGTTTTTTTTAACCCTATCTACATAAAAAATCTTGGCTATCAAGTCAAACATGGAACCCTCCCACATCCAAGGATGTCCAGGGGGTGGGAGGTGGTTACAATTACTAAACAACACTACATATCACCATTTTATTGAGAGTTTCATTTACTTGACTACAACTCAACAAGATTTGTCATATGCAGTAAATATTCTTTATAGACTTATCCAAGAAGCTAGAGAAATTCACTGGAATTAAGATACATATAGGGAACAAATGATTTTGGAATTCTCTAGAAGAAGAACCACAATTTTTCACTTCTCGCATATTCAAATGCATATTTTGCAAGTGATATTGATGGAAGAATATCAACATCAGTTATTTATCGAACATGGATTCAGAGTAATTCCTTGGATTTGTAAAAAGAAAGCAACAATGGGAAATTATTAAGTAGAGGTGAAATATATTTTAGCATGGGAAGCAACATGTAATTTTTTTTTGGCTATGATGAATCTTATATGATCATGGAGCTATTCAACAATCGTGGACTACATTATTAATTTATAATCAATTTGAAATAAAAATGGCCAAGAATCTAGTTTTTCATAATAAATCCAAGCATGTGGACACCAAGTATCACTTCATATGGACTCTCATCAACAACAACATCATCAAGCCAGAATATTGTCCATATGAAGATAAAATCTTAGACATTATCACTAAGTTGTTAGGATAAATAAAATTCACCAAGTTCAGAGAAGAACATGACATTTGTAAAAATAAAGTTCAAGATTAAAGGGGGGATTTTAGGCAATTTATCCTAATGTTTATTTAGATAATCAGCTAATTAGTTTTTTCTAGATAAATAAAGTTATTCTATAATGTATTGGTTTTACAATAATAAAGTGAATTATAGAATTGTTGTATTTCCTATGCAATAAATAGGCTTTTTCATAGTGATTGTCCTTGAATTTTCAAGGACACATGGCATGTTGAGATAAGGCTAGAGAGACTATATATATGATATGTCTCTCACCCCTTATGCAAGTTCTATTTCTTAAAACTATGTATATGAGAATATTTTTACTATTTTATCAATTTTAACAAGAAACAGTAATATAGCATGCATTATTTTAAGCTTAATAAAGTTTTAATTACAAGATTGTACGTAATATGATAGGAAGATCTCATATTAAGAAGAGTAAATATAGGTTCATCATCTTGTCCTGGTGATAAACCACAACAGATAGTTTGATAGGAAGATCTCATATTAAGAAGAGTAAATATAGGTTCATCATCTTGTCCTCGTGATAATCACAATAGATGGTTTCAAACACCTAGAAATATTGTTCTTGATATGATTATTACCTAAATATTTCTCAACATTCAAAATATGGATCACAGAAGCCATATTCAAGTAAGAGTAAATATAATTAAGTTATATGAAATTAAATTAAATTAATTAAAAATTTGTGAAATTTAATTATAAGTACACCTTAAATTAAATTAAAAAGAGAATAAAAATAAAAATTCAAATTAGATTGCAATAAAAGAAAAATAAGTTGAGAGAAGTCAAAGTAAATTAATTAATAATTAAAATTAGTAACTCCATCGGTAATTTAAAAAAGAAAATTCAATATTTTATAATATTAAATAAGTATATATGAATGAAATGGATGAATAAATATTAAGTAAATAATAAAAAATAATTTTTTTTATATGTTGTAAGATAAGTTATAGAAATTATAAAAAATTAAATTTAACTTAATATAGAATTATATTTCTTAACTAATATAAAATTCTATTTATACCTCAATTCAATAGAGATATAATAATGTGAAAATAACTTTCCATTCATATTTATTAAAAGTTTGATTTATTAAAATTGGTTGAAAATTAAAAATATGTTTACACACTTCAATCTTCCAATTTTAGTTAGCAAATTACTCTTAAGTTATTGGAAAAGAGTAGTGTCAAACAAATTGCAGGTCACTGTAAGGTTAGAAATTGAATGGCACATTTTATATATATATATATATATATTGGAATTGAATTGCACATTCAATAATGATATTTAATTATATATAGAGTAGGAATTAAATATGCAATTGTGCGTTTTATCATTATGCTCGCAATGTGTTCTTATTATATTATATTATATTATATGCTCATAATATTCAAATTGTATTAGTCCCTACTACGACTATAGAGTTTGACACATCATTGAACGACTATTAATGTAGACATTGACCATCAAATTTTTTTATTTTTATTTTAAAACTAATTGCTCAATAAGAATGGAGGTATTATTTCCCTCTTTGTTTGATACAATTTTGGATAAATGAACTTTCATTCTAAAGTATATTTTCATATATAAATTTCTTGACATCATATTCAAAGTTTGAATTTTCATACAATGCTTTCTTACAATTATATCGATAGTCTCATTTTCATACACAACTTTACTTCATCAAATCCAAAGTCTTGTTTTCATATGTTTAGATATTTTTTGGAAATTTGGAGAAGCAAATGGAGTGAATGACAATTTTTGTACATAACTATTGTGAGCAACTAGGTGACGAAGAGGCGATTGGGGCAGACCCTATGAGACCCCATGAGAGCAAACTGAGACTCGGTCAGACCTCAAGTAGCCATGTGAGATATCGTGAAGAGGAGACAGAGGGGGGTGATTTCCTATCTGCCATTGTTGATCTCGATTCCAAAGTCCTCAAATGCCTCACCTCTTCTCAGGGCATTGCAATACTAGCCAATATCCCTCCACACAATCACGAAGAAAGACTAGGTGATGGCACTGGTAATTTTGAGTTCCATCAATTTCGAATTTTTGTTAAATCCCTCTGGAAAATATTTGTGCCTCAGGGTTCGTGAATGGGAGGTCATATCTTCACTTACACGCAAAATTTATAAGCTCACAGGTATTCAAGAGGGGATTTTGAGAATCCTTTATGAGGGGAGACAATTAAATTGTGAAAATACTCTGAGGGGTTATGCTATCAATATATATGCATCTATTTTGATCTAGGTGGATATTGGTGGCCACTCGCCTATTCCACTTGGGGCCCCACCATTGTCTCTTTCAGTTTTTCAGTTTCGGCATAACTTACTATTTTTCACAGTTTTTCAGGTCCTGAACTTCTGGATCCGTTTTGAGGCCCTAAATGACGTGTTTTGGGAATCATTTTTCTGATGAATATGATTTTTTTCCGAAATTTAAATTTGTGGTCAGTAGTTGTAGTCCTTGGCTACATCTTTTTAACGATGTATCATGTGCGTCAAACAAGATAGTATGCCAAAGTTACGACCCTGGGAAATTGATGTACCAATTTACCCTGAAAGGGCCTATATTCTGGAATTTCATCTCCGAGGGTTAGGTTTTTGGATGTTTAGGGTTTTCCATTGTTTCTCAATAATATATAGGCCTTTGAGTCTCATTGTAACAGAGAGTTCAAAGGCCTGTAGCCGCCACATATCTTCTCAGAGATAAGCTACCAGCGCCCTAGCTAGTTTACTTCCATTCTGTCTGTAAGAAAATTTTAGTTCTTTGATATTAATGAAATGAAGTGTTATTTCCGCTGCATATTTGTATTTATGGTTATATGTGTATTCTATTGCATTCCTACATAAATCTAGATCAGTGGTATCAGAGCAGTCTGCTTTTTCTCGATCCTTCTTTGCATGTCCCCAACGAGGTCGGGGTATAAGGAGTTAGGGCTCGATCTGGTTGAACCTTTGCAAGATCAACCTCACAAACCCCGACGGCCGCCTGTGGGGGACAAAAAGAAATATGAGAGAGCAAGATATCCTATCAAAATCTTTCTCGAGGATGCCCTCGAAAAACAAAGGAACGCGATGATGGATAAATTTTCCCAAATCCTTCAACGACTGCCCACTGGCGGTGCATCTGCATCCAGCAGCCACTCTAGAGGCGCAACCCCCTTTAAGGTAAAAGTAAACTTTGACATTCCCATATTTGAGGTTCAAATAGATGCAGATGTTGTAGATAGATGGTTGAATATATTAGAAGGATATTTCTCAGTTCATGAATTTTTCGACCAGGAGAAGATTATTTTTGCACTACTCAAAGCTACCCCCCATGTCAAGGACTGGTGGGAAACCTACTCTGAGAAAAAGGATGAGATAGAACCCTCTCTGTTCTCAGATGTACCCACTTGTTATTCTTTCTGAGATGCCATCAAGGAACAATACTATCCTGTGGGGAGTTATGAGGACAAGTACATATAATGGACCACGTAGCAGCAACAAAGGGATCAAGATGTGCATGAGCTGATGAATATGTTCCATACCTTCTGCACAAAGTTGGGCATCAAAGATTCAGAGAAAAATCTGGTGCTAAAGTATCACAGTTTTTTGCACAGATATATTCAGGAGGAAATGGACTTGCTTGACATCTCCTCGCTTGGTACGTCATATTGGTATGCAGCCAAGATTGAGTAGAAATTCAAACAGAAGAAGCGAGACTTTGGATCTGTGAATCAAAAGCAAGGGAAAGGTGCCCCCAAACCACAGAACAAAGGACAAAGCCAAGGCATGGCAGCCCAAAAGAACCTATCAAATCCACAAGAAAATAAAAACACCGCAAAGCCAAAGAAGGATACGAGAAAGTGATGTGAGTTCCATAAGAGCTCCACTCACAACAAAAGTGAGTGTTGAGCCAAGCAATCGCTGGTGGCCGAGATGAGGGCTTCTGAACTTGATGCATGCTTCGACTCTGAATCAGAACCTGACAAGGGGAATGAAAAAGGGAAGCAAATTATTGATGCGGAGCCCAATTCCACTGTGAATATCCATAAGGAGGAACTGAAAGATCCAGAGGAGGACGAGCATCTCTTCAACTCCCAGATGTGGGTAAAGGGTTCCCCGCTACAGTTCATTGTCGACAATGGGAGCTAAAAGAACCTCATTTTAGCAGACGATGTGAAGTCGTTCGGCTTGCCACCCACAACACACCCACAACCATACACCATTAGGTGGCTTCACCAAGGACGGGATCTCCGCATCAACCAACAGTGTCGCCTTCCCTACAGCATCAAGCCCTTCACAGATGAGGTATTATGTGAAATTTCTCCTCTTGATTTTTGTGATGTATTATTAGGCCAACCATACTTGTGGAAGCGACATACTGTATGCGTGCCGACCTCGTGTTGTTATTGTTACTTTGGGAAATAAGCTGTACAAGATACCAAAGGTACCACCACTTGCTTATATCTCCTTGGTTACTACAAAACAATGTAGTAAGCTCATTTCCAAAACGAGGAAATTTGTTTTCCTGATGATCTGCCCCCAGGTCAAGAATAATACTGTGGCCATGACCTCTAGACAGGGCTCCTCTGCACAACAACAATAAATGGATAAGGTTGTGGAGGAGTACGTGGACATCTTCACCTCACCCACAAGGGTGCCTCTGCACTGTCAGGTCAAGCACCCCATTGATCTAACCCCAGGTGCGTCGCTACCCAATGGACAAATATATCGGTGCTCTGTTATGGAGAATGATGAAATCAAGAGGCAGATTCAAGATTTGTTGTAGAAAGGTCACATTCGACTGATTTTGTCACTCAGTGGGAGCCCAATCATGTTCGTACATCAGAAGGATGGGACTTGGAGACTTTGTATTGACTATCGGGTGCTGAATAAGATCACTGTCTGGAATAGGTACCCAATCCCACGGATTGATGACCTTCTGGACCAACTTAAAGGGGTGAAATATTTCAACAAGATCGACTTGAAGTCTAGGTATCACCAGGTACCAATCGAACCCTCCGATGTGTGGAAGACTGCCTTCAAAGCCAAGGAGGGCCATTTCGAATGGCTGGTCATGCCTTTTGGGTTGACGAATTGTCCCCCAACCTTCATGAGGTTGATGGACGAAATATTGTAGCCATTCACCAACTCATTTTTAGTGGTGTGCTTGGATGACATATTGATCTTCAAACAAACTTGGGAAGAGCACCTCCACCACATCCGACAAGTCCTCCAAACACTGCGGCAACACAAGTTGTGTGCCAATTTGAATAAGTGCACTTTTTGCATGACCCAGGTTCAATATCTGGGATACATTATTGATGAAAGGGGGGTGCATGTGGATCCAACCAAGATCCAATTCATTCGGGATTGTCCAGCCCCAACCACTCTAACAGAGCTTCGCAGCTTTTTGGGTCTTGCTACTTTCTACCACAGGTTTGTGTTGGAATTCTCTCATATCACTTGGCCCTCACTATAAGGAAGAGACCCTCTAGCAAATGTTTTTAAGGAACCCACTATAAAAATACCCCAGACATCCCTTTCTAGCAGAGGTTACTAGAGGAGGTTGGTGGGCGGAGGTTTTTGCGGATGTATTTCGTCCGGTGCGTTTATCACTGCAAAACGAACCGGTGAATTCAACAAGAGAAATCACCGGTGCACACAAAACATTGGCACACCGAATACCGTTCAATCTATACACGCCTGCCCATTGCATTGTTTTCTGTAGCGCACCGGTTCTTTACAACACTTCCGCACCGTTGCCTCATAAAAAATGCACGAAAACCGAAACCGCCTAGTGCGGAATGAAGAAAATGCACCAGTGTGCCCATAAAACCCAGCGCACCGGAAAAACATTAAATAAAAAAAATTACGGCCAAAAAACCGCACAAAACATTGGCACACCAGACACCGTGCACTCCATACACACCCGCCGGTGCGTTGTATTACTGTAGTGCACTGGTTCTTTACAACACTTCCGCACCAGTGCCTCATAAAAATCGCGCGTAAATAGAAACTGCCTGGTGCAGAATGAAGCAAACGCACCATTGCTCCCATAAAACCCAAGCACCGGAACAGGGTTAAATAAAAAAAAAATTACGGCAAAAAAACTCCACAAAACATTGGCACACCGGACACTGTGCACTCCATACACTCCCACCCGGTGCGTTGTATTACTATAGCGCACCGGTTCTTTACAACACTTCCGCACCGATACCTCATAAAAAACATGCGAAAATAGAAACCACCCAGTGCCGAATAAAGAAAAAGCACCGGTGCGCCCATAAAACCCCGTGCACCAGAACAGGGTTAAATAAAAAAAAATTATGGTCAAAACACCGTACAAAACATTGGCACACTGGACATCGTGCACTCCGTACACACCCGCCAGGTGCGTTGTATTATTGTAGTGCACCGATTATTTACAACACTTTCGCACCGGTGCGTCATAAAAAGCACACGAAAACAAAAACCGCCTGGTGCGGCATGAAGCAAATGCACCAGTGCGCCCATAAAAACCCTGCACATTGGAACAGGGTTAAATAAATAAATAAAATTACAGCCAAAAACTACATTTTTCACTTTTGTCAGTGTTACAGAGCTCTCAAGCACCGATGCAATTTATCCCTGTCTGAGCCACCTTGAAATCGGTGCTCCCATTGCACTTATTGCACGCATTGCTGCTGTGTATTTTCCACCAATCTCCAGCTTAAATTTTGCAAAACAATGGACAAATTTTCTTTTGCAAATTCTACAGCCAATATGCCTCCTCGACGACCAAATGTACAGGTATTTTTCTTGTTTTTCCATAATTAAGACTTTTAGCGGATTATAATTCCAAATAACCTTAAAATTAACCATTTAAAAGAAAGAAAGAAAAATTGTTGTGCGGTGTGCTTGAGCCGTTAGGCTCGCACTGGTTTGCGGTGCTGCTTGTAAATTTACGGGCCGCACCGCAACCGGTGCTCACAGTATCTGCACCGGTTCCGAGGCGGTAACGATAGGCACACAGTGTTATTTTAAAAAAATTTAAAAAGTGTGGTGCGGTCATTTACCAGGCCGCACCATTGACAATGTGGAATAGCGACAAAACGGTGTGTTGATTGAATTATCTACCCTGGGGCGGGTAATGTTGTCAGCACACCGCATACCGCATTTTGACAAGGTCGACGGTTCAGCCTGGTAAACCGGTGCTAACGGTATTCGCATTGGTTCCGGGGCAATACTGAAGGCGTACCATGTTATTTTAAATTTTATTAGAAAGTGCGGTGCAGTCGGTTACCCGGCTGCACCGTTGACCTAGTTGAATAGCAGCGACGTGGTATGTTGACCAAAATCGCTGCCCCAGAACGGCTATTTTTTCCATCGCACGACTTTCTGTATTTCTCCTGCGTTAACGGTGCGGCCTTGTAAATGACCGCACCATTCACTATGTCATGATGGTAGGAGGTCGGTCCGCTGACTTAACTATAGGCCCCGGGTTGTAGATTTTAGTCAACGCACCACCCTCCTCACACCGTAGATAGTCAACACTGAGCTACAAATTTTTCTGGAGCATCGCCCCCGGTGTATTGAATATTATTTGGTGCAACGACACCGTTGTGCTCCATAGAAAGACGCACTAGGACAGGTGCACGACTGTGTTTTTGGTGCACTGACTGGTTTTTTATTTTATTTTTCAAAAAAAAATTATATATGTATATTTATAAATACAAGTCTCATTTAAAATAAAAATTGTGTTTAATATGTCAATCATTCAGAGACGTGAAAGGAGAGAAGAGGGGGAACAAAAAAAACAACAGGCGGAGCAGTATAACATGGTTCACCTCTGGGAGGCACGAGAGAGGGAGAGAGATGTGTACCCTCGCCCTATTACAGCAGCTACGCAAGGGCTCCTAAGGCAAGTAGGCCTCCTCATTTTCTATGAGGAGGCTACTTCCCTAAAGGGCCATAGTTTTTTTTGGTGACATCTTACCCAAAGGTGGAATTCCCACCAACAGGCTTTCTGGGTTGGTATCAACCAGTGGTACACACCCACTAAGGAGGATATATATTTCATTACAGGGCTGTCGAGGAGAGGGGTGGATTTTCCCTCGTTCCCAAAGGTTCCAGCTGGCTGTGTAGCAGGGATTCAGTTAGTTTACTTGTTGGCAATAAAATAGGTCTCAGGGGGAGACCTAGGTTCAGGAAGGTGGCCAACAAGGGTTTCGCAGTAGTCTAGCACAACGCCAGCATTTTCACCCTGCTCCAATGAATAGAGAGTCTCACTCGAGGCATGTCGCAACCTTACTAAGGCTGGGATTGGTTCAGGTATCGATCAAGCGTGGTAGAAGCACAAACCATACAGAACTTAAGTACCTCGAAGAAGTGTAAATACAAGACAAATAACAATACTCATGAACTTGATCAGAATGATAACCAAAAATTCAAAATAGCCACATGTCCCACTAAACCATAACACAAGACAGAGCTTAGAACAACAGATATATATTATAAATGTTGCATTAACAACAAAATACAATTACAACACTCCTCAAAGCGTGCTTGGCATAACCGATTACAATCGCATCACATGATACTGAACATAATAATGACATAGGGAGAGAACATAACAACATGAACAGAGCTCTCCTATGGCTCATACTCCCTGAACTCTGCTAAGCCAACCTCCTTTTTCTGCTTACCAGCTGCCTATTTGTTCCATTGCCAGCGTGACTGACAGTCCTTCCTTCTTTTCCTCTTGGTTGTTTATTGCTTTCCCTAATTATTGGGAATTCCACTGATTGTCTTCTGCCACTTCCCTTTGCCATCTGTACCTACTTCCGCAATCGCCGCTCCACCTACTCCTCAGTTATTCGCAACTGTGACAACTCTTTGTCTACCACAGTTGTGCTCCGCCACCTATTCTCCGTGACACAAAACTGTTTAATCTCAAAACAAGGGCCCCAACAGGCCCCGACCACATCCTATTGATTCATCTTGAGTCAATTGTTTCGTGCCGCCTTAGTCTCCATTTGTCCGCTTATCTCCATGGCCCATTCTGTCCGCTCCTTTTCCTTTGCGTGCCCAAACAAGGGCCCCAACTCTAGGACCTTTGTGAGTGTGGAATATTTCAGTGCTCAGAAGCTGTCAATGGCCTGCTGCCATCCTTGTATAAGTAGGTCTGTTTCTGTTGTGACCTGAGTGACCTCTTTTTATCCTGCAACGGCCAGTAGACCGCCGAAGACACTAGAAATCTGAATGTTGGCCTTGGCGACTATTTTTTGTATTGCTTATGTTGTGGTATTCACCGGCTACCTGAGCTCTCATAGGGCTTGCTTGGCTGTGGCTGAATGCTCTTCAATTTTTTGTATCTAGACTTTGAGCTCCTTTGCTCGAGTGTACAATTGGTCGAGTCCATCTGGGTCTATAGCTTCCTGAATCTCTTTGGATTTTTGTTGCAGCTTTGTTGAAACTGGCTGTGAATTTAAGGTGAGAGAGGTGGAGCATTCGTGTATACCCTTCATTAGGTCATATGCTTCCTTTGTTGTTGTACTCATAATTTCCTACATCCTAGCTACCTGTGTCTGTCGCTCTGCAATATTCTTTGTGTAAATGACGGTCAGGTCCGCTAGCGCGGGCCTAGCCTCCAATGCTGCTCTCAACTCCCTGTTTTCTTTGTTGAGATTCGAACAGGACACACAGACGTGAATGGACTGTTCGACTATGTCATCCTCTGCCATGTCACTTGGTATCTGATTATTGTGGGTTTTCACTGTGGGCCAGAGATCCTGGAAGACCTTGGTCACCATGTCCAGTTGGCTCTAGATTTGGCTCTTTTCATTTTTCAGTTGTTCGCGCCCTTCAGTAAGCGCGATAATTTGTACTTGTTGCTGCTCGAACCTTTGTTGAAGTTCTGTGTGGAGCCCTTCGGCCTGTTGCAATGCCCACTGAATAAAATTATATAATTGTGTCGTTCCCCAGGTCTACACACTTTCGTCTCTAGAGATATCTTGATTCAGTTGTCGTTCTTGGAGCGGTTGACCGCTTGCAATGGATCTTGTTGAGTGATCTTATGGTGACTACGGTTATGTTGGTTGCGGTGCCGGATCACTAGGGTTACCCACGCTTATATTGGGTTGCACTTTCTGAAGTATCAGCTTTGTTCACTGAAATTGATTCAGCTCTTCGGTTTTAGTTGTTATGTCTACAGCAAAAGATGCATCTTGACTTAAAAGTTCTTGAAAAGAACCTTGTTCAACTAGGGTTTAGCTAACCTCGGGTACCACTACTGTACCCGAGTTAACCTTCGTCTCGGCATCTCCGCTTGTTTTAGTTTTCACTCTGACTGGGTCAGATATGGTGGCTGATGTGGAGGGTGTGCGAGATGGGTGATATTTGGAGGTGAATGAGATGGTGACTGATGATTGGTGAGTGCGAGGAGGTGATATACGGACATTTAAAAAAGAATAGGGGTTTATGGGGGTAGCTCCTGAGTCGTCTGGGGCTCTGTAACAGGCTCTTCTCTGATTGGGACCCCTGTGTCCATAAATTGCGTTTTATCTTCCCCTGTGAGATCAACAACTCGGTTGGACATTGCGATTCTTGCCTTCTTGGCCTTGGGTGTGGCTACAGGTGGCTTCGAGGCTTTACTCTTCCTAACGAGAGCTATGGTTGCTACTGGTGGTGAATTAAACAAGTTCAATGGCATGGTGGTGACTAGGGGGACTGGGATGGAGGAGGATGCAGTATTTGCTGCCTGAAATCTTGTAAATGTGGGAAACACAGAAGAATCACTAGTTAAGGTTTGGAATACCCAGTTAAAGCTCTGTACCTTGGTATTTAGCTGCTCGATGATTGGAGTCAATTGTAGCCACAACATCCTAGCCATCGCTTCATCTGATGTCTCCCCCGACAATGGATTCGGCAGCATGCCATCGAATGATTATATGTAGAGTCCGCTTCTGATCTCCATTGCTACTTCAAGCTAGGAGCATACTTCTGCATGAAAATCTCTCTCGTTTATTTGGAATTTCAACGACATCATCTTAAAGGTCGACTCCAACACATATTCTAGCCGGATGTAATTTTTCTTATGGTTAACCCCAAACCATATTTGCGCCGCATAACTGTCTAGCAGGGTCCGTGGAATTCATTGTTGGCTCATCGTGACATCCACCATCTAGCTATACCAGAATTTGAACGCCTCCTTGTTCACCTCCTTCGAGTTGGGGTCTCCTGATGTTTTCCAGGGTGTGAACTTCATTGCTAGTGGTTGGCCTGATGCCACTTCGAGTGATTGACTTATTCTTGGAAATTTCCATTTCCACATGGCCAGCGCCATTACAAGGTAATTGTAGATGAATCTCGTGGCCCTCCTGTAGTTTTCCTCGCATGCTTCGAAGAATTCATTAAGCGGAAACAAGCACTAGTTCATCTATGCCCCCTGGAGACAGTGCTCCGCAACTGAGATAACATCTAGTGTACATTCCCCTTTGGTGTAGTGTCTCATTGTTTTTCTTGAAATCAAGTAGCATGCAAATTTGATCACTGGGTTGTTGATTAAGTCTATCTTAGCTCATTTTCCCCCTCTCTTGGTGTCGTACTTCTTGTAGTAGTCACTGTCCCCTGCTTTCTTTGCTCTCTTGGACACAGTGTAGAAAGCCGTGGAGACATCTTTCCCTTCCTGTGATAACCTGGTCAATCTATGAATGTCTTCCACGTGAAATGGGATTTCTCTTCCCAGCCAGAGTGACCCATTATGAATTCTGCTCAGTAGAAACTTGGTGCATTTCATTGCAGCCCCTGTAGTGCCGAACACTGGCAGGTTCCGTAGGTTCAGTATGGTGGATTGTTGAACCCTTTGAACTCGTTGTCCCGCCTCTGTTGCATAATTCTCCATGTAGACCTATTTCTTCATTGCTGGAAATTGGAAGGAGTCTGTGAGGTCGGTATCAATCAATGAGGCACTGTCATATTTGTCTACCAAGGATTCCATCTTGTGAATCCTCTCATCGAGCTCATGCTCAACAACTGCTGGCGCTACCTTGGTCATTGTAGATCTTCTTTGATACACTTGCAGTGATATTCCTCCTCTTTCCTTATGAATCCATGCTTCTAGAATACTTCCTTGTTCTTTCTCTGGTGACATTTCCCTTGCTAAGTTTGTTGTTTCTGATTCTAACTCGAACTTCTCCGGAATTCTCGCACTTTCCTTCATGCAGGTTATGTAAGTAACTAGCATGCATGAGGTTGATAAGACCCCATAACTAATTAATTTTCCCTGCCTTTCCCCGCGGCTATAATCGTGCGATTAGTTACTGGGTTGAGGTGGGTTCTGACAAAGCTAACTATGGCTTTGGGGTTTGGGTAGACGTGATGGGTGATGGTTATGGCTTATTATGGAAAATTTATTGCAGTATGGGTGATGCTAATTATGGAAATCATTTTTCAAATCTCGGTAATCATATAGACTGACATGGGTACTATGAGTAATGATGATGGAATGATGTTCGACACGCTTTTCCTTCTGACGTGGCTGACACGCTGGACATGATCTCCCCCGACCAAAATCGGTTGTGTTGAGGTCTCCGCAACGCAACACTGAATTTTTCTTGTGCTACAAAATGTCTTTATTGGGAATCCTATCTAAGCTCTTCTCGGGTGCAAGAGAGTTATTGACTCCATCTATTCTAGCCTAATCTACCCTACTGACTTCTCTCGGTTGCGAGAGTTATTCGAAATGAAATGTGGAACTTACTCGTGGTAGGGTTTCAAGCGTGTGCTGTTCACCCATCCTGGCAGTATTTGGCCGTCTAGTTGTGCCAACCGCACTGCTCTAGACTCTTTGATTTCGACTACGTGGTACGGTCCTAGCCAATGCATTTGTAGTTTTCTTGGGAAATTCTGGTACTTATTGTCATATAGTAAAACTTTTCCACCAACCTTGAAATTTTTGTGTTTGATATGGCGGTCATGCCACGCTTTTTGTCTTTCTTTTTGGACAGTTTGGTGGAATTCTACTAAAAACATGTCTTCTTCCAGTGCTTGTAGTTCCTATAATCTGTCCTTCAGGGAGTATTCTTCTGATAGCTGGAGTGAGGTTGCGAGTAGAAGGCTGGGTATGGAAAACTCTGTTGGTACTACAGCTTCTCTCCTGTACACAAGCTAGAACGACGTTTGGTTATTGAGCCTCTTAATAGTCGTTATGTATGCCCACAGAGTTGTTGGCATACGTTCGTCTTAGTCGTCTCGTTGAGAATTACAGATCTTTGTTAATCCCTTTTCAAGGATTTTTTTGAATGCTTCTACCGTGCCATTAGCTTGTGGGTGGTAGGTGCTGCTCCTCTGATGTTGTACCATGAAGCTTTCGAGTAGGGATTTAATGGTTGCATTGATGAAATGCATACCCTGATCACTTTTCAGACTTTTCGGGCTGCCAAATCAGCTGAATATGTTTTCAAATATGAGTCGTGCCGCTGTTTCGGCTATAAAATCCTTCACAGGCAGTGCCTCTACCCATCTTGTCAAATATTCTCTTGCTGTGATGATATACCGGGCCTGCGAGTTTCTTGCAGTGGGTGCAATCGGACCTATAAAATCAACTGCCCATTTCTCGAATGGTTGTAGTGATTTTACTGGGTGTAGTGGAAGCTCGTCTATATGCGATGGACATCTCATCCTCTGGCAAACATGGCATTTCTTTACGAATGCCTTATTGTAAATGTGTACCTTCGGCCACCATAAGCCTGCCTATAGTACTTTCCTAGCCGTCGGTTTAGCTCCTACGAGTCCTCCCACAACTCCATAGTGGCACTCCCATAGTACGACCTCCCTCTCGTGCTCCAGGACACATCTTCATAAGATTTGGTCTAGCCCCATTTTGTACAAGTGTCCTGCGATGAGCTGGTACTCTGCGGCTTGGACTACTAGGTGTCTTTTCTGTACTGCAATATATTATTTTGGGCACTGTCCTGTTGTTAGGTAGGTTGCGATCTGATCTAGGTATTTTGGGGTGGCTTTTACTTTGAAATGATCAGTGTCTGGTAGCTGATCATCCAGAGATCCTTCGTTTTCTCCATTTTTTAGCCTTGACAGGTGGTCTAGTCCCACGTTCAGTCGCCCAGGTTTGATTATCACCTCGAAGGTGAATTCCTGGAAGAGTAGGAGCCATCTGCATATCCTTCCTTCCAAGACCAGTTTTTTCACTAGATACTTCAAAGCTGAATGGTCTGTAAAAAACTTGAACATACCTCCCAACAGGTAGTGGTGGAAATTTTGAAGGGAATACACCATTTCTAATGCTTCCCTTTCTGTTGTGGTGTAGTTTTGTTCCGTTGTTGATAGTTTTCGACTTGCAAAGTACATTGGGTGATCCACTGTAGTGTCCCCTGGTTGGGCTAGAACCGCTCTGAGTGCGATGCTCAAAGCATCAATATGGACACGAAATTTCTTGTCCCAATCCAGATGAACCAATATTGGTGCACTTGCCAATTTTTCCTTCAAGGTGTCTAGGGGCGTCGCGCAACTCTCTGTCCAGTTGAATTGTTCTGATTTCCGCAAAAGCTTCTCCAATGGGGTTGTTATCTTCGCGTAGTTGTGGATGAATCGCCTGTAATAACCTGTATGGCCTAACAGTGACGTCAACCGTTTCACGATCTCTGGAGCTTCCATGTTGATTATCACTGCTACCTTTTCCGAATCAATGTAGACTCCTTGTTTTCATACAACATGTCCTAACAATGTTCCAAACAACACCACAAAGATGCACTTCTTTAGGTTCAATGAGATCTGTAGCTGTCTACACCTATAAAACATAATTCTCAATAGCGTGGCATGGTATTTTAACAGGCCGTAGATGGTCCAGTCATCCATATAATCCTCCAGGAACTTGTGGATGTAGTCGCGAAATGTTGCTATGACAATGCACGAAAATACTGCTGGCGCATTCTTCAAACCGAATGGCATTACATGGTATGTGAAGGAGTCACATTCGGTGGTGAAGGTTGTCTTTCTCTTATCTTCCTCAGCTATCCTTACCTGATGGTACCCTGAGAATCCATCTGTAAAATAATATTCTTCGCTCCCCACAAAATTGTCTATGACTTCGTCACTGAATGGGGTGGGGAATGGGTCATGTATACAGGCATCATTCAAACTCATATAGTCAACACAGACTTGGATTTAAGCCTTATCCTTTTTACTCTGTATGACTATGGGACTTACCCGTTCTACTTCCTCCACTATGAATATTAGCCCTGCCTTTAGCATTTTGTCGATTTCCACTTTAACCTTTTCTTTACCCTTGGATTCAATTGATAGGGTCTGTGCTTGATTGGTCTTGCATCTGGCCTCAGGGTTATATGCATTTCTCCCAGGTCTCCCTTGATTCCTTTCAAGTCTACTACGGACGACAGGAACAAGTCCTCATATTCTTGTAATACACTGAATATTTCCTTGGTCGTCTTAGCATCGCAATAGTCCCTGATTGATGCTAGTTTGGGCTTCTCTTCGGTCCAACTCCCCCTCTATTTCTTCAAATTACAGATATCTAAGTCCATCTAGATCATCATTGTCCATTTCACTATTTATCTTCTTGCATGCTACTAACTGCTGGATGCTTTGGTTCGGGAGCGGTTGCTCATCCTCCTTCTGATTCTCTGGGAATAACAGTACCCTTTTAATGGCCAGTAATTCTTGGGTGACTGTATCTGTCCTTCCTTCAAATAATAAGCACTATGTGAATTTCCTCGTAGCTTCTTGCCAAGTGCCAGTCCCCCTTTTCCTCTCTTTCGTTAGGTGCCAGGCTTGTGGAAGCCTATCCAGTGAGTGTATAAATTTGTAGACCCATAGCCCCTACGGATATCCTACAGTGTTCCATTGATCTTCACACTCCTTTAAATGCTTTCTGGGATTTGAGTCCCCCTGTAATTTTTGAGTGCATTGTGGTCCTTCTTCTCCCTTAAACCTAGCTTTCAAGGCTGCTGCAACTTTGTCCCATCGCGATAGTGAGTTGCGATGGTTTCTACACCATCTTGCAGATGTGGATTGCAAGGCCACGTCCATGAGTGCGACCCTATGATCCTCTGGTACATTATATTCTGATTTGATAATGAAAGTATTTACAACGTTCATATCGGATAAAGTTGGGTAATCTCTTACCTCAGTCCCGATCCAATTGATTCTTCTAATGGTGGTGCATCTCCTTGTGTTGGTCTCATATCCCCCTTGCTGCCAATCATCCCAGGCTATCTCTGAGCCCAAGTCTAAGCTTTTAATTCTCCTCCAGCTCACCGATACTCTCGACGTTGGGTTGATGTATTCTTCCCTTTTTCCTGCAGTCATTTGATAAAGATTGTCGAGAAGCTGAGCATCTTCTCTGTTATTGACAGACTTTGTGTATTGGGGACCTTGATATGGGTCGAGTGGCTGGGTGACTCTGGCCTCTCCATCCTCAAATATCATCATTTCCTTCTTTAAATATATTACTGCATAGTTTTCAAAATCCCAGTCAATCCCCAGTAATGCTGGATAGGTATCTTTGTCTCCCATAATGTCGATGACCTCAAAGTCTGTGTATGTCTTTACTCATGCAACGTCAACTTCGACCTCCTCCAGCCTACCTATGGGCACAATGAATTACTTTTTTGCCATACGGAGTTGAATTAGTGAGTATGTTAGTCTTGGCTTCCCCAATGCTTCCCATATTTTTCTCGGCAAGATATTTACGTCGGACCCCAAATCAAGCATTGTGTCCTTAATTTGGAATCCTGCAACTTGAGTATTCACCCAGAACACTTTGACTGTCCTTCTTTTATTTCTATTCACTCTTTATATATATTTTTGTGTTGTGTCAGATGATTCCCCTAGCTTTGTGGCCTTCTACACTACTCTTTCCAGGTTCTACTTTAATTGTTCCAACATTGGTGCATTGTTAACAATTTTTAGAAACACTACAAGAAAAAAGCACATTGGTGAGGGTCATGCTTGTGACGGACCTTTAAGGTCCGTCACCAATGTCACATATGGTGACGGCCTTTAAAAAATCGTCACTGTAAGTGTATATAGTAATGGTCCTTTATGGTCCGTCACCAAAGACATTTTCAATGACACTTTTGGTGAGGGTTGTTAAAGGCCCGTCACTAATTCTCTCTTTGGTGACACTTCTAGTGAAGAACTTTTAATGACCCTCACCAATGCTCTTTTTGTTACTTTTAGTGACGGTCAAAAAATGTCCGTCATCATTGATCATTAAAAAACCGTCACTGTAAGTGTATATAGTGATGGTCCTTTATGGTCCGTCACCAAAGACATTTTGAATGACACTTTTGGTGAGGGTCGTTAAAGGCCCATCACTAATTCTCTCTTTGGTGACACTTCTAGTGACGAAGTTTTAATGACCCTCACCAATGCTCTTTTTTTTACTTTTGGTGACGGTCAAAAAATGGTCGTCATCATTCATCATTCGAATGAGTTTTTGATGATGCTATGTGCCTATTATTATATTTTTTTGTCAAAAGTTAACGATTTAATACCATTATTATGGAGTATTTTTTATAATATGTCCAAAGCCATAGTGGTTAGGGTCAGTGAATTTTTTAGAAGTAATTAGTATGTATCATTTCCCTCAAGTAATAACTAGTCGAATAGAGATTTTCTATGAGTCAACAAATGATTCATATATATTAAGTTTATTATCTAGAAAATTCCCTTTAGATAAAGTTCCACTATTGTGTGTAGGAAATATATTATTTAATACATAATCAAGATTTGACAATTCTATTAATGAGAAAGACCTAACGATCCTCACCAATATGGGCATGCCTTAAATTAATGCTTTGGCACACACTAACATTTCTTAGCACCCCACATGTATTGGAACATCTTTGTACCTAGAACATCTTGTGATGACACTTACGCCCAAGCACATGGTGACATGCGCTAGCACAACATCGAAGTCTGCTAACATGTGTTGGCATGCTGCATATAGTCCCTAGCATGCCCTGGAACACCTTGGTTGAATGCATTGACATACATTAGCACTTGGCACACAATGCCACTTGGCATGTATTGGGACCTATTATTAGTGTGCCTAGCATACCCCTTTTCAAAAAGATAAAGTCCTGACTTATTAACCCTCTAATTGGTTCTTCCTTTTGTTGCCTTGACACATATTGACATACCCTGGTCCCCTGCACCACATCCTTAGCACCCAGCATGTATTGGCATATCTTGGCACTATTAATTGGCACATGATATAATTAGCACACCCTGGAACTCCGAAGCACACTTTGGGAATTATTGACATGCCTTGATATTCCCTAGCATGCCTTACCAATGCTTCGCATACCTTTTCAGTCCCTCCTTGGCATGACAACTAACACTCATTAACACTAGTCTCTGGTGCACGTTCCTCATATTCATTAACTTTCATGAATTTTTACTTAGTGCTCCCTTAATGTTTTTTCCTAGTAATCCTTAACACTCATGAACATGCATTATCACTCTCTAGCACACTTTAGCACTCTTCAACATTCCCTTCCACTTCATAACATGCATAACACTAGTTCTTGACACATATTGGCGCTTGGCACGTGTTAGTGCTTGGAAAGTCTTAGCATGTGTGGAATACGTTGAGATGCCTTGGTATGATTTGGCGTGGTTTAATATTAAATTTATTTGTGATTATCAGTTGTTGGAAAGTAGATGAGAAGCAACAAAGGAATACTTGGCACTTAGAATGCACTAAGACTTTGCACTTGGCACCTAGTGTTGGTGTGCCTAGCATGCCCCTCTTGGAAAAGGTAAATTGATGACTTATTAACCCTCTTATGTGTTAATTTCCTTGTAGTTTAACTTTTTTCTCCCTTTTGTTGTCTTGACATTCCCTGACATGCATTGACACACCCTTGCACATCTTGGCATGCCTTATCACTTGGCACATATTAGCATGTTTGACATGTATTCCCACTATCTGGCACATCAAGGGGGTGAAGAGAGATGTAGTCCTAAAGTAGGTTGAGTACGAGGGCGAGTAAGGGTTGCTAAATGGAGGTCATGATCATCCTCCAAGAGCAAGATCATCATGTGAGTGTTCAGAAGAATGTTGCATACCTTAAGGGTCGGTTTGCGCTAGGAAGTAGGACGGCATATTGTTGGTTCTCTTCTGGAAAATCGAGCTTAAGAGAGGTTTCTCATGAGAATCTGGGCATGTGATTTCAATGGTGTCTTTGTGTGAAGGCCGCATCAAATTCTGAAATGTTGAAATTTGCAACAAGAAACAGTGAGATTGGAAACTAGAAAGGAAAAAAAAAAATGCACCCACACTGGTGAGGAATTTTGATGCACCAGGAGTGAGGAATGTGGGGCATCTAATTTATTTTTCCCTTAAATAAATTGAACAATAAATTGTAATTTCATCTCATAACAACTTGCGTTAGTTAATTAAGTCATGATGACCGAGTTAGCTCAAGAAATTCAAGTACTTGAGGGTCTAAGATGAGGCATCTAGAGGGATTCTAATATTTTTTGGGTCAAGTTGAAATTGATGCATTAGTGGGGTGCAAGTGTAATTAACTCAATTAAATGCGTTAAAATCATTTTAACTGGTTCTAACTAAGTTATGAGCTAGCGAGAGGTCCAGTGAATTAAATTAGATTTAATTCACAATGAGTGATCAATCATATAACTGATAATTCGCTATTAATAGTTGTATGCATGTCAGTTTCGAGGAATACCCAGTTGAGACAGAGGTTAAAGGGAACATAATTATCAGTTGTATTCAGAGAAAATTTCCCATGTGAAATTATAAAGTCATTAGGATTCCATAATGGATTGTGCAATCAAGGAAGATTGATTTTCCTAATTAATAAGTAGTTAATTCCCTAGCTAGGATTGTATGAGCAAGGCAGGCTGAAGTAAGGATCAGAATTGGCTAAGTACTAGACCGAGTTTTCCTAGATCAACGGGAGACAATTGACAGAGTGCTGGACAATCTCATGAGAGATTAAGCATTAATGTATTATTTCATGATTCCTTGACTTAATACACAATAGAGATAGAGGGCCTTTGAGCAGTTTCTTTCCCCAAATACATCATGTTGTTGTGCGATTGATAATTTATTTCTCTTACTTATATGTGATTGTGCGATCGTGTTTTGTTTCCGCAAATTGTAGAAAGGATTCAATATCTTGTTTTAGTATATTACAAGATTAGATTGAATCTTGTTGGTTAGATTTTCTACATGGTATTAGAGCAGAATTTTTTTGGGCGGCGAGTTTGCATAGAATATTTGAATATTTTGGTGTAAAATTTTCAAAAACAAATAGGCTATTTGGATTCCTTGTGAAAATCTACCGAAATAGAAAAAAAAAATCGGTCGAATCGGAGCTCGGATGAGGGAGATATCATCGATTTAAAATCAACTCTTTTTTAGAAACTTTTTGTAACGTTGGGACAATTACACTGTGCGCGAGTCAAGAACCTACATGTAATTGAGGTACCAGATGCATGCAAAGCTTTGAGGAGAAAGGCGGAAGTTAGAGACTTGGTGGTTTAAAGGGAGCATAAATACCTCTTAACATGAATCTTCATGAGAAGCGGTCTCAGAAGGTTGTGGAGTAGTTGCCACAATTGGAGAAGCAGAGAGGAGACTGAGTGGAAGCATCCACTCAAGCAGAGACCTCCATGAGGGGGGAATTTCGAGCCAGATGGGAAGAGGGAGTAGCCATACCTGGAGGTGTAAGTTGGTGGGGTGATGTGTAGACATAATCCCAAGATAAGAAATTTGGGCAAGGTCCATTGAGATGGCGTGTGATCTCATGGATTGAACCTGGCTACGAGGAGCCACAATACAATAGTAGTAGGAAGGATCAGTTAAATTGATGTAGTCAGATGTCAGCAAGACAAAAATCAGATTCAGATGTCAAAAACTGGATCACAAATTAGAGTTAGCAATAGTTCAAAGGGCACAGATGCAGATGTCAGCTGCAGCGCAGAGAATCCAGTACTAGACAGATGCAGTAGCTAGCAGCAGTCAGAAGATTCTGATGACAGATGCATTATACTGAGTAATTTGTTTGGAGGCTATTCAATTTTAGGACTTGCAGGTGCAAACAACACTAGAGAAGTGTAGCATGCAGAACATTCCAAAAGTACCGAATGGAGATAGATTGAATTCCTTTCTTGTTGAGAGGGGGTATTGAAATTTGCAACAAGAAATAGTGAAATTGGAAACTAGAAAGGACAAAAAAAAATGCACCCACACTAGTGAGGAATTTTGATGTACCAGGAGTGAGGAATGTGAGGCATCTAATTTATTTTTCCCTTAAATAAATTGGACAATAAATTGTAATTCCGTCTCATAAAAACTTGTGTTAGTTAACTAAGTCATGATGATTGAGTTAGCTCAAGAAATTCGATTTAAGGTGATCGAGGTGGATATTGGTAGCCACCCGCCTATTCCACTTGGGCCCTCGCCATTGTCTCTTTCAATTTTTCAATTTCCTTAATTATAGCACAATTTACTATTTTTGTCAGTTTTTCAGGTTCTGAACTTCCGGAGCCATTTTGAGGCCCCAAACGACGTTTTTTGGGCAAGAAAGGTTTATCGATTTCATAGAAATCGCATTAGCAGTTGTAGTCCTCGAAGAGATCTTTCTAACAAGGTATAATGTGCATCAAACGAAGATCATATGACCAAGTTACGACCCGGGAAAGTTGGCTGCCCAACTAACCCCAACGGGGCCCATAAACTCTTGGTGTTACATCTCCTCGGGTTAGGGTTTTGATTGTTTAGGATTTTATCTTATTTTTAAATAATAAAAAAGACCCTTCATCCTTATTGTAACACAGTTCAGAGGAACATAAATATCAGTTGTATTTATAGAAAATTTCCCATGTGCAATTATAAAGTCATTGAGATGCCATGATGGATTGTGCAATCAACGAAGGTTGATTTTCCTAATTAATATGGAGATAATTCCATAGGAATTGTGTGAGCAAGGCAGGCTGAGAATTGGCTAAGTATTAGACCGATTTTTCCTAGATCAGCAGGAGACAATTGGCAGAGTGTTTGAGAATCTCAAGAGAGATTAAACATTGTATTGTTTCATGATTCCTTGACTTAATACAAAATAGAGATAGAGGGTTTTGAGTAGTTGCTTCCCCAGATACATCTTGTGTTGTGCGATTGATAACTTGTTTCTCTTACTTATATGTGATTGTGCGATCGTGTGTTGTTTCCACAAATTGTAGGAATGATTCAATATCTTGTTTTAGTACATTACAAGATTAGATTGAATCCCGTTGGTTAGATTTTCTACATGAAATAGAAGAGAGGGTTGATACCATCTTGCCTTGTGGTGGATAGTAGGCCGCAAGGTCTGTGATAAAGACCAACATAAATGGAGGAGGGATTGCACTGTAATTTAGAGCCATAACAGAAGTCGACACAGGTGTAATATTGACTGATTTAACCCTAGTTTGAGGGTTGACATTGAGATCTGAAGTTCATGTCAAGATTCAGTCAAAGAAATGCCCATAATCTATGGATCCATATGAGCTAGGTCGAGTCTCTTATGGAGGCAAGAGTCCTGTTTTTTCTATGTGTGGATAGGGTTTGTTCTACAACAATTAGAAGTACATAAGTAGAATGCCCTGGTTAGGACAATTTCCTAGCATGTTTAGTTCATAAGGCATGAACTTAAGACTGTGAAAAATTTGCATAGAAGAAGATGGGTTGTGACCCTTAGAGCGAGGTTTATTTATGCAATAAAGACCACAGATCTGGAAGATGGTTTGCAGATTCAGTATCTGTGGAGACAACAGATCCAAAGGAGGGTGGAACCTGAGCAGAAGATTGAGCATGCAGAAGAAATGTGCCATATGAAGAATGGATTGACATGCAAAGGAGTTGATTTTGGTGGACTTTCCATAGAGTTTTATACAAAGATCTGAAGAAACTTATAAAAAATTAGTGAATGGACTGTTAGTGGTTGATTTGTGACCTTAGTTCAGTCATCTACAGATTGTTAGAAGTATGATACGAGGAGTAGTTCATATTTGTTCATAGATTGGACAACAAAAATCAAATTTTCAATACACAAGAACAATGATCTTGAGAGGACTTAAACCATTTTTAGGTGGCAGATTTGAAGAGCCCTAGATGAAGACAATATTGTGGGCCCTAGATCAGTAAAAGGAATTGACTGTGGTTGGGCAGATTGATGGTAGGCCAAGTACAATTGGAGGGTTGTTAGGTTACTATCAAAGAAGAGCCCTGACTCTTGTTCTGGTGAAGGACAACAAAATTGGTAGAAGGGAAGGTGTATAGGGCCTAAGGATTTGCAGACTTTGAAGGACTAAAGTAACAGTCAAGTGGGCCAACCAACTAGCCCTAGTTCACTATATTGTAGAGGATTGATTCAGTGAGAAGAAGGGCAGCCTCCATAGCCCTAGACATCTCATCTTGGAGCTATAGTATGGAAAAATTGGGCATACCAAAGAGTTGTTCACAAATGGAATTGTGAACAACATGTTACCACTCAAACTAGTAGTGGATCTAAAAGGGGTTCCTAAGAGGGCAACTACTAGGATAAGGGAAACGATGGAGGCTTAGCCCATTGTCACCATAGCTAAGGCTCCTTGCTCTTCACAGACTTTCACCGATGGGTGGAGTCCCAATATTTTAGGAAGTCACTTGTAGACTATAGGTCAATGAATAGGTGGGAAGTGACCCTCAAAACCCTTTCCCTAAGATAAAATAAAGAGTGGGACTTGCTTTCCTTTTAAGCAAGGGAATTATCTTCTAGGGAGAGAGGAGGGGGATTGAAGGGTTGAGGGAGAAGAATAAGACTTATGAAGGAGGTTGGGATCCCTCATATGGTGGAAGGGAGGCCTTATCATTTGGGAGGTTGCTCAAATGTAGGAAATAAGAAGCCAAAGGAAGATTTTCGACGTTATTCAGTCGAACAACCCATGCTAACTACGCTCACCAAGTGGTTGGAAATGGAAACTTTGCTTCTATTTTATAAAAAAATCAAAAAGCAGCTCAGCGCGGGAAGTCCATTAGGACAAAGTGCCAATGGGCGCGAGGCCGAGTGTTAATTTCTCTATGGGCGCGAGGCCATAACTACCTGCTAGCGCCAACCCAAAATCATATGTTTTTGAGAGCCTGTTCCAGGAATAGTCAAAAGAGGAAATGTTCTTCTCATGGCAAGGGATGTAATGACACTTTTTGCAAGGCATGACACTACATAGAAGTCACAGAAATGGCCCTCCAATGTTCAGGATGGGGATTGCAGGGACAGTGACAAAATGTTGTTTAACACTTAGTTTTAAGTTTGATTGGGTGGGTATATTACTCTTATGTGATAATAGTTTCAGTTGGTAGTAATATTTATAATGATATCAAATGTTTGGCATTTTATAGTGAAACCAAGCCAAAGAATGTTGGTTTGTTATTCCATCATACATAAACACAATAATATTCTCATCTTTCAGTCTAAATCTTTTAATGATTTAATATACATGCCAAACACCAACCTATAAATGAGTAGTATGCCTCCACAGAGAGGACGGGTCTGCAGGGGGGGTGCTGGGCCACACATGGATGTACACCAGCAACATGGGGAGCCTAGCTCGGACTCTGAGTCGATTGAGAGTCGCCACTCCACTACAGATATGACCCTGTCTCCAGCCCGCTCATTGAGCCACGTAGAAGTCTGGTCACCATGGAGTCCATCGCGACCCAGCTGGATCACATACATCTCAACATTGATACGCTGAGGGAACAGAGGTACGAGGACATGAATGAATTGGTTTCCTATATCAACGACCTCAAGCATGTGCATAATGAGACCTTTGACTCTGTGGAAGGACTCTGGTGCCAACAACAACGCACAAATGACCATCTTCGCACCTTGGAGAGTTGAGTGGAACACATTGATTACCATATGCATGAACGTGATGCTCTCTTTGTTGCAATTCGAGCGTTTCCTCCCAATTTCCATCCTTAATGTGTAATTCTGAGATTTGTAATTTTTCTCTTTTTGTGTCGACAATAACCAAAAACACCGACTGTCTTGGCTCCTCTTCAGGCTTCTTACTTTTCAAAGCAAGACTTGTGCTAGCTCTTAAACCAATCTATATTACTATATTTTGTTGGTGGTAATGTATTTTGTTGACACTTATGCTATGATAATATAATTACGCCGGAGGCATTTTTTTTGTTGGCTTGGGGTGAGCAAATACTATTCACCCCAGCCAATGAGAAGCCTTTCTCATCGCCCTTCCAGCCAATAAATTTAGACATGTGGCACCTCCTCCAACCAATGAAAATCTTCCATTTGGACCTGTTAGTTTGAAAAATAAGTTTCAAGATCTTAAATGTTTGAAAATAGGGACATGAGAGACGCCGAGAGGGTATGGAGACAAGGGTTTGCAGGTCTATGTTGATGGATTCGAACAGGGCAACAGTGGAGGCGGCGGTGGAGGCCGAGGCTCCGGTAGTCAAGTTCAAAACCCACATCTGCGAAGTCTGCGGTGACAAGTTCAAAACCCACATCAAATTCCAAAATCACTGCGGTGAAAATTTCAAAACCCACATCAAATTCCAGAAACACTTCAGGGAGAGAGAGCAGCTCAAGCTGTTGAGGCGTCTTGATTCCTTGAAAGGGAAGAAGAAGAATTCTTTTAGGGCTAAAATAGTACCCAAATAGGAGAAATATAGGGAAGCAGCTAGACAGGTTTTGGTGCCCAAGGTGGGCTATGGGCTTGCAGGAGAGATTAAGAGAGCAGGGTTTTGGGTCATCATAGTGTCCGATAAACCTTTAGTTTTGTCCCCCAAGGGTTCAAATAGAGAGGTTATCAGATATATCAACTTGTATAAGACTGTTTCCGTTCATTGCAAGTTGTTTAGGTACGGGGCCTTCAAACATATTACTAGTAAGGTAGAGGTATGCCAAACTCTGTAGCCTACATAAACTTGCTGGCAGTTTTCCATGCAGTTGATTGTGATGGAGATACAGATTTGAGAGGCGACGACAATTAGTTATGGAAGCGGGTATTGCCTGTGATAATTTATTTTCTGCTAACCATAAGATGGAGAGCACAATGAGATTTCCAACATTTGATGGAATTTCTCCAGTCAAGATGTTTTGGTTCAATTAAATTTGTTCTAACAGAGGAAGCCCAAAAATGGAGGGAGGAATGGTTCAATGGTTTCGGTGAGAAATTTGGAATAGAGGGACAAGTATGAGAGCTTTGTGAGTCGACCCACTTAACACTGCTGAGATGATAGAGAACAGAATAGCTCGCGCGACACTGTTTTAAGGGAAAACCCCTGAGCAACTTTGACAGTTTGCCCTTCCTATGAAGGTCTTCCTTTTCCCATCGTTTCTTATTCTTGAATATTTCTTTGTTATCTCAGGAAAAGTTTCAGAGAGTGGAATTGATTCAGGGTTTCCCAGTGTTGCCAAGCGAACTGTCGTCGGGGGTTTGACTTCAGGTATGTCAACGCTACCAGTATTAAGGTATTTCTCTTTTGTTTTTTAGGAAGTATCGGAATTTCTATATACCCAGGCTCACGGCTGGATAGATGTAGAGACTATTTTAATAGAATAAGAGGACGATCTAACGAGTACCCAAAGTCTCTCGGACCCCTAAGAAAAACCGTAATGGACCATAAAATAAAAACTCAAAGGAGCACAGCCATGAGAAAAATAGTCTTGATTTTTTTTTGTTTGGTTGGTTTCTTTCTGAAACCACCCGGTATGAAGTGAGTCTGGATCTTTTTAAGGCTTAAATACTTTATGGTATTTCTAATTTTGCTATAAAATCTTTCAAAGTGTGGGTTTTCATTGCTTATGGTTGGGTGATTTTCTTACCAAGTTTCTCCACCTTGTCCTGAGGATGAATCACATTAGCTGGTTTGCAACGTCAACCAAATCATAATGATGTGATTAAACTAAAAGACATTTTATCTAAGATAAACAATGTTGGCCCAAAACAAAAAATGAAAATAACCATATAGACAAAACTACAATACAATTCAACACAAAGAATTGAAAATCATGTTCCAAAATCTTTTAATATTTCTTTTAATTAAATAGTTGTAAAATGAATCTTTAAAAGGAAAAATACATCCTCTGAATATATTAATATCTTCAAAGACAAAGTGATAATATTTGAAAATATTATTTTGATGTAGTTTTATTATAAATTTTGTTATCATGTCATGTAAAATACATCATTAAATCTATTATTAATATTAAAAGATTAAGATTAATATTAATATTAATATATTACAATATAAATATTATTGTATTTAATAATTTGAGGAAAAGTTTGATCTCTCAACAAATGATAGATCGAGAGTTAGATGAATCCAAGGTGATATAAATAAAAATAAAATCCAACAAAGCTTTAAAACCTTTTATATGACTTGTTTCTTACGGGAGAATAAGGACTCACATGATAGAGGAAGCAGTAGTGGCAAGAGGATTTGCTTTCGTGATAGAGGGAGCAGTCAAACCCTACTTCAAGGTCAGAGGGAGCAGTCAAGCCCTACTTCAAGGTCAGAGGGAGTTGACCTCTAAGTTCTAGATGAAGGATATAGATTTGATGTATTAATTCCTTGGTTAAGGAATGTATACTATTGAGATCCTTCAGATTATGGGTTGTAAGATTGTTAGGCTAGATGCCCAAAGATGGGAGGTATTTAAGAGTAGTATGCCTTCCATGAGTGGACAATGCCAGACAACATATATGCTTCAGTAACTAGAAAGAAATAGTGGCATATGGAGCATCCAGGTTTGCCACAACATGATATATTTCATAGGGTGTACCCAGTAAGGGTGATAGTAAAGAAACCATGGTGATGGATCCAGTGAAGGAAGTCAGTCAATATATGGTTGAGTTGAGGCATGCGGCTCAAACATGTGTTGAGGTATCGACATGGTTCAGTTGCATATGGATTGAGACATGATGAAGTACAATTGTAGGGATATACATATTCATATTAGGCACATAGTACTAAAGACAGGAAAGCACACAAGGTTGTTACTTCAATTTGGGCTTTGCTATGATATCCTAAATGAGCAGGAAGCATAAATATATCACACTTGTCACTGTAGAGGATGCATATGTTGCAACTAGTTTGGCATGTTGTGAAGCAGTGTGGCTTCAGAAGCTACTCACAGTGAGAAAAGGGACCCTCCGGCTAAGTGGAAACAAAGAAAATCAACAAGAAATCATGCATATAAGTGGAGGGCCTCATCACGTGAAGAGGAGTGAAGAGGCTGCAGGACCACCTATACCTGTGAAAGGTTGCAGGGCTGCCAGAGCCTTCTGCCCAAGTGTTAATGGAAAATGACGAACAATATCATCTAGTTGGGCCCAAATTTTGAGGCCCTCATATGGGTCCTTTGAGTAATCCATGAGCTTGTCCTTTATTATGAACTATGAAAAACTAAATTCCTTGACTGCGATGAAGGAACCTACTGTGAAAAACCCTAAATCCAGGTAAAAAAACACTAAATTACATGAGGACTAGGTTTCAGATCACCTTCAAAACTTATATATATATGTGTGTGTGTGTGTGTGTGTGTGGGGGAGGCACTCTTCTACACCTCTCTCATCAACACTCTTATAGAATCAAGATGGGTTTGGGACCAAAAACTAACAATTTTGTTGAGCTTATTACTCTTCGCCATCTACTTTAGTTTGCATTAGAGCATAACATCCTTCACCTACAAGTTTTTGGAGACTCAAAAATCATCATAAACTAGTTCAACAAATCTGCATCATGTCATGTTCACACACTTCTTTCTATATTAGAAGATATATGGCGTTTGAAGGGGAAATTCTCATCTATCTCTTGCGCTCATATATACAGGGAACGCAACAACATTTCTGACAAGCTTTCTAAGGAGGCAGCGGTCCAACACAGGGGGCTCTGCCACATAGAGGAAATAGATGACACTCAACACTTCAACTATTACCACAGTCCATTCATAGATTATTCTGATATGGAAGAACAACGGAACTGATTTTGACTTATTTTTGACAACATCATATGGATATATTCGGTTATAATTATTGTAATTATGCTACTTTAAGACTTTGATGTACACCCCAATGGGGAATTTTGAGGAACTAAATGTAAGTACAGTGACAAAATGCATATACAATGCATCTACAACATGTAATTTTCAAATTTAATAAAAATTATGATTTTTCCTTGGGAATATATATATATATATATATATGCCTTGATTGCGATGAAAGAATCTACTGTAACAAACCCTAAATCCAAGTAAAAAAAATCCTAAATTAGAGAATAACTAAGTTTTGGATCACCTTCAAAACTTATATATATATAATTTTAATGATATGAAAAACCAAATTATACATTTAATAATTTTTACCCTTGTCCAAAGTACTTTTAACTAACTACTATTTCATTCTAATTAAAAAAATATTAATTAATTATTATTATATTATTATTTTTTAAATAAATGGTGAAGCCAAGTTCACTTTCCTATATTCGTAGATGTCCTTTTCAGCTAACTATTTGATGTAAATTAGAGCGAATCACCCAAAAACCTAAACCAATAATTTGCATATAAAAAAGGCAAAAAACATAACACTACTAGAAAAATCAATTATTTCCATAAATAAAATAATAATACTCTATTTTAGAGCGGCTAAACATGGATGAATAAGATCAAGATCAAGGAACTTTGTAGAATGACAAAGGGTCAGACTGTTCGAAGGGTTTTGTATCAGTTCCGGATTCAAACCCTTGGTTTCTGTGTTCAAATTTTCCATCTTCTTCACCTTTTAAGAGGAGTTTGATGTTGATTACATGTACAGAAGGGCATCGGCACTCTGAATCTAACGATATTGAACTTTTCAGTATTTTCTTATTTTAAAAGTTACCTAAACACCATTAGGGTTTTGCTCATTTTTATTTTAGAACCTGCAAGAGTTGATGCGGTGAAAAAATTTAGATGTCTATTATAAAATTGTGCCTTCTGAGTTATTTTGTAATTCATTTTTCTCGGAGTTCAAATGTTGAAATATTAAGGTGAAGTTCCGTGCATTTTTCCCAAAACTAGCAGCTTGAAAAGTCTGCAGAAATGTTTTGGGGTCGATTCAGAGAACAGAGGTAGTATAGTTAAGGTAAAGTTATAGCTGGGGGAGGGTTTCTCAACGCGGGCATTAAACTTGAATCAATTTTTTACTGGGCGGATTTTTTCTTCATTCGGGGTATTGAAACTGAGGTGTATTTTTTTTATTGACAGGGTTTTTTTTTTTTAATCCAGAGCGTTAAAATTGGGGTAAATTTTTTGTTGGCAGGAGGGTTTGGAATTGATAAATAGAGGGATGACAATGCTGTAATTAAGATCAAAACCCCGCTGGTGTGCAGCCAAATGTTAGTCTTCGTTAGAAGAATTGATTGAAGATTGATCAAAGGGTAGAAGTGTAGCTTCTGGTTTTCGAATTATGATTGTCAAGAATTTGCTCGTGTTTTTTAAAAATTACATACTTACAAAGCGATTGTTCTTGTGTTTAAACCATGAAGTGGTTTATTGAGAGAGTTCCCTAGCTCTTCCCCGTAAAGGAACTGTCATTTCTTGGAGGCCGAGAACATAGTTAGCCAAGGCTAAAATTCCATCTACACAAAACTTACTGAGGTTGAAATCTGCTTTCCAAGGAAATTGCCGAAGAACTTTGAAACACCGAGAACATCAGAAGTCTGCAAGGGGTTTACTCAAAGGAGACAATCAATCGCCAAATATCTCATTTTCCTATTCTTTTGGCACAGATAATCTATCATCAACTGCAGGCTTGCGCAATTTGGGCCGTTTCAATCAATCAAATAGATGGTTTGATCAGACAATTGATCAGAAAAAGACCCTTTCTATGTTAGGAACTCTTTCCCAGACGTTTTCAATCCCCTCGGTCCATGGTCCTTCATGGAAGGTTTGTGAATATCACACACATCTATTTCTTGTTGATAAGAGCTCATTATCATCCTCAAATTGTTCTCAAAATACAATTTCAGAAGTGAAGTTTCCTAGGAAGGTGGCAGTTGATAACAGCATTAAGGCAATTACCTACTCTGGCACGGGGCATCTGGAAGGATTTTGTACATCATTGAAAAGAATTCATGGTCCAAAGTTATCGAGTCAATGCTTGGGCCTTCGCAAGGATGCCAATTTGAACAAGATTTCACTTGTGGCTTCTTATTGCAGTATTCAAGATTTCCTGATTATCATGCTGTCTTCTCTGTTGCATTTTACTCTGTCTGTCTTTTTGTGACAATTTTTGTTGTCTCATTATATATTTTTTTATTATTTAATAAAATGTATTAAAGACTTCTCTATAGATAAAGGCTAAAGGGCTATTCATAAAGCAAAGGTCAGTTAACCTTCCTAAAGTAATATTACATAGACAGTAAGACAACCTTGCTTTCTAGGAGATGCAGGTCTACAGGATATGTTAAGATTAACAAAAAATCTAACATTCAGTATATTTACCTTGCATGTTTTAGTTGATGTATTTCTTATGTTTGCCTCTTGTTAGAAAGGGGTAATTTGGGGATAATTGTTGCACAAGGCCTTAGGATAACTTGGAATGTGTGTTACTTGTTTGTGAGAAAAATTTTGAAGTTTCTCAATTTAAAATTTTGTTGTTGTCTTGTCAACTCAATGTAACTTAGTGTTACTGCTACCTGATTCAAGAAAAAAATGAAGTTGGATAAATAAGCTTATAGTGCATTGTATGAAGCTTTAAGACCCAAAGTATTTGTTGAAGCCTGAATTTTATATTACCATGTTTGATTGAAAATCTAGAAATATCTGGTAGCATTTTTTTCCTTGAGCTTTACTGTGTTATAAAAAGCCTTTTGATGATTTCTATTTTGAATCATTATGTTTCTGCAGTACAAGAAATGCTATAAAAGCACGTGATTGACATGATAGCATGGTTGAAATTGGAAAATGGTCCTGTTGAACCTCATTCAGAGATTATGTTTACATGGAATTTACTGGTCCAGTTTAAGTAGCTTCTCTTGATTCAGAGCTGTGGTAACCCTTTTTTGAATAGTTATGTTGGTGCAGTATAGCTAAATAAGAAAATGCTATAAAATCACCTGATTGGCATGATAGCATTGTTGAAATTTGAAAATGGTCTTGTTAAACCTCCATCATAGGTTATATGGTTATATGAGTTTACTGGTCAGCTCAAGTTAGATTCACTTGACCCACACCTATGATAACCATCGCAAATAGTCAGTGCACAAATTCTGGAAGCAAATCAATTATTTACGCACAGCAGAAATTTAAATAACACATAAGCCATAATGCCACTACACAACATAAGCTTTATTTTCATTCATCTACAATCTTTGAAATTCAATCTCCATGCACAGACTTGAGGGCCAAGAGCCAGTATGACATGTTTCCTTTCAAATTTATGCCCAACTATACTTTTGGAACTATTGAAACTGTAGAAAACTTTGGAACGTTAAGAAGGCATTAAACAATTAAATAAGCCACCTTTGATACTATACATGAGCTACCAGTTTTAGTTTTGGTTGGCAGTTTGACTTCTATATAATCCTAGACAAAACAACTTTGAGGCTATTTATGAGCTTCCATTTTTGGTTGGCAGTTTGACTTCCATATTTTCCTTCTCCAACAAATGTGAATCAGTGTTTCAAATCTTGACTCCATGTTGACCTATTTCAGTTCCCAAATAAAAATGTATTACATATCCGGGCAGCCAAAATTAACTTTGGCATTGGTTATGAAGGCACCATGCAGTGATTGTGAATCCAACTTCCACTTCAATGATTTATCAGGAATACTAAGTGCTGGAGTTGATATTCCTTTGAGAGGTCCCAACATGAATCCTGGACTGTTTATCTCTCTCTAAAGTAATGGTTATCAGAGTCTAGTAACTATCAGTCATACAAAGTGTTGGAGTTGATATTCCCTTGAGAGGTCCCAACATGAATCCTGGACCATTTATCTTCCTCCAAGGTAATGGTTATCAGAGTCAATCTTTCCTCTGCAAGTGCCACACACTACCTCCCAACTACGAGGACACATATGGATCTTCAACCCAACAGGAAAGGTTACAAATTACAATCGTTGAAAGAATGTAACCCATTCAAAACGTGATGAAACCACTGGTAGTGTTGAACAAAACCAGTATTCTATACAGCATATGATCTCTATAACTAAATCCTGATCACAATGTAAAAATTCTGAGCTCAGTTAATATCATTGGAGAATCTATCAAAATTTGTTTTTGGCCGTGAGGATTATCCATGAACCAGTGAGGCTCCTGTAACGTTTTGGATACTATGACAACCCTGTTTACATTGATTCTTCAGTCAGAGGGCAACACCTCATGCGTGACAGATCATGACAAATCATTCTCAAGACACATACTGATATTGTAGCTAGCAGAAATGGTTGGTCCTCGAAGGCATGGAGTGCAGTGGATAATCTCTGTATAGTATATATGATTAGATTTTTGTTCTGGCACTACTTACTGCTGCAGACCTGGAATGCCACCCTTCGGATTGGTGGAAAAATCTTGTTGTATGATTTAGGTTCTAGGGATTCTGGAATTTTCAAGGCTTATGTTTGTTTAACTTAAATGTTCATCATCTCTGTTAAATATACACTGTATTTTATTTTAAACAATGTTTGGTCATAATGGTGTTTTAAGTTTGGTGGACTGTCAGTTCTGGTGCTAATATTTAAAGTGATTAGTAGCTATGGAAGTAATTTCTGTATTGAATGGTCAGTGCACATGGTCCCCAATCTTATCAGTCAATATGTTTAATCTCTTAATTGACAGGAATTACCTTCGGGTATGTTTTATTGACAGATTTGGTGAGTCAACAAATGGTACTCCAAAACCTACCTCTTCTGGAATAGGAGAAGCAAAAATATCGGAAGAAGAAAAGAGGAAAGCAAGGGCTGAGAGGTTTGTTCTTCCAAAATTCAGGAATTTATTTTCTGTCTTCATATTCCTGAGATTATGATGATGCTATTTTCCTTATCTTATGTTTCTAATTTACCATCGGCTTAATTTGCTTAATATTGTTTTGCAAAATTATGATATGCATTTGTTTTACTCCAGAATAATTGGAATCTGATAATGCCCAAATTATTAAACAGGAGTAAAGATAGTTATTTACTCCAAAGAAATATACTTTATACTAATATTGAGCTTTTCAACTAGAAATCGGGTTACAAAATTGAAAAAGTGGTTCCTTTTATTCATGTTTCTAGAACAGAGAACATACCTAGCTGGTGGATTTGGGCATATTGGTGCTCACTGATGTCCTATGGCCAAAACACCAGAGTGGTGAATGGATTTCTAGCTCCTAGATGGGAGAAAGTATGTGTTATCATGTACTGATAGAGTGTCCTATAATCATAATCCCGGGAAAGAAATATTGAATATTTCCTTTCCTCTAAATATTTCATCTTTGTGCATCCTGTCAGTAACAGCTCCATTGAAACACTTGGATGTGCTATCCTAGATTCTCATGGATTATTTGCTGAAGTTAAATTTTATTGGACTGGAATTGGAGCATTGATTGGGTTCTGTGCACTTTTCAACATTCTGTACACTGTTGCTTTAGCATGCCTCAACCATAAGTATGACATTCCACTATATGGTTTGGTTTCCGCTACTATTTCTCTCACCTAAAATTATCTTAAGAGTGAGATATAATAAATTCTCCTCCAATTACAGCTTTAGTGAAATCACAGGCTATTATATCTGAAGAGGTTATTGGAGAGAAGCAAGAAAACGGAGCTAGAGAAAGAAACCAATAAAAAACATCATTCTGTTCAACTGACATCACAATGAAGGTCTAGTGGTAAGTCGAGCTCTCCAAAAATACTTTAGTAGTTCCCAATATTCAATCTACTACTCACAGATTAAAGTACAACGTAAATGGATATGGTGCTAATTGTAACTGATTAAAATATTTGATAGAGAATTAAATGAGAATATCTATTGCCCCAGCCGTCCCCTCACGCCCCCTTCATGCCCCCTCCCATCCCCTCACGCCCCCTTCATGTCCCCTCCTGTCCCCTCATGCCCCCTCGACCCCTCCAGATGGGGAAACGTCCCCCTTGACGTCCCCTCCAAATTTTCGAAAATTGGGAGCGTCAGGAAACGTCCCCTAAAAGTCCCCAAGACCCCGAATTGTGAGGGGGCGAGGATTATAGACCCCTAGGGGGGGGGTGACGAGTCCCCATGTAACACTGATTTTTAGTCTCTGAGTTTTTCACTGCATCACATTCACTCAAATTAGCAATGACAGATTACGAAACTAAAGACATTGTAGAGCTAAAATTCATGTTCCAACAGAGTTCTACTATGCTTTGGTGTTAGATATTTAGTGATCAAATAATTAAGACTTGTAATAGCTCACGTTGTGGAAAGGTAAAGGTTCTATTGAAGTAGAAACTTTTTTAGTCTTTGATTTTTTCAGTGCATCACTTTCACTCAAATTAGCAATGACAGATTTGTCAAACTTCTTAGAATCTGTCAATAATGAAACATTCAGATCCTGGACATTTTCAAGAGTAAAAATATCAGTGCCAAGTGATTTCCTAATTTATGATCCACTATTATGATAGTGAGTGGCTTGTTCACATGCCTTTTCAACTTGTAAGTTGGCAAGAAGAAAAACATGCAGTGTCTGTGTTGCCACTTCCTCATAACCTGGGTAATTAGAAGTACATGTTATTACACATAATGCACTTCCAACAGACAAATGTTTTTCAAGTGATGTTTTTCATTTGTGTGGAAAAGAATGGCCACCTTTTAATTCACGTGCTTGTATTGCAGATAACGCTTTTTTTGGTGCACAATTAGCTTTACTTGGCTCAGTAATGTCTTTATTGTATAATATAGTACTCACTGAAGTTGTCTTGAGGGAAACAATGTAGCCTTGAAATATCCTCTGGTTCTTGAACTTCAGAGGCCATAAATCGAGTTGTTACACTGCCCATGTAAATTATCTCATCTTTCTCCATATATGAAGCTAGTTTATGGTTACATGTATGTGCCATATTTTCACTAGTCCATGGTAACATAGAAGACTCCTCTTCTCTCTGACTCAAGGTTGTTGATGACAACTTTGTAACACTTACCTGGGCATACTTAGGAGTTTTTTTTTTCCAAACACACTCATTATCATTCACCATTTCAACATCTCTGACTGCAAACTCCTCTTCCATGACATTTTTATAAACAGATCCTGAATCTTTCAACAATCAATTATTTTCATTGTGCTTGTTAACTAGAATTTTGGTCAGAGATTTTCATTTGGTAAGCACATGAGCAGTCTAAATTGAGAGTTTAGAAGCATTTTCACAGATTCTGGAGTTGTTGCTTCTGACCATACATTTAAAGGTCTCAAATTGCTTGATTTATATGTATTTGCACCTATTTAAAGGTCTCAAATTGCTTGATTTAAAGGTCTCCTCCTCATATGATGTACTATTTTGAATATTCTATTCTTTTCATATCAAACATTATAAAGCCTCTTGCACACTGTTCTCATCTCTTTTATTTGAACATAATTCCGATAATCATTGCATTCATGAAGAAATGATATATTCATGTGAAACCCTATCCAGCTGCTTCTCTTGGCTAATGCCATCACCTACATCCCATAGAGAATCTGAAAATTGAATGTCGACTTGACCAAAGGCATTGCTTACTTCCTGCTGAGATTGAACAAGAGATTCAAAATCTCTCCTTCCAGGGGTCATTACTCTGTGCTTTGAACTTGAAGTTTGCCTCTTTTCCCTTCTCTTCTATCCCGAGACTCCAAAAACTTGTTGTAGCCCATCCTTTCTGTCTCCTCTGCCCACTGAAATTTCAAAAGCACTTCATCCTCGCCCTTATATGCTCCTTTAGTTTGAAATCCAAAATCATCATTTCCACTATTCTTGTTTTCCGTATTTACTTCTGTTGAATCTGTATTTTGTGCTAGGTTATGAGTATATTGTTTTAAATTATTCACTTTAGAACAGAGACCAATCATAAGAATATTTTTATTTTGTGCAGGCCTGCAATCCATGACTGAGGATGAATTGACAGCAAACAATAAACCACATTGCTCAGAGGCATTCAACAAAATTGGCAGATCTTTGGTGTTTTTTCTAAATTCACCCGACTCTTCAGACGCTGGCTGATTCTTCTTACCTGTATTTTCAAACCCATCTCCCAAAATATATAGCCATCTAGAAGGTAATGACTCTTTCAGCCCTTTGAAAATACACCACATAATAATCTGTGCCTAATTGTTTGAGCTTCTTATCAACTCACCAATGTCTGGTCCAAACAAGTTTCCTTCAAGGATCAAATTAATTTCCTCTTTTCAAATAGATTTTAGAAGCATTTGCACAGATTCTGGAGTTTTTGCTTCTGACCATACATTTAAAGGTCTCAAATTGCTTTATTTAAAGGTCTCTTCCTCATATGATGTGTACTATTTTGAATATTCTATTCTTTTCATATCAAACATTATAAAGCCTCTTGCACACTGTTCTCATCTCTTTTATTTGAACATAATTCCGATAATCATTGCATTCATGAAGAAAGGATATATTCATGTGAAACCCTGTCCAGTTGCTTCTCTTGGCTAATGCCATCACCTACATCCCATAGAGAATCTGACAATTGAATGTCGACTTGACCAAAGGCATTGCTTACTTCCTGCTGAGATTGAACAAGAGAATCAAAATCTCTCCTTCCAGGGGTCATTACTCTGTGCTTTGAACTTGAATTTTGCCTCTTTTCCCTTCTCTTCTATCCCGAGACTCCAAAAAATTGCTGCAGCCCATCCTTTCTGTCTTCTCTGCCCACTGAAATTTCAAAAGCACTTCATCCTCGCCCTTATATGCTCCTTCAGTTTGAAATCCAAAATCATCATTTCCATTATTCTTGTTTTCCGTATTTACTTCTGTTGAATCTGTATTTTGTGCTAGGTTATGAGTATATTGTTTTAAATTATTCACTTCAGAACAAAGACCAATCATAAGAATATTCTTATTTTGTGCAGGCCTGCAATCCATGACTGAGGAGGAATTGACAGAAAACAATAAACCACATTGCTCAGAGGCATTCAACAAAATTGGCAGATCTTTGGTGTTTTTTCTCAAATTCACCCAACTGTTCAGATGTTGGCTGATTCTTCTTACCTGTATGTTCAAACGCATCTCCCAAAATATATAGCCATCTAGAAGGTAATGACTCTTTGAGCCCTTTGAAAATACACCACATAATAATCTCTGCCCAATTGTTTGAGCTGCTTTTCAACTCACCAATGTCTGGTCCAAACAAGTTTCCTTCAAGGATCAAATTAATTTCCTCTTTTCAAATAGAGTTTAGAAGCATTTGCATAGATTCTGGAGTTGTTGCTTCTGACCATACATTTAAAGGTCTCAAATTGCTTGATTTATATGTATTTTCACCCATTTGAACTGAAAGCTATATTGTGCAAAGTTGTTTCAAGCTCAAAAGTATTATCCTGCCTATAGAAGCCTGAACCCCAATAATCCTAGCAGTGGCCACTTTCACCAAGTAGAATATGTGCTTCATCAACATCATCAAACCTCAAACCTCAATTTCCCTTCCAAGTTTTTCTCTATAACAATTTTTGTGAGTCCTGCTTGCCGGACACCAGTTACAAACTGTCTTTCACTTGAAAATTCACAGCAATTGAATTTAAATTAGCCTCACATGGGTTGTATTTCATTTTTAGTATATTTCGCTTGATTATTTCTTTATACAATCTCCCCACTTCTCTTGTCCATGTTCCGGCGTTCCTTTGCACCTCTTGGTGCAATTGCTAGTTATAAGAATATTTAAGATTCTAGATATATCGATCTGAGATGGATATTGCAATATAAATCTGAAGGATTCATGAGATTACTTCATGTTTGATCAGATTTTTTTAATGATAAATGTTATCTTGCAGGAAAATTTCAAAATTTGAAGTCATATATATGATGGCAATTTCATTTTTTTTACAGTTACTTTTAGTTTAATTATATCATTTAGCTCGATGCTTTCCATATATTCAACTAAACCTTTGTTGCTTAACAAGACTTTGTGATTTCCATGTTTTAGTGAAATTGTTTATGGTTTGATACTTTCATACAACCTCTATCAAGTTACATGCACCCTCATTAGAAAAAACAAGAGAATTTTGCTTGCCATGACTATGTTTCTTTGTCATTGTTGACTTAAGAAAGTCTTTTAGCTAAGAAACTAGTTTCGAGGTTATGGCATAACTTGTCATATAAATTGAACATAATTTATATCCAAAATGTTAACTTGTAAACTACTTAGCTGGTTTTAGGCTTTCCATTTAAAATCTACTTCAGTTTGAACTTTGAACGAGTTGTTCCATAGACTTGAATATTAAGAGATTTTGATGTAAGGATTAAAAATTCGCCCATAAGGCCTCTCAGTTATTCATTTATTTTATCTAATATAACATTTACTATTAAATTAGAACCACTCGGCACAAATACGTCATAGATCAAGATCATACTTTGTAGAGTGTCGTAGAATAAAAATAGGAGCAAGGACACTGAGTTCTTTCAGTTTTCCTGGTTCTTATTCCTTTGGTGTCTTTGCACCTTTAGGGGCAATTGCTAGTTTAAAGTCTAATTTTTTAAAGGGTGCTAGCTCAATGGAAGAGCACCTGCTTTACAAGCAGGAGGTTGGTGGTTATATTCCATCGTGCCCTGATATTCATATATAGGGAATGACGAAGATCAATTTTTGGTGACGGATGCTCTTTTGACCATCACCAATGAGCTTATGGTGACATTTTTTGACCCTCACCAAAATATGAAATGGTGATGGTCAACGAACGCCACCATATATACGCATCAATAGTGACGACCATTAAAGGTCCGTCACCATAAATCGTTGTTGTTTATATGAAATGGTGAGGGTCATTGTTTGTCATTATAGTCATTATTCGTGACGGACCTTGATGTCACCAATGCGTTTATGGTGACGGTCAATGAACGTCGCTATATATATGCACCAATAGTGACAGCCATGAAAGGTCCATCACAAAAAATCATTGCTGTTCATATGGAATGGTGACGGTCACTATCCGTCATTATAATTAATATTCGTGACGGACCTTGACTGTCACTACAACACATACTTTCGGCGACGCCACCTTTGGTGACGTTCAGTTTTTTGGTAACGGAGGCTATTGTCCGTCACCATTGCTCATATGAAATGGTGACGGTCAATATCCGTCACTATAAATCATTATTGGTGAGGGACCTTGAATGTCACCACAACACCTATACTTTCGGCGACGCCACCTTTGGTGACGTTCAATTTTTTGGTGACGGAGGCTATTGTCCGTCACCATTGCTCATATGCAATGGTGACAGTCACTATCCGTCACTATAAATCATTATTGGTGACGGATTTTGAATGTCACCACAACACCTATACTTTCGGCGACGCCACCTTTGGTGACGAAGGCTCTTTTGACCCTCACCAATGAGCTTATGGTGACCATTTTCGCTCCTCACCAATGTCCTTTTTTCTTGTAGTGAAATAGACGAAACCACTCTTCAATTGTAGTATCTGAATTGGATTGGTTCTCATCCTCTTCTTTTTTTTGTGGCATTTCGATTCCTTTGCTTCCCCCAAGCTGGGAAAATTCTTCCGCTGCTTCTTGAAAGAATTGTTTCTATTTTTCTGGCCTGAACATTGGCTTTGGAGATGCTGGCCTTACCAGTTTTATCGGGTCCATCCTTTGTGCATATTCCCCGGTTCTTTTGCCTCCCCGCATCACTATGGACACGTTCTGCATGGATTGAGCCTCTATTATTCTTGGCTCTGCATTTACAAGATTTTTTCCTCTTTGTTTGGCCCTTTATTCCCATATTTTAATGAGCTCTAGGCAGTCTCCTATTGCGTGCGTGTTAACCTTGCACTGAGAGCACCAGGGTATTCAAGGAAGCGGAAATTCCCTAGCCACATGGCCCTCTTGGTCACAGTTGTAGCATCGTATTGGTCCTCTTCCTCCCGCTTGGCCTCCTCTCATGCCTCCTCCTCATCCTCTGGGAGCCTCATTCACTCTATATGAAGGCCTTTCCAATCATTTCGCCAAAGCATCCAGAGCTCTACACTACTCTGTGTTGTGTGTGGTACATGCATAGAACTCACAGTATACGTTGTTCGGGACATTGGAGTACTTTTGTAGTATGGGGCATAGGTGGGGTGAGTGACCCATGCTTTTGTAGATCTCGCAATACGTAGTCGTCGCTGAATTCTGTTGCGCGGGGAACCCTGTGTAGGGGTGTTGAAGCGGATACAATCCTTGGGTGTTTATCTGCGCAACCCCTCATACTGGTGGAGCTCCCGGTGCCCCTGTTGCTGGTTTTCCCACGTTATGGCCCTACAATAAAGGACATTAAGTTACCACATGTCGTCCCATTAGACAATGCGTACAACATACATTTGGCCTCGCTAGATGCATGGGTTGAATTTCCTTCAGTTTTTCTGTCAGGCTAGCTATTTGATGCTGTAGTCCCAGTATGGAAGGGTCCTGAGCTGATGCCCCTCCTTTAAATTCTTGTGGATATCCTACCATGGCCTCTATTTTCATGGCTTGTTCAATGCATCTTGCAACGTTTCAATATTTTGTTGTGTCAGCGGGGGTCTTTTCAATGGGAGAAGGGCCTTGATAAACCAATCCCTTTGATGGTTCGGATCGATCAGACAACTGAGTTTTCCAACCGCATCCTTGAATCTCCTCATTAGATCCCATGCAGTTTCCCCTTCTCGCTGCTTGATCTCCCACATCTCTGATAGACCCTGCTGATCTATTTGGCGTAATTTGAATTCCTTCACGAAATCCCTCTTTACATCGTCTAACGCTGGGTTATGATGGGTCTCAGACCACTTTATAAACCAGCGTAGAGCTCTCTCTCGGAGAGTAGTTTGAAATTCTACAAACTTACCTGTTTTTGGTGTCTATCAAGCCCTCCATATGGCTTCATAGAGGTACCAGTGTTGTTCCACATCGTCATTACCCCTCTCCAAAAATTCTGGGTACCGAGTAAATAAACCTACCATGCTTCCTTGTGTGGGGTTTACTAGAACAAATCCCCTAACCCCTGGCTATGAAATGGTAGTACCAGCACTGTTGCTAGTGTGTATTACTGTTGTGGACTAAACACTATTCGACTTACTCAATTCCTGTAACTAAACAAAAATTTCACCTAGTGGCTGATCGAGTATCAGGGGAAGGTTGGGACTAGAGCTACTTGAACTTTGGGGAATAGAGTTACCTGGGATTATGGGTGTCGGCCCTTCTCAGAATATCTGCTCCATCACAACATGCAACTCCACATCGGACGTCTCCTCAGGGTGCACATCATTTCTATCGTACTCCTTTCCCTTTTCTTCTTGGGTTGGGCTCCTATACACCTGTCGCACTTCCTTGGTGGTCCCCCCTATATCCTGGGAACTCGTCTAACCTTCCATCTGCTTCGTCATCTGAGGCGCCTCTCCTTTGTCTTTTCTTTTCCTTTCTTGTCTTTCCAATTCTTTCATCACCCTTTCTCGCCACTTCTTGGTGAGTTGTGCCCTCCGATGTGCTCATCGTTCCCTTAACCTACTAGAGGTCTCGGCATCAATATCCCTATTCCCCCTTTTCAATGTACTTGTAACATCTCTCCTTCAGTCCCTTCCCCTAGTACTAGAGGTTTAGGTCTCCATCTCAGACTTTTGGAACTCCATCAATCCTTCGTCCACCATCAAAGCCTTGATCCATAGGGGGATCTCCCTTAACAGTCCTCCGCGCAACCCTGATCTGAATATGTCTTCCGCTTTCGAGAAAGACTGGTAGCATTCAGCTGTGAACTCTACTATGTATCCTTTCAAGGTAGATTTCACCCAGAAATATACAGCTCGAGTCAAATCGGTATCTAACTGTTAGAGTGCTACCAGATCCGTGTGCACCCACTTGCGACAAACCTTCTGCAAGCCTCTTGGGACTGCCTTGGTTTGTAGTATCTGCAACCAATTGTAGAGCTCCTCAGGAAACTTTCCCATAAGATCCCGTAGATATCACTGGCGGATTCAGAAAATAGAATCTGGTTCTTAACAGTCTTCTCTTTTTGCTGTCTCACTTCCACTTGTTGAGCTATGAACCGGTCTAGATGGTTATCCCACCACTTCTGTATTTCTTTCTCGAAGATCCGTGATACCATAATCTAACTCCAGAATGAGATTTTGGGTCCCAGCAAAGGAACCATTTGTTGGAAAGAAAAGAAGTCTCAGGGGAGACCTAGGTTCATGAAGGTGGCCAACAAGGGTTTCTGTAGTAGTCTAGCACACCGCTGGCATTTTCACCCTACTCCGAGGAATAGAGAGTCTCACCCAAGGCATGCTGCGACCTTACTAAGGCTGGGATTGGATCAGGTATCGATCAAGCGTGGAAGATGCACAAACCATACAGAACTTAAGTACCTCGAAGAAGTGTAAATACAAGACAAATAAGAATACTCATGAACTTGATTAGAATGATAACCAAAAATTCAAAATAGCCACATGTCCCACTAAACCATAACACAAGACAGAAGTTAGAACAACAACCTTATATTAGAAATGTTGCATTAACAGCAAAATACAATTACAACACTCCTGAGAGCGTGCCTGTCAGAACTAATTAGAAGCGCATCACATGATACAGAACAGAACAATGATAGAGTGAGAGAAAAAAACAACATGAACAAAGCTCTCTTACGGCTCATGCTCCCTAATCTCTACTGAGCCAACCTCCTTTTTCCGCTTTCCGGTTGCCTATTTGTTCCATCGCCAGTGCGATTGACAGTCCTTCCTTCTTTTCCGCTCGGTTTTTTACTACTTTCCATGATTATTGGGAATTCCACTGATTGTCTTCTTCCGCTTCCATTTTCCATATGTACCTACTTCCGCAACAACCGTGCCACCTGCTATTCAGTTCTTCACAACTGTGACATCTCTTGGTCTATCACGGTTGTGCTCCGCCACCTGTTCTCCGCAACACAAAACTGTTTAATTTCAAAACAAGGGCCCCAACATTACTCCCAGAGATACATTAGAACAAATGTACTGTCTCCTGTAGAGTTTTAGGTCGTTGGAGATCAATTACGTATTGGTGCATTTGGTAGTGAGGAGGTGCAATGTCTCTCACTTATCATTTCGACCATTTCGCATAACACCAGTAACAGGCAACACATTAGTTGCTCGCTTCTATATTATGTTGATTCTTTAGTACAGGAGCCACGACTTGTCAAGTGGTCTACCATTTTTTTGCAGCAGTTTTGTACAACCTTAGATAGATGTCGTGCTCATGCACAAGGGAGGGTCAACTTCCCTTTTGCTTTAGAGCTTTGTTGTTTATTTTTTGAGAGGTTTCTAGAGACGAGGCCTACTTTTCTTCGGCAGCCTCGTAGGTCGATGTTTGAGGCACGTATGCACATGTGGGGGTAGATGATGCCCAAGAGGGACGAGACTCTATTTCCAGTGAGGATATTGCATGATGCACTAGAGTTGCTAGCCAGTGTTGATGAGCATCCCTTCATTATGGTCCCCTGTCCTTATGCAGGTTTGGATTGGCGAGGGTCTGCCAACATCCTCTTCATAGCTGATGAGCTGCTAGATGATATAGGTAATATTATTGTTTTATTTAAATTTATTCTAGCATGTTCTTTAACTTATTTTTATTAAATTTTGTAATGAAATTGTCTAATTATTGTTGTGTACTAGTATATATTTTGCAGACATTGGCTCTTTTGATGGCGAGGAGATGCCAGCACCACCACATGATCCAGGTGTGGATCCTGATGAAGATCAGGGAATACCAGATGTCGAGGATCATCAGGAGGCTGGTGCAAAGAGACCTTCTCCTGCTGGTGCACCGGTACCACCTTTTTCTAGGCGCGGTCGACTTGATGCTAGATACAGGATGGAGTTGGGAGACCAACATAGTGCAATGATTATTGAGGCGGGCATCAGGCCTACTCATTACAGAGACATACAGGTCAATTAGAGGTTATTACAGATGTGGAGAGGCATGCCACGTGACATGTACAACCTGATGCGGCATGTCATAGGAGCTATGACAATTATTATGCGACTAAGGAGGACTATTGCACGTTATAGGCATAGTTGAGCCGCAGCACGTGATGGACAGTCTGCCAGCAATGACTCATCATCTCATGATCGTTCACCTCACGCCGCGCCAGATGAGCATGAGCCTCCACTATCATATAGCAGCAGTCATCATGGAGATGAGGCTGGACCATCGGCCATGTCCAGTCAGCAGCCTGCAACATCCATCAGTACTCATGATCACGAGCAGGCTAGACCATCGACTGTCGATGCTGCATCATCGAATGAGCATGCCTCCACTAGTACTGCTATTGATGTTGTACTACCACCAGTTGATCCATGACATTTATATTACAGTTGTATATTTTTTACATTATTCAGTTATATATATATATATATATATATATATATATATATATGGTCCATTTATTTTATGTTCATGTTCTAGTTGTACTTAATTTACATGTTGGTGATCATCATGATGTGTATATTGTTAGGTCATGTTAGATATGTTCATTTAATGTGCAACTTGCAGATAGATGTGTATGTGATAGCATGAGTTATTTGACATGAGATGTGTATTTGATGTTTGTGTTGTGATGATGTTAATATATAATGTTAATTGTGTTTTGTTAGATGATCATGATCACGATGATGTTAGCGATTTTGAATGTGTTTTTAGTCAAATATGATGTTTGTATGATGGTTACCATGAACGTGATGTTTATTAATTAATTTAATATTAAATGATCATGACATTATAAAATTGTAATTTTTGTAATTCTAATTGTATGTAAAATTCTAAAATTGTAATTGTAATGGTATATATGTAAATTTGTAAAATTGTAATTGTAATTGTAATTTTTTAATTTGTAAAATTGTAATTGTATATATGTAAAATTCTAAAATTGTAATTGTAATTGTAATTGTATGTGAAATCGTAAAATTGTAATTGTAATTCTAATTCTAATTGTATGTAAATTTTTTGTAAAATTTTAATTGTATTACTGTGAATTGATTGTAATTGTAAAATTGTAATTGTATTACTCTGAATTTATTGTAACTGTAAAATTTTAACTGTTTGTAAAATTCTAAAATTGTAATTGTATGTGAAATTGTAATTGTAATTGTAATTTTAATTTTAATTGTATTAATGTGAAATGAATTTATTAAAATTTGTAAATTTTAAATAGTTGTAAAATAATAAATCTAGAATAATATGAATTATTGTAACATAATAAAGCTTATAAAATAATGCAAATAAGTTCATGTACTTTAGAATTATCATTATTTTATTATGATCTTAGATACAAAAAAAGAACTAATTTATACAGTACGCCATTGTTTTTGAGATCAACATAATTACAAATTATCAAGTGAATTATTGATTTTAACATTAGCACAATGCAAATTACCAATTAATTCAAAATACATATTATGATGTTTCGAAAAACCCATATTAAAAAGTATAAATATTGATGAAATAACACATGTACCATATCAATCTCGGTTCTCATGATCACCCTCATTATCTTCCAGCTTGCATGGCATGATAACACTATTGTTCTCAATAATATGTTTTGATCTAGGGTCATGTGTCAATACGAACCACCAATCCCTATCCAACACATCTGGGTAAAAAAAACACCTGGTTGCAGTGTTTGGGGAAAACATAAGGCTCCTTGGCTTCATGCCACATCTTTCTAGAGTTGATACATATTAGCCTACTATTGTGATATTCCTTTACATTATTCCGATCAAAGGTTTCCCACCACTTGCACCTAAAAATAACACATCGGAAAGAAGAGAAATCCACTTCAATGGTCTCTTGTATCTTTCCGACGTAACCTAACGTCCCTCGTACTATGTTTTGATCATGGTGGCTAGATCGACTAGATTGATCGAACTCAACTTCCACTCCACCTTCTTGTGTGATGTTTCCATCATCGACATTTTCTATGCAAAATTGGTGTCCATATGCCCACATAGATGGGAACAAATGCACCTATTATAAAAAGGTTAAAAAAATCATAGTGTCATGTGTCTTATAATAACCCAATAGTTAAATTATGAAATGTAGATGTATTATAAGTTTCAAATTTACATATAAATTAAAAATATTATTACCAAGTTGTTACACCCAATCCCTATGTTTAGCACATCCTCTTCAGCATGCGGGTAACGACCAGTAGCACCATATTTCTCTTTGACTTGGTCAGGAACCCAACTGTTGGGGCAAATTTTTGGCATTTTTTCTCTTAAATGATCGAGATAAGGCACACTTCTACCATTCAACCGTATGAATTATTTCCTATCACTATCACATTTCATCCTCTTTTTTTTGTACATGCGACCCACGGTTGTGTCGCTTCAGAATTGTAAAGAATGAATTTATTGATTTCTTCAATTTATGCATTCGCTGATGAAATCAAACCAACATTGTATAGTACTTAGAGATCAAAATATACATTATATCAAAGTTCAACATGAATATTAATTACTTTTTGTAAATTTGAAAAATTACAAGTTGCTTACTCTTTATCAAGCACTTTTTTCCACTCGTTTGGAGGAACTCCCCTTCTCTTTTGTCTTCATCCCTTTCATCGTCCCAAATCACCGCACTTGGTTTGTTGTCGATTTTCTTGATGTAATCATTGGAATAATAGAAAGACTCATACGATATGTACCCCTCTAGCATAGACCCCTTCGGGTTTTTCCCTTTGTCGAACAAAACCTTTCAATTTTTTCATGTACCTCTCTAAGAAGAACATCAAATGACAAGAAACTACCCCAACTAATTCAACCTCATCAACTAGGTGGATTAGAAGATGAACCTGTAAGTCCATGAAACTCGTCGACAGTTCCTTCTCAAACATACAAACAATCTCAACTATCTCTTGACTCCACCATGGAATGCTAGCCACATGAATCTCCTTTGACGTGATCCAACGTACAAATGTAGATAATTTAGATATGGAACATCCTAGATCTTGATGGAATTCATGTTTCACACATCCACGCACGAAAAAAGGATAATGACATTGCAAATTTATAAACACATGAAATAATATACAAAATTAGTTATGTTTTATGATCCCCGCATGGGATAAAATTTATTAATATAACAAATAATAAAGTCATGCTTTTGACATTATACATACTCTTAGAAGATTCAAATAGTCATGCGATTTCAACCCCGAAAAATGGTCATCCACGGTGAAGCAGCGCCGTAGTGAAGACCCGAATGGAGTTGGCACCCTCACACCCATTATAACTTCCTTTGCTAAAGAAATATCATATTTTTTTAAAATCCATAGGACATCACCTTCTTTGAAAAACCATGAATTAGAGGGACCAGCGCCTGCCTCTCATCCCATACTTTCTAATCGTCTTGGCCAATGTTTCTTTTTAATTTTTGAAGTAATAAGATCTTTCCTAACAGCCAATTGTCACTTTTTTTGGATGATATTGTTGAGTCTCAAATCTGCATCTTTCCTATACACCTTTCTAGAACTTTTTCATTCACTTGAACCTTCTAAGTCGTCAATATCATTGCATATTAATTGTAAAAGAGCATCTAAAATGGTTTTTAACTATGTTTTGTGTCTGCTATTTGATTTAGATTTTTGCTCATTTCGCTGCGGAATCTTACCACTTTCCGTAGCTGCTGCAACCTTCCGTAGCCATTTTGTGAAAGTCTATGTTACAGGTGTCTTCAGGCAATTAGGGCCACATGGGCAAGTTAGAAATGATGTGGACATGGATTGTGTCCTATTGGCTCGGGCAAATTCACCTAAGGAGGCTGTGGTCAAAGGTGGCCAAGTGGAAGTCAACCGTAGAGTCCCACGGTGACAGGACTCTGTTTCTCATCACGTGGAGATTTGTATGACCGTTTCTAATTTACGGGAGACACATCAACACCTGTACACGGCTCCATAAGCCGAATCCAACATCCACTCTTCATAGATTTACTCCTCACCGCGGCCATGATGCTGGATCTCTGGACGTGATGGTTCACGTGTCTCTATCAGCACAAACTTTAGGGAATTAATTATATCACCTTTGTTATAAATAACGCGTTTTCATACGCATAATAGTGAGCCTCCATATAGCTCTGTAATGTAATTGCGTTGCCACTGTGCTGTAATATCATTTCTCTGTTATGACTGCATTTTAATATATAAGAAGACTCTGTTTCCAAGCGTAATTCGTATTTGAAGGCTGTTGCCCGAGGCTGGTGCAGAGGGCCCCTGCACACGCTGAGGTTTTGTGCATTACTGTATAGTTTCTTGTTTTATTTCTTTTAAGTTCATTGTGCCATAAGTCATTCACGTGTTTATACATTGCATCTTTCATGGTATTTATGCTTCATCTCTGTTCATAATCTTTCATGCTTTACATTTTACTTCTGTCCATAATCTTTCATGTTTTATGTTGTTGTTAACTAATCAGTGTTCTTGTTTCAGATTACAAATAGGCAGCCCGGGCATTTTCATATCTTTTGACTAATGACATGGAATCAATATTGTTCTGCTGCTAATTTATTTTTCTTAGTTTTTGTTTAATTCCAGTACTGCTTTGTTTATTTCAGTCTTGCACATTTGCTTCAGTAGTTAGATTTAGATATATTAAATTGCTCATGTCATTTTCAATTACCTCCGAAAGCCACAGCTGGACTGATGGTGAGGGATTGAAGTATGAGTGTGTAGTTTGATATTAGTTTACTTTCTGCAAGTTAGATATATTAAATTTCTCATGTCATTTTCAGTTACCTCTGAAAGCCACAGCTGGACTGATGGTGAGGGATTGAAGTATGAGTGTGTAGTTTGATATTAGTTTACTTTCTGCAAGTTAGATATATTAAATTGCTCATGTCATTTTCAGTTACCTCCGAAAGCCACAGCTGGACTGATGGTGAGGGATTGAAGTATGAGTGTGTAGTTTGATATTAGTTTCTTTTTTCTGCAAATTAGATATCAGATTGCTCAAGTTGTTTATGGTTACCTCCGAAAGCCATAGCTGGACTAATGGCGAGGGATCAGAATATAAGTTGATGTAATTTGATTTAGATTTACTTTTTTGCAATTCTTGGATTTCTTTAAGCATAGTTTCTTTTGTGTTTAGACAGCAGCAAGGATAGTTTGGTTTTCATGCTCAATAGTTCACTGTTTGATTTATTAAGCTAGCAGCACATTTTCATTTCCTTTCAAGTTTTTTCATTGTATGTTTCAAATTCCTTTTTAAGTTTGAAGTTGGTAAATCAATATAAAGGATATCATTGCCTTGAACAATCATAACCATACTTTTTTTTATTTTAGAATTTCCATCTCACATTAGAAAACCAAAAACGACAAAAAGGTAAGAAATAGGTTATCTTGCACATATAGTGCGCCACATTTCATCAACTTACGAATCTCAGATTGATAAATTAATGTAGCAATTTAGGACACACTAAATTGACCAAACATTTTGGCGCCGTTGCCATGGAATTGTAACTAGGTAGCCAATTTCTTAAAAAAAAAAAACAAAAACAAAATAATAAAAGAAGGGAAAACTTGATAACTTGTTGAAGTATGCTCTCCTCTTCAACCTAGTGTGACCTAGAGGATCAGAAAAGAGATTTATTGGTTCAGTAATTTCTTAAGTATGCTCTCTTCTTACACCTAGTGTGATCTGGAAGATCAGAAAGAGAATTATTAGCCCAACTTTTTAAAAAATATAACAAAAATGACATGCATAGAGCAAGAGATTCTAGGGGAAGGTTTATAGCTAAAGCCAAGAGTTCGATTTTCACAACTCCATCTTCTTCAAGGCATAGAAAAGATTCACCACCATCTACCCCTAGCCTTAAGATTTTTGGAATTCAAGGAGTAGCTGAATTAGAGGATTCTCCTATACCACCTACTAAATCTCATTTAGAAAAGGAAGAGACTCCCTCTCATCCTCCCTTGATAGAAGAATCAAAGGACTTTAAGGACGCTAAAGAAACTATCATGGCAGAGGAAATAATAGATGGATTTGGAGATAGAGGTAGAGGAGGAGGAAACAATGGTGAAGGTAATAATGGAAGAAATAGGGAAGGAGACAACTTGTTTGGATTCCCTATAATTGATGAGGAAACTCATACAACAATGAAAAATATCTCACCATCTGTCCTCCCCAACTTTTATGGATTGCGAAGTGAGGATCCTGAAACATTTCTGTTTGAGTTTGAAGTCGTGTGCCGAACTTATGACTATATGGAAGACTCTCAAAAACTCAAACTGTTTCCTTCAACATTGAAGGGATCTGCTTTGAAATGGTTCATGGGATTAGCCACTCAATCTATTAGGACTTGAAATGATATGAAACAAACATTTTTGGATAGATACTTGGACTATTGTATGCCCACCAATCACAAGGATGAGGTATTCAAAATGATGCAAAAAGAAGATGAAAATTTGGAAGACTTACTTGAAAGATTTCAATACAACTTGAAAAGAGCAAAGATGAGCAACTTAGATGATGAAACCTTGAAAACCCTCATATTAAAAGCCATTAGAGATGAATGGATAGATATTTTAAACATGATGGGGAAAGGAGTCATTTCTCAACTTCCACTTCGTGACATAACAGAACTATGTGTCCATCTCTCAAGAGGAAAATCTAAAACAGGAAAAGGGCCTAGGGATCCTTCTCTTATTAGGGCTAACAAATCTGCAACTGGATCAGTAAGTAGGGCAGAGATTGGTAACATGCTTGATGAATTCAAAAGTGATATCTTAGGGAGCCTTAGTGAACAACTAGACACCCTTAAAATCCAAAACAAGCAGAAAGAAGAAACAAATGCTCTAGCCATCTTTTGTTCGAAATGTAGGAAGAAACATGCTTTAAGGGAATGTCCCTTGGATGCAAAATTTGTAGAAACATGTATAATTTTCTTAGAGAATCATGAGATCAAGGATTGTCCTTCAATTCCTGGACTCAAAGCTGTCTTTCAAGAAGACCCAAATTCAGTAGAATCTCTCTATTTTGTTGCAAGAAGACCTTGGCAGGGACAACAAAATCAAGGGTTTAACAACCCTATGAATCTTCAAACCCCACCAAATTGGAATCCTTGGCAACAATCTTGGCCCCAACATCAAAATCCATATCAGCCATGGGTACAAGGGATGCAAAATCCTTATGGGAGATTTGCTCAATTTTATCAATATCCTCCATCTTTTCAAAATCAACAAGCTCCACAACTTCCAAACCCAAATCCACAACTTTCATTGCCATTTCCACAACAACAACCTTCTCAACAAAATCCAAATCCTCAACTCATTCTCCCATACCAACAAAAGACAAATCAACTTCCAGCTCAGCCATTGCCAAATCCTAACAATAAAAATCCTCAGAATACTTACATGGTAGAAGGACAACAATTTCCTACCTATATGATTGTTCCTCTCAATGATGTACAACTCAGATCCGGTAGAGTTTTAGAAAAACCTTCTATAGATATTCAAGAGCAAGATACCTCTGAGGAGGACTCTCTTAAAGTCAATGAGGGTTATGAGGAAGCATCTCTTCAAAATTCAAACATTCAAAAAGAAAAAGAAAAGTTAACACCCACAACTCCTATAGTTGAGCAACTTGCATCTTCATCTACACCTCCTTTTCCTGAAAGACTACAAATTGACAAGGGGGTGGAAAAACAAATCTTGTTGCCTAACTATGACTTTCTAGATGAATTGAAGAATGTTTGTGTCAAGATTCCCTTGCTACAAGCCATTCGAGAGATTCCTATTCTGGCAAAAACAATAAAGGAGTTGAGTTTCAAAAGACCAGGAAGGAAACTAAAAGACACAAGAAGAATCCACCTGGTAGGAAAGATTGCAGATATTATGATGGGAAAAATTACCATGCAGAAGTATGTAGATCCGGGAAGTCCAATTGTCAAGACACATATAAATGGGATAGAAATTCCAAACACATTGATTGAATTAGGGGCTGCTATCAACATTATGAGTAGACAGACTATGGAACAGCTAAAACTTCCTAACCTTCTTTTTACACCTACTTTACTGCAACTTGCAGATCGATCAATTATTAAACCATATGGTGTATTAGAAGATATTTCAGTCTCCTTAGATTCTTGGGAATATCCAGTAGATTTATGATTTTGACTCCCAAGAGTAATCTAGGAGGGCACCCACTTATCTTAGGAAGACCTTGGCTAGCCACAGCTGATGCTTTTATTAGTTGTAGATCTGGAGATATGTACATTTCTAATGGTAATTCGACAAAGAAATTCAATTTGTATCCTCCAGCAAAAGCAATTACAGAAGTAGGAGACAATGAATGGGTCGATGATGAGGACACTATACAACTTGTCTTTACCATTTCTGAAATCAGTGAGGATAGTCAAATTCTGAACACATTAGAAAATTTTGAGACATCTTCAGAATATGACCCCACACAATTTCAGTTGGAATCTGACATAGAATATTTATCATCAAGACAAATGTCTCTTTACTCTGTGGAAGAGTTTGGTAGTTCTACTATTGAGATTTTTCCAGGAAAAACATTGAATATCAACAAACATTTGGAAAAGTCACAACAAGAAGAACTAACCAAAATTTTGCAAAAACATTCTATTGCATTTGCATGGGAGTATACTGACATGAAAGGTATTGATCCTAAGACTTGCATCCATCATATCTATATTGAGGAAAACAGTAGACCAATCGGACAACCTCAAAGAAGGATGAATCCAAATCTTAGGGAGATAGTGAAAGAAGAGCTCCAAAAACTACTCAATGTAAACTTCATTTATCCAATTTCAGATAGCCGATGGGTTTCTCCTTTGGTTATAGTACCTAAAAAGAATGGTAAATGGAGGGTATGCATTGATTACGGGGAATTGAACAAAGCAACTTTGAAGGATCACTTTCCTTTGCCTTTTATTGATCAGGTATTAGATACATTAGCAGGTAAAAAGTACTTTTCATTTTCGGATGGTTTTAGTGGCTATAATCAAATTCAGGTAGCACCTGAAGATCAAGATAAGACCACATTTACTTGTCCATGGGGAACTTTTGCCTACCGAGTGCTTCCTTTTGGGTTATGTAATGCACTTGCAACATTCCAAAGAGCAGTACTAGGAATTTTTTCTGATCTAATCCATGATTGTGTAGAGGTTTATATGGATGATTTTACAGTTTATGGTAACTCATTTGAAGAGGCATTAGAAAATTTGGAAAAAGTTCTTATAAGATGTAAAGAAACAAACCTTTCATTAAGCCATGAAAAATGCTTTATGATGTTTATTGAAGGTATTGTTTTAGGACATCATATTTCAGGAGATGGGATTAAGGTTGATAGATCAAAATTTGAAGTCATCTCCAAGTTACCTATTCCAAATTGTCAAAGAGATGTTAGAAGTTTTCTAGGATTTACTGGTTACTATAGAAGATTTATAGAAAAATTCACTAAAATAGCATCTCTACTCTTCAAATTGCTTACAAAAGACTGTGAATTTAAATGGGATCCTGAATGTCAATCAGCCTTTGAAACTTTGAAAACAAGAATATCTGAAGCACCTATCTTGAGAGGACCAAATTGGAAACTCCCTTTCCATATTTCTACGGATGCTTCAGATACAGCTCTAGGAGCTGTGTTGGGTCAAAAAGATTTAGTTCCTTATGCCATTTATTATACCAGTAAAAATTTGACTCCCACGGAGTTAAACTATACTGTGACTGAAAAAGAGTTTTTAGCTGTTGTTCATGCAATTAATAAGTTTAGACATTACATAACAGGCTATGAAACTTTTATTCATACTGACCATTCTGCAATTAGATATTTAATGAACAAACCTGTTACTAATGGCAGAGTGACAAGATGGCTCTTACTTTTACAAGAATTCAATATTACTGTGTTGGATAGACAAGGGAAACAAAATACAGTAGCTGATTTCTTGTCTAGGATTCAGAATACTAAAGAAGATTCTCCTGTAGAGGATAAGTTTCCTGATGAATACTTGTTTGCAGTAACTACTAAGACTCCTTGGTATGCAGATATTGCTAACTATTTGGTTACAGGGAAACTACCTTCACATTTATTTCCAAGTGAAAAATGAAAAATTATTCAGGAGAGTTCAAAATATTCATGGATTTCTAACGAATTGTTTAAAACAAGGCCAGATCTTGTGATCAGAAGATGTGTCAGGGAAGATGAAATGCCTGATATTCTTAAGGCATGTCATGATGAACCATGCGGCGGACACTTTGCGGACAAAGGACGGCCTATAAAATCCTTTCCTTGGGATATTATTGGCCTTCTCTCTTCAAAGATGCAAAACAATATGTCAAAAGGTGTGATAGCTGCCAAAGAGTAGGGAAACCTACCCTTTCAAATGAAATGCCATTGCAAACACGGGTACTCATTGAACCCTTTGAAAAATGGGCTTTAGATTTCATTGGACCTATTAATCCACCATCTAAGCAAAAGAAGTATATATTGGTTTTCACTGATTATGTTACTAAATGGGTAGAAGCCAAAGCATTAGTATCTGCTACTGAAAATTCGGTTGTTCATTTTCTTTATTAGGATATTTTTACTCGCTTTGGTGTTCCAAGAGAAATTGTGACAGATCAAGGAAGCCAATTCACATCCAACCTGGTGGAGAAGCTGATGGAAGAATACAAAATCAAGCATAGAAGATCTACTCCTTACCATCTGCAAGAAAATGGTCAAGTGGAGTCTACCAACAAAGTTCTCGAAAGTATCATCACCAAAACTGTTCATCTACATAGAAGAGATTGGGCAGAAAGGCTTCCTGAAGCCTTGTGGGCCTACAAAACTACATGGAGAAATACAATAGGACATTCTCCCTATGAACTTGTTTATGGGAAGGAAGTCCTGCTCCCCATTGAGTTCCAAGTCAAGACCTTCAAGATAGCAGTTCAGTTGGGGATGGACTTATCAGAAGCCCAAAAGCATAGAATGGAGCAGTTGAATGAGTTAGATGAGATCAGACAAGAAGCAATTTTAAGAATTGATCTAGTTCAATATCAAAGAGCTAAATGGCATGACAAGTACATCAAAGAGAAGAAGTTTCAAGAAGGAGATTGGGCATTGTTATTTGATTCCAAGTTTAAAGATTTTCAAGGAAAATTTCGGACTCATTGGCTTGGGCCATATGAGATTGACAAGATCTTTAGCAATGGAGCGGTAAGAATCAAGACCATTGATGAGTTTCAAACTCCTCTTATTGTGAATGGCCACAGATTGAAAGTTTATCATAAGCCACTCTCAAAAGAGGAATTTGTCAAAATGTTTCAATAAAATTCTGCAATCAGGCTGGTACAGAAGAATTATTCTTCTCCACCAGCCTAGCTTTTGTTCTTTTCAGTTAAAAAAATAAATAAATAAATAAAAATTGTATAAGCCTAAAAACCAATCACTAATTGGCAGTCTTATACAGAAAATTTAGGGTGAAAATCAGGAACACCTGACACCCTATATTTTCCAAAAAAAAAAATCTCTCTTTCATTTCACAAGTTTTGTGACCACCCACTCCATTCCATTCCACTTCATTTCACTCCACTTCATTCCATTTCACTTCATTTTATCTATTTCATTCCATTTCATCAATAAAATTCTCTTTCATGACTATTTCCATTTAGTCAATTGTCATCCGTTCATTTCCATTCACCCAAATAATAGCTGTGTCAGTTTCCGCAGCTGACATCTGTTTCCGCAGCTGACACCAGTTTCCGCAGCCAGAAGCAGATTCCGCAGCTACCACTCTGTTTTTCAAAAGAATGTATAGCCAGATGTTATTTCCATAATCATGAAATAAAATGCAGGTATGAGGACCAATTATGAAGACATGGAGCATTCAAGATATCAATGAGGAGCAACTAATTGAAGACCAAGGAAAAATGGCAAGAAATCCAAGGTATGAGTAAAAATTGATTTCAAATATCATTTAAAACACATTTTTATATAGTTATAAACCATAAGCTCCATTATGTGCAATTATTGTATTGACAAACTCCGTAACCACTCCATGATCTCTGTACAATCCTCCCACAATCCTTGCATTCACTCTCAAACGGTCCCATATTTAAACCTCTGATCTTCACTCATACTCTGATATTCCACCTGTGACAATGAAACGTAGTTGATTTGACTACGGCTTCTTTCAGCCACATAAAATCCGTAGCCGTTGTATAAACGTGCTTACATTTATTCTGCAGCCACCAAATTTTAAAACACTGCTGGATGTGTTATACTCCTCCTATTGTTCTATTAATCTCACAGCCGCATTTCCGCCGTGCTCACATAACCCTTCTTTGTTCCGCTTCACTCCATTTCGTTCTCTGTTACGCTACAGTTTGTATACCCACTCTCTGATATCTACCTACAGTCATCGTGCTCATTTCCGTTCATTCAGCCGTCCTACTTCCATTGAACCCTCCTCACGTAGGCAAGTTTTTAAAGAGCAGAAAGAAGGATGGGTAAATTGTTGAGAGCAGAACCAGAGGGACCTAAATTCATGGAAGGATACCCGCAAGTCAGGGATATATTGAAGAAAGCAAAGTGGCTACGGTTTATCCAAAAGTTTAGAGGCTACCATAAAGAGGTGACAAAAGCGTTTGCAAGGTCTTTCAATGGCCTGGAGGTAGAGATTGGAGACCTTAAGTTTACGGTGAATGAGGCATCTATAGCATCTGCCACAGAACTTCTTCAAGAGGGTGAACATTGGTTTAAGAACAAAAGCATTAGTGATGAAGCCTGGAGAATGATTCTACATAACCCAGGTATGGACATAACTATTTTTAAAAGAGGAATTCCTATTCATGCTTTGAAAGAGGAATGGGCTACTTTGCTGCTAGTTGTTAAAAAATTTATCACCTGTGAGGGCCGTTTTGGGTCAATGTATATGTACCATACCCGATTGCTGATGAATTTTCTAGATAACCAGACCCTAAATTTTCCATACTTTTTATTAAATAGTTTGAAGAAGATGTACGTGACTGTCCAGAAGCATTTAGGGGATGTAGAACCTCATCTATATCACCATGGTCTTGTAAAAATTTTGATTGAAAAACAGTTAAAAGAGAAGAAGGATATATGGGAACAATTTTTGATTAGAAATTTCTTTGAGGAACCTTAAGAAATTCCTGAAGGTAGCACATCAAGAAGGAGTATGAGAAAAAGAACAAATGATGAAACTCAAAGTACTCCTACTACTACAATTGAAAGAACTAGTAGGGAAGAGAGACTGTCAAAAAGGAAGAAGAAGGAAACCAAGGGTAAAAATCCAATAACATCAAAAGAGAGAAAAAGTATTGAGGCTATGCATCAAACCCCTTCTTCCGAAGAAGATCATCAAGTGTTATCTGAAAGACTAGTTCACCTTCAAGAACAGTCATCTATGGCCAAGAAGAAAGGGAAAGGAAAACAAAAGCAAAAAGACAGTGGTCCACAACGTGTGAGAAGAAGTTCCAGGCTTAAGGGGAAGTTGAGGAAAATGAAAATGAAAGGACCCCATTTTATTGATTTGGGGGAAGAAACATCTGAACAATCCCCAGCTGGCCATAGTCCATCTCACTCTTAGTCAGACAGTGAACCTAGTTCATTTCATTCTCAGCCAGACGTTAATGTGAGTCCTTCTCAGTGAGATTTGGAAGACAACTCTCCTCCATGGCATTTTGGGGACAGCCCAATAAAAACAACACCTGAGATAGACCCAAAGCAACAAGAAGTATATGATTATATAGAATCTTTAGAAACAGCAGCTACGGGTCCCAGTACTTCGTCCACTCAACCTCATACAGCACAAGATGATCTAGTCCAATCACTGAAACAAGAAGTCTTTGAGCTAGAGCTTTTAAATAGACACATTAAAAATGAAAATGAGACATTGAAGGAACAAAGTAAATTGGAAAAAATCATTCATGATAATACCATGTTACATATGGGACTATGGCAGAAGAAAAACAAGAAATTGAAGAAGAAATGCCAGAAGTTAAGCAGAGCACTGATTAATATCAAATTCAGATGCTTGATGAAAAAGCCCAGGATGTTAGCAGCACCAAGGAAGAGGAGGAGAGGACTGGATGTACTGGCTGAAGTGTCAAGGCATATGAATTGAAGAAGGATTATCAAAATTTTGGTTGCATGAGGACATGCAACACCTTCACAGTGGGGGTGTATTGAGTCTCAAATCTGCATCTTTCCTATACACCTTTCTAGACCTTTTTCATTCACTTGAACCTTCTAAGTCGTCAATATCATTGCATATTAATTGTAAAAGAGAATCTAAAATGGTTTTTAACTATGTTTTGTGTCTGCTGTTTGATTTAGATTTGTGCTCATTTAGCTGCAGAATCTTACCACTTTCCGCAGCTGCTGCAACTTTCCGCAACCATTTTGTGAAAGTCTATGTTACAGGTGTCTTCAGGAAATTCGAGCCACATGGGCAAGTCAGAAATGATGTGGACATGGATCGTGTCCTATTGGCTCGGGAAAATTCACCTAAGGAGGCTGTGGTCAAAGGTGGCCAAGTGGAAGTCAACCGTAGAGCCCCACGGTGACAGGACTCCGTTTCTCATCACGTGGAGATTTGTATGACTGTTTCTAATTTACGGGAGACACATCAACACATGTACAAGGCTCCATAAGCCAAATCAAACATCCACTCTTCACAGATTTACTCCTCACCGCAGCCATGATGCTGGATCTCTGGACGTGATGGTTCACGTGTCTCTATCAGCACAAACTTTAGGGAATTAGTTATATCACCTTTGTTATAAATAACGTGTTTTCATACGCATAATAGTTAGCCTCCATATAGCTCTGTAATGTAATTGCGTTGCCACTGTGCTGTAATATCATTTCTCTATTATGACTGCATTTTAATATATAAGAAGACTCTATTTCCAAGCGTAATTCGTATTTGAAGGTTGTTGCCTGAGGTCTGTGCAGAGGGCCCCTGCACACGCTGAGGTTTTGTGCATTACTGTATAGTTTCTCGTTTTATTTCTTTAAGTTCATTGTGCCATAAGTCATTCATGTGTTTATACATTGCATCTTTCATGGTATTTATGCTTCATTTCTGTTCATAATCTTTCATGCTTTACATTTTACTTCTGTCCATAATCTTTCATGTTTTATGTTGTTGTTAACTGATTAGTGTTCTTGTTTCAGATTACAAATAGGCAGCCCGGGCATTTGCATATATTTTGACTAATGACATGGAATCAATATTGTTTTGTTGCTAATTTATTTTTCTTAGTTTTTGTTTAATTCCAGTACTGCTTTGTTTATTTCAGTCTTGCACATTTGCTTCAGTAGTTAGATTTAGATATATTAAATTTATCATGTCATTTTCAGTTACCTCCGAAAGCCACAGCTGGACTGATGGTGAGGGATTGAAGTATGAGTGTGTAGTTTGATATTAGTTTACTTTCCGCAAGTTAGATATATTAAATTGCTCATGTCATTTTCAGTTACCTCCGAAAGCCACAGCTGGACTGATGGTGAGGGATTGAAGTATGAGTGTGTAGTTTGATATTAGTTTACTTTCTGCAAGTTAGATATATTAAATTGCTCATGTCATTTTCAGTTACCTCCGAAAGCCACAGCTGGACTGATGGTGAGGGATTGAAGTATGAGTGTGTATTTTGATATTAGTTTCTTTTTCTGCAAATTAGATATCAGATTGCTCAAGTTGTTTATGGTTACCTCCAAAAGCCATAGTTGGACTAATGGTGAGGGATCAGGATATAAGTTGATGTAATTTGATTTAGATTTACTTTGTTGCAATTCTTGGATTTCTTTAAGCATAGTTTCTTTTGTGTTTAGACAGCAGCAAGGATAGTTTGGTTTTCATGCTCAATAGTTCACTGTTTGATTTATTAAGCTAGCAACACATTTTCATTTCCTTTCAAGTTTTGTCATTGTATGTTTCAAATTCCTTTTTAAGTTTGAAGTTGGTAAATCAATATAAAGGATATCATTGCCTTGAACAATCATAACCATACTTGTTTTTATTTTAGAATTTCCATCTCACATTAGAAAACCAAAAACGACAAAAAGGTAAGAAATAGGTTATCTTGCACATATAGTGCGCCACACTTCATCAGCTTATGAATCCTGAATTGATAAATTAATGTAGCAATTTAGGACACACTAAATTGACCAAACAGATATGTGCTCCATAAAGAAGATGAAACATTTTTAAATATATGTGTGGGAACTAATAAGTGGGTTATCTTAAGATGCTCCCAATATGGGAGGTCATAACAGATAGATTTCCTTTTCATCCCAATGGGCAATTTCTCAACATAGGTGTCGAAGAAATCTGGATCATCGAACATAGCCTCCGCATTTGAACCGAAAATTTCTGTGAACTCCTTCTCCTTCTCTCTCTCATATGCTCTAAGCCATTCTGCTGGTGTCATTATTGGAGGCCTTTGGGTTCTCTCTCATTTACCATTGAAAGCGGATGCTGCTCTTTTGTAAGGGTATTCTTCTGGTAGGAATACCCTAGAGCAATCATACACTGGCTTTCATAGGTCCTTGGACCATCTAGCTTTCAGAGAAGATCCACAACATTTACATCCAAAATGCCCTTTTGTTACAAGACCTACGAGATTATATTTGTATGCATTAATTAATATGCATGGCACGTTAAAGAATATCATGAAGATCAGAACAAATATCACAACGAATTAAATAACTAATATGTGAAAGAATATTGTTACGTATATAAACAAATCAATAAAATAAACATGTAATTTACTAGAGAAAATTCCTAAGCCTGGATAATCATGTGTCATGTAAGCACATATGCCATACAATTTAAAACTCCTCTCTGTTGTGATGGGTCTTGATACATCGTATACATTTATCCCATCACATAATTCCTTCAATTCACCTACCAGAGGTTGTAAGTAGACATCCATATTCTTCACTTGTCTTCTACCAAGGACTATGAGAGCCAACATAAGATGTTCATTCTTCATGGACAACCACGGAGGGATATTGTTATTAATCACTACTATAGGCCAAATAGAATAGTTGGTGTTCTGGAGGGAATATAGGTTGACGCCATCCATGGCTATGATGAGTCATAGAATTCATACATCATCCTTGAATTTTTTGTGCCATGTATCCTCTATGTGCTTCATGGCTATTGAATAAGTTGGGATTCACATAACTCCCAACTCACTTCAGTGTGAGGCATGCCTTCCCTGCAACATAGCTAATTCTTTGCAATGAAAAAACCTTTGAATCCTTGGGATCATAGGCATGTGCCTCAATATCTTAAGAGGAGGACCAGTACGTGATTTACCCTTCTTTTTTTATTTATCATACCTGTCATGCCCACATTTCAGACACATCTCTTTGTCTACATATTCTCCTCTATATAGAATACAATCATTTGGACATGCATGATATGATATGTACTCAACACCCAACATTTTCAACAATTTCTTTGCCTCTTCACAGCTACCGGGCAAGACATTATCACTCAGAAGAACCTTATCTTTGAATAACCTATAGTTGGTGATCATGAAAAAATATATTAATAAATGTACATTAATGTCGATATAATTATTAACGTTCATAAAATTTACCATTTGTAATGTTCATTGTAGTGTACTGATTATATTTCAAATTTATATAAGGGAGTACTTTATGGTAACTTACCTCAAAAGTTCCGAGAAACATGCATTCGACAAGACAAAATTTTCCTTCAAGTTGTACAGTAACATCGTTATCCCCAACTGGGTAGACTTTGACTGACCGACAGGTCCAAAGAGAGGGGTGGTGGAAGAAACTTTAAGGCTTTCGAAAAAGGTGTCAGCGATATGAGCATCATCCCCTAGCTGATCATCATTTTGGAATGCATCTAACAACATTGTCTCCATGGCAGTCGTATCCCTTAAGTAATCATCCATACCAACCTCTATTTGATTGCCTCCATTTCCGACTTGTGAAGCACTACTATTGTTGTAGTCATTCCTAATTGGTGAATCTGGACGTAACGAGAATTGAATCGATAGTTGATTCTACCATTCTTGGTATCGTTCCTCTCCGATTTTTTCTCTTAATTCAGTATTCTCTCGATTTTACATTGTCTTGGGGTGCAACAGAAGATGGTAGGTAGGTCGTTCACCATCACTAGAATCCTAATAGTTAAAAAAAAAAAATTTGAACATGATTAGTACAAAATATATGATATCAATTAGTAACCACGTTGACAATATTGCATGATTATAAATTGGTTTGACATTGAAAGCAGGATGAAGCAGCTGTCCATTTTCATCTACCAAATGTGCCTTGGGGTATGCAACTCCTGATAAGAACTTTTGACGTTTCGAAGAAGTTTGAATATTTTGTGCATCTGAACTCAATGCTAAATCTGCCTAAACCTGCAAATTTGTACACATTATAAATTTAATTAAGCTGTGCATGATTACCTGCATGGATAAAAACATAAATTCAATTAGATAGTGAAAATATAAATAAAATCTGAAGTAAATATTACGTCTCGAGATGGATAGGTAGAACTCCGTGATGGACTTTGAGAAATATTATGGAACGAGCTAGATTTTGAATAATTGTTCATTCGATATAATTATGATATTTTCTCCCCGCATTTGAGAAAAACAACAATAAATTTTGGTGCACACACCTAAATGTGATTTTTGTGCCTAATGTACAGATCACCGCACTGGTGCACTTTTGGTAATGCACACCAGTGTTGTTTTATACCCAGATGCACTGGTGCAGTTCGATTAAGGGACACACCGGTGACTAATAAGAGCAAATAAAAAAAGCGCAACTCTATTTTCTTTAATGGAAAAAAAGCGGTAAATTAAAAAATGGGCTTAAAAATATTTTGGAAAATCTAATTTCATAAAACATTTCTTTAAATACTAAAAACTTTTCATTATTTCGCTATTTTCACAAAAAGTTTCAGCCAGAGATTTGCAGGAGACATGCCTGGAGAAAACAAAGCATGAGAGCACTGTGGAGCAGGGAAATACGTTCGAACAGAAGTATTCAGACAATCATAATTCCAAACCTCTGTTGATTCAAACCCTATAGCATAAAATTTCAAACGATCTCGTGAATAAAGTTTATTATTTTTTTTACTTTTTATGCAGTTTGTTTTATGTAGTAAAAGAACAAAATCAAAGTTTTTTGTTGTTTTTTTACTTTTTCTTCATTTTTTTTTAATTTTTATGTAGTTTTCAGAAACAAAATAAATAAATAAATCCATTTTTAGAAACAAACCTTAGATTCTTTTTGTTTCTGCCCTTTCTTCTCCCTCTTTCTGTGATTTCAGAATTAGGGATTTTCAATTTAGATTTATAGGGTTTGTATAGTCGTAAGATATCCAACCCATGGGGCGACTTGCATAGTCAGATCCCAATCCATGTCGGCCCTTGCGTGAATTAAAAAAAAAAAAACAATTTTTTTCGTCGGTGCGCCCTGCGTAGCATAGCGCATCGGTGTGCTCTATTATACCAGTGCACTGCGAAAGTACAGTGATAAAAAATTAAAAAAACAAAATATTTTTTTATCAGTACGTCATATGTAACATATGGCACCGATGCGCTATTTCATTATGGTGCACCACAAACGCATTGTTTCGCACAAAAAAAATCCATTTTTGAAACAAACCCTACATTATTTTTGTTTCTGCCCTTTCTTCTCCCTCTTTTCGTGATTTCAGAATTAGGGCTTTTACATTTATATTTATAGGGTTTGTATTGCTAAATATAAGCCTAATACATCCAACCCATGGGACGACTTGCATAATCGGATCCCAATCCATGTCAGCCCTTGCGTAAATTAAAAAAAAAAAAAAAATTGTTTTCATCGGTGCACCCTGCATAACTTAGCGCACCAGTGTGCTCTATGATCCCAGCGCACCGCGAAAGTACTATGATAAAAAATTAAAAAAAATTAAAAAAAATATATATATATATATATATATATATATATATATATATATTTTTTTTTTTTTTTTTTTTTCTCAGTGCGCCATTTTTAAAATATGCAGCTGGTGCACTATTTGATTATGTTGCACCACAAATGTTCTGTTTCGTAAAAAAAAAAGAAAATACACTTTCAAAAAAATACAAACCCTACATTCTTTTTGTTTCTGCCCTTTCTTCTTCGTCTTTCTGTGATTTCAGAATTAGGGCTTTTCAATTTAGATTTATAGGGTTTGTATTGCTAAATATAGACCTAAGACATCCAACCGACGGGACGATTTGCATAGTCGGATCCCAATCCATGTCAACCTTTGCGTGAATTTAAAAAAAATAGATATTTTTTTTCATCGGTGTGCCCGGCGTAACCTAGCACACCGGTGCTCTGTATTTTAAAAGTGCACCACGAAAGTAATGTGATAAAAAATTAACAAAAAAAAAAAAAAATTATCAGTGCGCCATATGTAAAATATGGCACCGGTTTATGCTACAAAAACTAACACTAGACGATTTTTATTTTTTTATCATGGTTAATCGGCGCGGTGGTTGACATATAACACACCGGTACTCCTTGTTGACATAGAGCACCGTACGGTCTATTATACTGTTTGTGCAGTGCGTTTTTAAGACCCCCACATACCGGCGTCAGTGCGCACACCATGAATGGCACACCAGTTTTTTGAGTTTTTTTTTTACCTAAAAAGTTGACAAGTTATTTATAAATATATTAATGAATGATATGGTACAGGTTTGATATTGATAAAGAAATGACTGACAAGAGATAAAGTAACAAAAATACTGATAACACATCAATAAAAGAAAAAAAAGCAAGTTATTTGTAAATTCTTTACAAAAAATATTATTTTTGAACTATATGTAAGTTTAACTAATATGTATTGTTTACTGTGTATCATGCAAAGCCACAAAATTGTGAAGATAGATAAGATTATTTCTGATCTAGGACCAGAAGAGCGTGAAAGCTTGATGGAAAAATTGCAAAAGGATGAATCAAGCGAATGAAAAAATACTATCAATCCAATATGAGTTTCTTTTTTAAATTTTCATTAATAATATAATTAAAATTATTAGATAACATGTGTCAAACAGTCTATTAATTCACATCTGTTTAATGTTCTACAAGGACCAACAACTCAGAAAAGGAATGTTGTTCCAAGAAAAGAAAAAAAATAGAACATGCAAATGAAAATGAATTTCTCCTTAGCTCATTTGGAGTGGTGCTGGAGGTTAACGAAAGGGGGAAAATATTTTACAAAAGTTTGAGGGATACAGTGGAAAAAATGTATAGACATTCTTTCCACTTACAATACAAAAACTAATCCAATGATTCCAAGAACCAAATTTTATCTAAACTACAGGAAGAGTTTCCAGAGAATTGGTCAATCAGACATGTCAGACTTTTAATAGAAAAAACGTACGACAACAAAAAAGAAGGAATGAAAAATTATAATCCTTTAAATGTTTGTCTAGAATTATTTATAAATATCACTTTTGTTATATTTACTTTTCATATATCAATATAAAAACTAAATAGTTTATTTTCATGTTACATTTTCAGGAAGATTATGAAAATCCCAAAAGATGAACGAGCTGATATCAGAAATATGCCAGTAGGAATGTCCAAAAAGGTGTACAAGGAAATGGTCAAATAAATGGACAAAATTGCATCGCAGGAGGAGCCATCTCAACAACAACGTGCTTCAAATGTAATATGTAATCATTGAATTTTTTTATCATTAGGTACAATAAATAAACAATTTAGCATTAAATATTAATTTTCAAGTATTTTCTTGCAAAATATAAAATAAAATGGAACCCATTCAGCACATAAAACAGGACGACAAGGAAGAAAAGGGTTGATATCTAATTTTGTGAGTAATTGTTACTTCCTTATAACAACTTAACTAGATTTCATTTTTTTTTTAAAGTTGTTTTACAAAAATCATCATTGAATGTCTTCAAACAGGTGCTAACATACAAAGAAGAACCATTAGAGGAATTGATTGAAATTGGGTTAAATATGGGTTGTGAGTATATGTTGGCATATCAGAACTTAATTGTGGAATTTGTAAGCATCTATCGATCATGTTTTACTTAGCTCCATCTATAATTAATAGAGCAGAAAAATCCTTTATATTAAATATATGATTTGTTATGGGGTACAAAACTTCCAGGAAACAAAGTATGGAACTGCGCCAACAAATGAAATCTTGAAAGATGACACGTTACATGGTTTTGAAAGAATGTGTATAGTTTATGACTCAATTTTTGCAATGGTACGTCATTTCTTTTCGATTTACATTGATGTATATTATTTAATATTGCAATTTTCATTATTCTCACCAATGTATATACACTCATTACAACTTATTTTTATGTTTGTAGATGGAAGGCGAAGAAGAAGAAAACAATCAACACTGTGAACAAAATATTCCTGAAAATAACCCAAGTCACTGGAAGTAGCTCTAAGAGTGACAACCGTTCAAGCGAAGAATGATTATCACTATGTTTGGATATCAAAGCAAGGCGTTGTATTTTTTGAAATATTATCATGTGAAATCAGACATTTTGTTTAATGTAATGGACTTAGTGTCCCAATTGAAAGAAAAAGGGATACCAATAACTGTCCCATTTTGTATGACAAATATTTTCTTATATATATAACAAAATGTGTTTTAATTTATTCTATTGCATTCTCCATTGTCGCTGTGAAATATAACACCACTGATTAAATTTATGGATGATTAAATATCACAATGAAGAGATGTGAAATTTGATGATATGATATAAGAGATTAATCCAAACATCATATTCAAATGCACTAATAAAAAATTAATTCATATGAATGTTGTTATAAGATATATATGTGTCGACTTTTGATAAATAATGAATTTTAAAAAATCACAATAATTATGATATTATATAACAAATTAATCCAAACATCACATTCAAATGCATTAATAAAAAATTAATTAATATGAATACTATTATATGATGTGTCAACTTTTGATGAATAATGAATTTTAAAAAATCACAATAATTGCATTGTCATCAATGTTTCTAAATAATAAAAAATGAAAATCGGTGTGTGTCAGTTACTGTACACCGATGTGTTTGTATTCTGAAACACACTGGAGCGTTTCTACGACCTCTAGGCACTACAAAAATATCGATACCAATTATAAATCTCAGTTCTTTTGTGTGATACTGGGCACTGGTGCGTTTATGTGTCTATACGCATCGGTGAATTTGTACGACCTATGGACACTGCACGAATACTGATACGAATTATAAATCTCGGTGTGGCTATGTGATACTGCACACCAGTGCGTTTATGTGTCTATACGCACTGGTGCATTTGTACGACCTATGGGCATCTCATGAATACTGATACCAATTATAAATCTTAGTGCATTTGTGTGATATTTCACATCGGTGTGTTTCTATAAGTCTATGCACCGGTGCGTTGATATGACCTATGGGCATAAATCCCAAGGTCAATTAGAACGACCCCGTGTGTTGTATCACCAACACTACGCCCGGTGTGGTTTTATACCTTAACGACCCAATGCATTATCCTTCGACCTCCCTGGGGCACCTTCTACATGTACGCACCAGTGCGTACAAGCTAGAGTAACGCACCGATGAAAAAAACATCTGTAATAACCTCCGGCCGCCCATTGTTTTTTAGTTGTGTTGAATTTCTGTTAAAAGCTCCACCAAAACCTCCATAACCATAAATAGATGTTGTAGAAAATGGTTTTTTGACAACTTTGGCCAATTTTATAACACTAAAAACCTCCTTTATAACCTTCACTAGAGGGTCTTTTCCTTGTAGTGCCTTGAGTCAAGTCACCAAGGGAGGAGCGAAAGCAAAATTATTTTGGTCGAAATCTCAACAAAGGCATTCATAGAATTGAAACATTGCCTATGTTCTTCCCTAGTGCTCACATTTCTAGATTTGTAACAACCATTTGAGATCGAGACGGATGCCTCTGACTATTCTATTGGGGCAGTTCTTACTCAACAGGGGCATCCAGTGGCATATCACAGTGAGACATTGTCTGAAACAGTCCGCAAGTATCCCACTTATGACAAAGAAATGTATTCCATTGTGCAGGCTTGTTGAAAATGGAAGCATTACATTTTGGGGAAGGAAACAATCATCCATACAGACCACCAACCCCTACAGTTCATACAGACATAAGGGAAGTTGCAGAACAATCACCATCAGAAGTGGTCCACATATCTGCAACAGTTTCATTTGAACTCTAAGTACAAGAAGGGTAGCACCAATAATGCTGCAGACTGCCTCAGCCAACCACCGATCATGGCGCTAACGGCCATTCTCAACTATTGTGGGCACGAGACTTCTCATTGGCTGCTTCTCTACAAGAGCGATCCAGAATTCAGTAACACGTACAAGGCACTCTTAAGGGGTAAATTTCCAAATTTTCACCTCCAAGATGCACTGTTATGTCATCTAGGACACCTTTGTGTTCCTTTAAGCGAGCGTGCCAAGATGATATGGGAAGCACACTACAATCGATTCGATGGGCATTTCGGGGTCGAGAAAACAATCACAGTACTGCAAAATTATTTCTATTGGCTGAACCTTTGACAGGATGTCGGGAAGTACTTCAGATCTTGCATTGCTTGCACCATTACCAAACTGACCATTAAGAAGCAAGTCCTCTATACTTTGCTACCTACCCCTATTCGACCTTGGGAATCCATATCCATGGATTACATGTCGGGCCTTCCTTCTAATAAGAATGGAAATGACTGTGTTTTCATGGTCGTCGATATATTATCAAAGATGACCATTATGGCAACCTGCAAGAAGAATATCACAGGAGAAGCCAGTGCTAAACTCTTCTTTCAACAAGTGTGGGTGCACTTTGGGATCCCATAGTCTATCATCTCAGATCGGGACATCATGTTCTTCAGCACATTTTTGTCCAACCTCTGGTCAATGCTGGACAACAAGCTTACCAAGTCCACATCTTTCCATCCCCAAACTGATGGCCATACATAGGTTGTCAACGTGATGATTGTACACATTCTGCGCATGTATAATTCAAAGCATCCATGCACATGGGATGAGAGCCTCCCCTATGTACATCACAGTTATAACCAGGCTCTCCACAACCCAACCGACCACAACCCCTTTCAGGTGGGCTTGGGATTCTAGCCACTATGTCCTATTGATGTAGCCATGCCATTTGCGACTACTCAGGCCGATTTGGCTCATGTCCAGTCTGAAGATGACAAAGCGAAAAAACTCATCTAGCGCATTCAGCACATCCGCCAATAGGTTCATGACATATTGGATAGAGCCAATGCTAAGTACAAGCAATGACATGATCAACATTGGGTGCCATACAACTTCCAGGTGGGCGACAAACTCTGGTTACATTTGCATAAGGAGTGCCTCACTAGACCCCACCGCAAGCTTCGCCCGCTCCGATATGGGTCGTACACCTTCACCAAGGCTATAGGGAACAATGTCTTCAAGATCACTATTCCACCATTCCTTGTTCTGCAGCCAGTATTCAATGTGGACCACCTTCATCCCTACTTTCAACCTCTATTGGACACCTCTGACATTGCGGAACACTCACACCAACAGAGTTAAATCCAGACGGCATGGAACAGGACACCATAGATTGTATCATGGATATTCAAATCAATAACACTCACCAATAGAAGATCTAATTGTATCAGGTTGTCAAAGTTGGCCAACTCCTGCACCAATGCAAGTGGTTCACCAGGGACCAAGTTCAGCAGAAGTTTCCTCATCTCATGGAGGAACCTAACACAATGAGGACCATTACTTACTAAGGGGGGAGGTGTGATCTAGGTTGATATTGGTGGCCACCCGCCTATTCCACTTGGGGCCCCACCATTGTCTCTTTTATTTTTTTAGTTTCGGCACAACTTACTATTTTTAGCATTTTTTTGGGTCCTGGACTTCCGGAGATGTTTTGAGGACCTAAATGACGTTTTTTGGGCATCTTTTTTATGGATAATATAAATTTGTTCTAGAATCTACATTCATGATTAGCAGTTGTATTCCTCAGATTGATCTTTCTAATGAGGTATGATGCGCGTCAAACGGAGATAGTATGCAAAAGTTACGACCCCGAGAAATTGATGTAGCAATTTACCCCGACAGGGCCCATATTCTAGTGTTTCATCTCCTAGGATTAGTTTTTTGGATGTTTATGGTTTTTCATTTTTTCTCAATAATATATAGGCATTTGAGCCTCATTGTAATAGAGAGTTCAGAGGCCTATTTCCACCACATCTCTTCTCATAGATAAGCTATCAGTGCCCTAGCTAGTTTATTTCCATTCTGTCTATAAGCAAATTTCAGTTCTTTGATATTAATGAAATGAAGTGTTATTTCCACTGCAAATTTGTATTTATGGTTATATGTGTATTCTATTGCGTTCCTGCATAAATTTGGATCATATTTCCATCATTGCAAGACTATTAGGATGTGCCAAAGGAAAATAGGCATTCTATGTCTCAAAACCCCTCTCATTCAAAGATACTATCAATTCAGGCTCTAGCTCACAACCTTAAAAGTCTCTTATTGGCCAGGTCTTTGTGGTTGAACACTCACTAGAAGCTCCAGAGCTTGAGATGAATGGGCTATTTACCACGCTAAAGATTAATTATTATACTCAGCATGGGGTCATTTGTCATTTTAATGAATTATGTCTTGCAACTTCCACCCTCAGGGAGTGGGCTTTCCATAATCAGACACAAAACTTGGATGGGATATTTTGTTTCAAAGATTATTTTATAGTTATATTCAAATATATTGGAGACCTAGAAAGTTTTTTTGGCTAGGGTCCCTGGTTTTGGGGTCATGCAGGACTCTCTATTCAACGATGGTTCCTGGAATTCAACATGCTAACCATAAAGACTTTGGCTACTCCAGTTTGGGTAAGGCTCCCAAACTTGCCCCTTCAGTGGATTCAGTCAGATTATCTACAAGCTATTGGAAATTCTCTTGGATGATTTATCAAAATATACAGTGGAAAAATAGTTAATGGGTTCATCTCATTTGTCCACATCTATGTTGAACTGGATTTAAATGCAGGTATCTCTCATAAAATCATCCTAAAATGGGATGGAAAGGGAATTTATTAGCCCCTGCACTACGAAAATACAACTTTTAGATGCAAATATTGTCAACAACCTAGGCATCAACAAAGTTCATTCCCTAAAGGGGTGTCAGGATCCCTGTAGCTATGAAAATTCAATCGAGGATGGCGAGATTAGAAGGAAACTTCAAGCGTTGATAACACAACAAATAAGAACGAAAACCTTTAGCAGAAGACAAATCCTATTTCTTTAGCCTCTTATTATCTTAGACAATCCAAGGTAGATATGCATTCACCCTCAGTGGGAAATAATCCTATGGATATAGAGAAGGAAAGTTCATCAACATTAGTTGTGGCTAAAAGTGGTGGAAAAAAATGACTGCATGAATATAATCATTCAGATAGCGATAAGGAGGTCCATCACTCTGAGGAGGCAGTAGCAATAGATATTTTTCTAAAAAATGAGGATATGGAATTATCCTCAATTATACCTGATACAATGTAGGATGGGTTTATGTCCATAGGAGAAAATGGAAAAATTAAAAACCCTTGATCATCTCTGGTGTTTGATATCAGAAGGGATTTTTTCACATATGTTTACTAGGTGAAAACAAGCTTAGTATGATTAGTCTATCATACCTGGTTGGAGGCATGACCTCCCATGTTAGTTCTTTTGGTATGTTTTAAACTATATGGAAATGATATCATTGCAATAATGTTCTCTTTTAATAGAAATCACTAGCATAAATTTACAAAAAAAAATATTTGTTTGGATATCCATCCAAAGTATCATTTTCATATATTTATATGTTTTTGAGATATCCAAAGTAGTATATTTATATATTTTTCGGATATCCAAAGTACATTGGTTACAAATGGAATTTATATCCACCAACCACCTCTACCCACCTTGTATCCATTTTCCACCTCTTCCCACCATCTATTTTGTTCTTTATTTCCACTTGCCACCTCTCTTGGTGGCCACCAAGCCCACCAAACCCGCAGTTCATCGCTAGTTGCATCAAAGGAAAGCAGTGTAGTTTTATAAGTGACAGACCTAGTATGTATTATATCTTCAGGTGTCAGGAAGGGAAGGCTAAGAATTGCCTCCAGTTCCTTGGTATTCATATTTTCATTTTGAAAGGTTATAGCTAGTCGTCAGTCATAGGCATAAACAACATGAGAGACAACATCTATAAAGGAAGGCAGAGTTTCAGTGCCTACAATGTCGAGAGTAGATTCAATCCCAAAAACTCTAAAAGCAGATAGATTTGTAGTCCCCGCAATGTCAAGAGTAGATTCAATCACATTTTGAAAACCATAACCACAGGTTTTGGTACATGTTTTTCTGGGTTCCCTCTTGTGACTCGGTTTCTGCATATCCTGCTGTGAGCAAGCAAGAATGTGATCTAAGTACGTCTTTCAGACTTAAAATGTGAGGGTGAATGGATGTTCACTCAAGCAAGCCTGCTTTACCTCCCTTCCTTTAGTTATAAGTATAATGGAGGGTAAGATTCCGTTCTGAATTAATAAGTCAGATTAGTCGACGCATACCTGAAAGCAAGCATCCATCCACTAACATTAGGGTAAATTTCTGGGATAGAAAAGCATCCATATATTGAAGTTAGGAAAAATATATGGGATAGAAAAAATTGGTTGAGTTGCTGAGTTCTTATTTTCTTCTATTGATTTTCATGCTTATGCTTCAGAGCCTTCTAAATAGGCTTAAAAGCATTCTGATCATTCTCTCTACATCATCACCTAGTCAACCCAAAAAAATATAAATAATTCAATGTGAACAAATGGAGATTCAAGCCGCTTTCAATAACAGTGCTATGGAAGCCATAGAAGAAACAGAAAAAGGCACTACTACAGGGGTTCAACTAGTCAAGAAGAAGAGGGAATCACCCAATTATTTGGTAAGCATATTCATATGAAGCCCTTCCTAAAAAATAAGCCATCTTACTCTACATTACTACAAATTAGTAGGAAATTAATAAGGATGAACAGGGAATTGCATTGAAACTTATTTTGCTCAGGAACATAAAGAACATTTTATGCCCAAATGAAACATAAACACTTCTCTCAATTTACTTTATAACGTCATAAAATAGTAATATCACAATATAGGAAATCCATGAAATCCACTCACAGAAGCATCTACCTCTTTTGGACAATCCATTTTCCATACTCACTCGTAGATCGTATCTCTCCAGTATAATGAAAGCACGTCACTAAGTCTGAGAAACCTTAATGAACCCAAGTACTCTAACAAAGCTCATCCAATCAGCTATACCAACTAAATCCCTTCCCCGCCTTGCTAGGAAAAAGAAAAATAAGTATGGATAACCACAATTCTTTTCCATTTACCTACGTGCATTGACCAATAAGAATACAACACTGTAAACATGTTGATATAGTACAATACAAAAGTATTTATTTCACGACTTCATCTTACGAGTCCAAAAAAAATATAAGGTGATGGCATTGTCCTTGAAAAGCACACGAGCTTAGTGTCACCTTTCAAATAAATGTTAACAAGCAGATGAAAAAGAGATTCCATGGAGTTTCTCTTAACCACCTCAGAACAACCTAGAGAAAGACCAATTTAGGAGTGTTGTTGCGTTGTGCGCTTTGTGATTAGTGACATTTCCTCTACCAAATTACCAGCATTGATAGACTGAGTTCACCCTCAGGTCCAGACTAACATTCATAGACTGAGTTCATCGCCAGGTCTTGAATGCATCTGATAGTGATACTAGTGACATTTCATCTGCCAAACTACCAACATTGATAAATTGAGTTCACTCCAGGTCTAGACTAGCATTCATATAATGATTTTGTCGACAAGTCTAGATTGCATCATACAGTGATCCCACAAGCACACATGTCGACCGAATAGTTATTGAGAGTCGAACTACCAGGGCACTTTAATCTGTGGATGATTATTCTGGGGTTTCAACCATGGAAAAATTTTCCACGTTATGGGCACGTTGTATGAAACTTAATATTTAACTAAATTAAATACACATAATAATTAATTAATAACATTTTTTTGATAGTTCCATGTGTACATGCATCATGGCCATGTGGGCCCTCTTGCATATAGATGTGTTCTTCATAGCCTAGATGCCCTTACAACATGGGACTCATGTGTGTTCCATTTGTCCCATCTAGTCATCTGCATTTGAATTGTCTTATATCTAATTTGAATAAAAAAATGCAATATATGAAACCCACTACTATATTTTTGTTTGTACTATTCTTATTAGCAGGTGAGATGACCTCTAATCCCCTACAAATCTGGAGCTCATTTTCAAAAATTTTGAAAGATGCCATTTATTTTTTATTTTTTGAGGGAGCATTTGAAATTGTTTTTTTTTTTTTTGACACAGTAAGTTCTTTTAAAATGAATGAAAATTTCACCCTGTATTAGTATCTTTTGCAAGGAAGAGTGTACTCAATGCCATGAATTATGATGATTATGGGCACTGCATAGCCATCGTTAAGACATGGCTTGATGAATCATTATAGAAACGAACTGATGAATCATTACAGGAACTCTAAGGAGGAATAGAGTAGGAATGGGTGTTGTTAAAGGAGTTTATCTTCCAAGGACACAGATAAGACTTATTTTCACTCGTGGGTTGTTATAATTATAAATTTCTACTATAATTTATTGTTTGGGATGTTCATAGAAAACAAAATTTTCTCATGCTGCTCTAGGAAGTTTAATAGATAATTGTGATGGATTCTCTTACTTGTGAATTGACATAAATCTACATTGAATAAATTAATACAGTCTATAAAATCCACTACTTTATTAATTTTGTTTATATTAATAGGTGAGTGGACCTTTCATCCCTATTTTCAAATTTTTAGCAACACAATTTTTATTTTTTTACACTATCAATTCCTCTGAAATGATTGACAATTTCACCTCGTATCACTATCTATTGATGTAGAGAACATTATATTGGATTCTAGGTATAATCATCATTATGGTCACCGTAAATCCATTGTTAAGACATGGGCTGATTAATCATTACAAGAACTCTAAGGAGGAACAAAGCATGAGAAAGTGTTGTTAAAAGAGTTTATGTTCTTTTTCATATTCCAAGGACTTGGGGCAGGACATATTTGTTGGGTTATTATAATTATAATTTCTATTATTATTTTTAGTTTTGGATGTCTATATCAGATAAAATCTTCCATATATTAGACTTGTTATGTGCTCTACGAAGCTTGATAGATAATTATGATGGATTCTCTTGTTTAAAAGTGTAAACTAGATTTCCTACCTTAGAAAAATTTTAGCACTCTATAATTTAGGAGATTGGAAAGACTAAACTATAAAGCACAACATCAAACTACTTTGGAGTCTAGGACCTAGCCTTCCTAGACTCATAGAGGGCTCTCTCTATTTTATTATTTAACTTGATAATTACAAGTGTTCATATTAGGCTAGTTACAGTGATGGGGGTTGTTTGTTTGATTGATTGGGTGGTTGGACAGACAGAACTGTAAAACTTAATCCATTGGGCTATGGAGTCATAAAAGGAAAAATTTTGCATCAAATTTTCAAGGGCATTCACAGGGCAAGATAACTATGCAGACTGGGTCTTAGTAGCAGTGTGAATACTGAAATGGGAGAAGGATATTAGGTTCAACTTAAATGCAGAGCAGACCGTCTCGGAATTTTGCATTCAGGTCTTAGAGGAAAACATTAAGATAACAAACACAGATAGAATTATGGTGCTCTTTTAGCAAATATTAATCTAAATTTTATGTTTTTAAATCAGATAAATTTATGCACAACATGAAAATACAAAGGAAAAACGTCACCATTAACATAGCTCAATAATCCTGTGAACGGTCTCTTATTATTAATGCCCAGCTCAAACAGTTATGGAGTACCAATAATTCTTACAATGCAAGCTTTAGCAGGGACGAATTTTCCAAACCTTGATGATGATAATTCTAGCAGTATTTAACTAAAGACTGAGTCGATTGCCTTGCCTTAGTCGAAAACCTTTCATTGATTACAGTTAAGCAGAAAATGACAAGTGTGGTCATGCAATTCCTGATTCAGACATCACTGAAAAAAACTGCCCCTGGAATTAATTTTTGAAAACTCTTCGTAGATCCAAACGCTTCAATGGCTCCTCGAAAGATCAAAGAGTAAGCTTCAAAGTTGTTGTGATAGCTTCGAAGATGCAACCAATGGGGGCTCTGACATCTGGCTCTATTTTGCAGAAAACTGGCATTTAGTAATTAATCTGGTGCAGTGCTGGTCGTTTCTCATTGATTGGTGTCGGTGTTGATGTGTTTTGCTTCCCCTTCAGTCTCTGTTGTTATAACCATAACAAGTTTGCATGAAATGCCTTTTTCTACCCGACTTGACTTGTGGTGTCTTTTTGTTACCTAATATCCTTTTGTTGTGATAAAACCCTTTTATAACAAAATAGCGTGAAAAACCAAAATATCGGACTTAGCGTAGGAGACGTGGAGGGTCGGTGGGACTGGACCGCAACACATATTGCAATTCTTAACTTTTAGTAATAAGCGCGGATATTGTAAAATTTAAAAACTGTGAAGCACGATGCACAGGGGAGGAGGTGAATTATGACGTGGCAGGGAAGAAGTGGGACCAGATCGCAGGCACACATCGCAACATTTAGCTTTTAGTTATAAGCTACGGGGTTAACTCTTAAAATTTTCGAAGTGCGGGGAAGAGGGACCCACTCACAATTGACGGAGTGTTATGAATTGGCGAAAGGTTTAAGAGGTAAGTGTATGATTTTTATAAGGTTTTTGTGATATATTAATATATTTCAAAGGCTGTAGAGTGAGGGACAAAGCTATTGAGATGGGGCCGACTTACCGCATCACAAATTAAAACAAAGATATTGTGGGAATTTTCAAGGGAAAGTTAAAGCACATGTGATGCGATGTATTTGCAAATCGGCGATGCGAAAAATAAAAAATTGGCGATCACATTTTTTAACATTTATTTCAGATGTGAAAAATGTAAAATCTACGAAATGTGATGAGGGGCCCCACTTTAATCGCAATCAGGGAATAGGAAGTGAAGTAAGTGAAAAATGATGGAAAGGTAAAGGTAGAAGGGTAAAGCGGAAAGGCATAAAAGAAGGTCAAGTTTTAATTCTTTCCAAAGGAAAATGAAACTGAAGGGAAGTGTGGTGGGTAAAAAGGGTTCTGCTTGTTCGTATATCACCTTTGTAACATTGTATCATGAACTTTAAAACCCAAGGTTGGTTTTTGGAGGGGTCCTAAGGTGATAAGCGATAATAGAGAAGGGGGGTGCGGAAAAGCCTTGGGTGCGACATGTAGCTGAACGGGCGGTATGGGATACCAACCATTTCGAAACCCCACCCCCCATGGTTAAAGTTCGGAAGCTGAGGGGGGTACGAAAAGCAACAAGGACCGTCAGATGGTGAGGGGGTGAGTGGAGATGGAGGGAAAGTGGAGGGCGATGATGTGATCAGTTTCATTCCTTTGTTATTCGTAGAAGACTCGTTCATGACTTGACCCAAAATATCTTCAAGGCTCTACCTTTGCTGGTTTATTCTGCCTTTTTCTTTGCTAATGTTCTAATTTTTCTCCTTGCCTCCCTGTTGCCTTTGTTTCCTTTGATTCATTCTTTGGAAAAGATTTTGAATATTGACATCTATGTACAGTATGAAATTTTTTTAAAGAGGAAGTACACAATCACCTTGTGATAATGTAAATTATAGGGTTCTAATAGTGGCTCTAGCTGGGGATGGAAGCTCCTTCAGGAGGTGTCAAGAACACCATAGACTAGTGGCCTGATCCATTGGGCTGATCCCAAAACTTGCAACTTAATTTGTTACAAAAACTCTGTATCTAGGACACACTTGAACTGAAACTAGAAAGAAAACTAAAACTGAAATTGGAAATATTCTCAGAGTGTTGAGCTTATTTGCATACCTACCTACCCTAATCTACTGAAACGATTGCCCTTCTAAACAATACAATAATGTTAGTGTAGCCAATTAAGCAATTATTCTAATATATTTGCTCTTTCGTTGCTCTTCATCATGTTCAAAGACAAACATTACAGTGGTGTTTAATAGAAATTCCTAGCCTGATCTTGTTTACATGGATCTTGGTACCTTTGAAAAACAACTGGCATGCCAGAAATGTATGTTGGCTTTGTGAAGAACAACACCTCCATATAGACAACCACTGGATCAAGGTACTCTTGACTTATTTCTGGGTATTTTTACTAAACCAACTTAGCTTCATACCCTGGTAATGGAGATGTGTTCTCCTGGTCTGAAATAAACTCAAAACATGTTTGCACGCTACCTAATAAGTGTTGTTCCACTACTTCTACCAAATTAGACAATGGGGAAGATTTTCTAGTCATATCCATATCATAGCAACTTTTGAGAGAACTATGAACACAGGAAGATTGACTTTGAAAGCAGAAACCATCCAACGCGTCTTCTATTGTGTCATGTGGTGCTCTAGATGGTAGTGTTGGTTCTTCTCAGATCTCATGTTCTCTCTTATAACTATTAGCCATCATGTGATCCCAGTTCCATTTTATAATCTGAAATTCATTAAAGCAAAAAGGTAGAGAGTCAAACTGGATCGATCCATCATCTATTCCAGACTCTATGATTTCACCTGCTACTTGACATTCAAAATAACTCAAGGGATGAACCTCTGGATCTAAGACAAATATTCTATCATCCCTGATTTCCTCATTTGATCGGTGAGAGATCCATCTCCTCCTGTGATAGTCATCTAGAAGGTGATCCAAATTCCCTTTCATTACCTGAAATTAATTGAAACTGTTGTGAAACTAGCTCCAAAAATAGAAAAAAAGAGATATTAATGCCTTAGAAATAAGCCACTTCAAGGGGGAAACCTCCAATACATTACATGAATGAACAATTCTTGGATGATACAAATGAAAAAACCTCCTTTCTATATATAGGAGTCCATGGGGCCACAATGTAATCCTAGCCGACCTAACAATAATAATGTAAGGGCACAATAATAACAATATGGGGGTGATATGGGTACAAAAATAACAATAAGGGGGGCTACAATAACATAATAAGGGACTACACTATTAATATAGGGACTTAACATGCCCCTCTCCTTCAAACAAGTGTTGTCCCCAACGCTTGATTATTTCTTGATGCTTCTGTATAAAATTCTCATCCTCCCATGTGGAATCTTCTACAAGAAGGTTCTTCCACTTGCTGAGATACTCTGAAATTAATCGTATTTTTTGAGTTCTTGTTTCTGTGACTGCTTCAGAACTTCTTTCGATGTGATGTTGATCTTCCTGTTGTTTCATTAGATTCTGCACCAATGTTAGGTTATCATTTGAGAGTTGGAGAACTTGTTGTTGCTGCTCGATATGATATTCCACTAATTTATAATCCATATTAGCCATTATTTGATCCTTCAAACCATCCAACTTAGCCTCCATTCCTGCTTTTAAACCATATATGTCATCTTCGGTTGCTCTTCATAAGATCGAAATTTGTTTCACTTGGTACCGTAATTTTGATATCTCATACTGCAATTCTTCCTCTTCATGCATCATAGTATAGCTTTTTGAGGGCTTAATGGGTATGGAATTATTTTTTGGAGGCATTATAGAACCCAATACTGATAAAAATTCTAAAATATGCCCTTGGAATCACTTAAAACTGCTTTTTCAAACAAATTCTATGCAATTTTAAAAACCAAATACAAACCTTTTTCTTGCTTATGAGAAGCTCGATATTGAAACTGATCTATCTATTTGCTTTTAGATCCTCAATAGCTGAAAATTGGCCCTTTGAATCCACTTTCAAATTCCACAGGTCTGACTTGATTTGGATTCTTCAAGGCAAAGTTATGTCCAATCTCCCACAATGACCTAATTATGGACTAGTTCAGTAGAGTGAACTTGTATGACTTGCCACGTGTAACTGTTTTCTCCTTTGGCTCTGAATGTTATAGAAAGGAACTATAGTTCGTTTAATTCCAGTCATTTTTACAGAATTCCAATCCGATGCATAGAGAGAGATTTATGAATATTTTCCCACGATCACCTCTTTGAGATGAAATTCAAGAGCCTGAAAAATACCAAACTTCCATAGATCTAATCTCCGACAATATTGTGAACCAAGCTCTAAAATTTTGCAATGATGTTTGTCAGGATTTTGGCTTTGTACTCTACAAATTTTAGCTTCTGAACCTTCGTAGAAAACAAGTTATAGCGAAAATTCCACAATGACCTGTTTAGAGCAGCGAAACCATAGAATCCAAAGCTCTGATACCAAATGTTGTGAAACTAGCTCCAAAAATAGAAAAAAGAGATATCAACGCCTTAGAAATAAGACACTTCATGGGGGAAACCTCTAATACATTACATGAAAGAACAATTCTTGGATGATACAAATGAAAAAACCTCCTTTTCATATAGAGGAGTCCATGGGGCCACAATGTAATCTTAGTGAGGCCACAATGTAATCCTAGCCGACCTAACAATATTAATTTAAGGGTAAAATAATAACAATATGGGGGTTACAGGGGTACAACAATAAAAATAAGGGGGGCTACACTAACATAATAATGGACTACACTATTAATATAGGGACTTACCAGAAACCTAAAGGTAAAGACTCAAGATGTATTGGTTCGTCCTCTATTTTAGATTTTGTAATTTCAGGAGGACTCAGGGGGAGAACTGCTGGATCTTAAAAAGGTTCAGGATCATCCCTCTTTTCCTCAACTGACTCATTGGAGCATTCCTCCTCCTTCCTGTTTGAAACCTTCTTGTAATTCTCTCTTAATAGTGAGGAAAAACATAGAGGAATCCAATTTGTACTTACTTGACAACTTTCTGCATTTTCTTTCTTACAATCTTGCTCAACATGCAAAGTTTGGTTTTCATCTTTGCATTGTGACCCCTTTGTTTGTTCACCCCAAGAACATAGTGCTGGCTTCTTCGAATAGCCAGCCTCAACCTCAACCTTATAGTCTTCCCCTTGATAATCATATTCAAGACGGGTACCTCTGTATGCAAGGTCATCTATCATGTACATTGTTTTTGAGGATTTCCATGCCTCCTTCTAATTTTGGACTTCATCTTTGGTTGTGTTGTGGATCGAGTACATGAAACAATCATTTTCTATTTTAGGGTGTCCAGGAAGAGCTACAAACTACTTGGGTACATCAATCTTCTTCTTTTCTAGAACCACTGGAACGTGATTTATTTGAACGGAAAGTTCCTCTTTCCTTCTAGTCATATGCATCATTTCATTGACTATGTTTTCCAACATATCTAGTTTTATCTCTGAAGATATCAGTTGCTCTTTTTCTATTCTATCCTTCTTTATTGATTTTAACTTGGCTTCTTTGTGCATTAGGTTGGCTTCAACATCAACTACCACATTTTTCATTTCTTCCAAGCTTGTAGGGTCCCTTTCTCTTAACTAGAATTCCATCTCTGGATCAAAGGCATCTGGGTAGTGCAAGAGAGCCCATCCTGGGAGTGGATTTATCTTAGCAGGTATTGAATGGTATACCTTATTGAACCTGGATAAAAAGTGGTGTACTGTCTCCCTTGGCTATCTTTTTATTGTACTCTTCTATGATGAGAAAAAAATTTCCCACAACCACCCATCTGTCTAAGAAAACTTGAGTGAATTAATGAAAATTGCTAATGCTTGCAGCTGAAAGATATTTAAACAAATTTTTAACTTTTCCTTGCAATGATAGCGCAAACATTATGATATGCACATCATCTTCTCCCACCTCAAACTGATCAAGGAAATCTTGAATGTGCTTTTCAGTAGTGATCTTTTCACTTTCTCCATCAAATATGGTTAGATGATTGATAAAATTTGTAGGGAGGTTATGGAGGATAGGAGGAAAAACCAGGGGCTTGTATCTGTCTGGGAATTTTTTAGGTATAGGCAGTGCAACAGGAGGATTATAATCATTTGGAGATTTTTCAAGAGCAGAAGATGAATTAAAAGGCTCATGTGCCACTGGGTTTCGTACAAGTGCATCAGGGATATGCACAGGTGTAAAAGTATGTACTGGTCTACAATTTGGGGCTTAGATTTTTTAGGCTCATCAATCTGCCAATGATCAAAGTAAAACTCAACAGTGTACTCTTGACCAACCTTAAAGTAGGACAAAATATAGTTACAGATAAAAGCAAAAATCTCTTCAATCCAATTTGGGCTTGAATACTTTCTCCTTCTAGGCTAACTGGTCATGTTTCGAGTCCTTCCTCCAATGGAGTCTTTGAATGGTATTGGTCTGAATTGGAGTCGCCAGGTGGATGATTTAAACTTTTTTGTGACTGGTTGTTTTCCACCATCAACAACCAGATACCAATCTTGGAAAATACTCAAATAATACAAATTTGACCGGGGTTTCTGAGTTTTGTAGAAACACTGAGCTTTTTCAATAAGTGTTTCCCCAATATGGTCTCCATTATGTTAACACTCCGTAATTTGTAAGATTGGCAAGAAAAAACAATAGAGGTCAACATCAAACCACTTTAGAGTCTAGGACCTAGCCTTCCCGGACTTAGAGAGGGCTCTCTTTGTTTTTATGATTTAACTTTATTATTACAAGTGCATATATTAGGCTAGCTATAGAAACTATGAGGTTTTTTTGTTTGATTGATTGTGTGGTTGGAAATATAGGACTGCAAAGTCTATTCCATTGGGCGATGGAGTCAAAGGATGGAATGGCGCATCAAAATCAAGAGAAAATCACAGGGAAAGCTAACTGTGCTAAATGGATCTTAAGATTTGTATGAATTATGAGGTGAAAGAAATAGTAAGGCTCAATAGTGACTAAAGATAAGTTAAGAATTATTTAATCAGAATTCAGCAGAAAACATTTAGATTGTAAATGTAGACAGAATTAAGACGCTCTAATGGCACATCTTAATCTAAAATTTCTGATTTACAACCAGATGAGAAGATACACAGTAGAGAAAACAACGAAAACATTTAAACAAAGAAGAAACTCATCACCATTTTGACACAAATCAAGAATCTTGTAAACGGTCTTTGATTATCGACGACCAGCTCCAAGAATACAGTGCTCCAATAGTAGTTCTTACAATACAGGTGCTAAAATATCCAACCCCTGATAATGAGAATTCTGGCAGTATTTAACTAAAAACTAAGTCGGTTTGCCATAATCTACTCTGGAAAACTTCATTTATTACAAACAAGATGAAATTAGACATGTTAGGTCCCTATATTACTAGTTTAGTCCCTTATTGTTATTAGTGTAGCCCCCTTATTTTTACTGTTGTACCCCTGTAACCCCAATATTGTTATTATTGTGCCCTTACATTGTTATTGTTAGGTCGGCTAGGATTATATTGTGGGCCCATGGACTCCTATATATAGAAGGGGGTTTTGGATATTTGTAGCATCCAAGAATTGTTCATTTATGTAATGTATTGGAGGTTTCCCCCTCGAAGTGGTTGATTTATAAGGCGTTGATCTCTCTTTTCTTATATTTTTGGAGCTGGTTTCATAGCATTTGGTATCAAAGCTTTGGATTCTAGGGTTTCGCTACTCCAAACAGGTCATCGTGGAATTTTCACTATAAATTTTTTTGTATGAAGGTTCAGAAGCTTAAATTTTTAGAGGGAAAAACCGAAATTTTGCGAAACATCTTTGCAAAATTTCAGAGCTTGGTTCGCAATATTTTCGGAGATATGATCTATGGAAGTTAGGGATTTCTGAAAGCTCCTGAATTTAACCTAAACAGGTCATTGCGGAATGTTCTCTATAAATATTTTTCTACGAGGTTTCAGAAGCTAAAGTGTTCACAAAACGAAGCTGAAATCCTGAAGAACCTCCTGTCAAATTTTCAGATCTTTGTTCATAATATTTTTGGAGATATGATCTGTGGAAGTCACTCCAAGAAAAAAGGACATTGGTGAGGGGTTAAAATGGTCACCATAAGCTCATTGGTGAGGGTCAAAAGAGCTTTCATCACCAAAAAGTGAACGTCACCAAAGGTGGCATCACTGAAAGTATAGGTGTTATGGTGACATTCAAGGTCCATCACCAATAATGATTTATAGTGACGGAGAGTGACCGTCACCATTTCATATGAGCAATGGTGATGGAAAATAGCCTATGTCACCAAAAAAATGAACGTCACCAAAGATGGTGTCGCCGAAAGTATGTGTTGTGGTGACATTCAAGGTCTGTCATGAATATTGATTATAACGACAGATAGTGATCGTCACCATTTCATATGAACAACAACGATTTTTTGTGATGGACCTTTCATGGCCGTCACTACTAATGCATATATATGGCGGCGTTCATTGGCTGTCACCATAAACGCATTGGTGACATCAAGGTCCGTCACAAATAATGACTATAATGACAAACAACAACCCTCACCATTCCATAACAACAAAAAATATTTATGGTGATGGACCTTTAATGGTCGTCACTATTGATGCGTATATATGGTGGCATTCATTGACCGTCACCATTTCATATTTTGGTGAGGGTCGAAAAATGTCACCATAAGCTCATTGGTGATGGTCAAAAGAGCATCTATCACCAAAAAATAATCGTCATCATTCCCTATGAATATCAGGGCACGATGGAATCGAACCACCAACCTCCTACTTGTAAAGCAGGTGCTCTTCCATTGAGGTAGCACACTTTAAAAAAATAGCATTTAAACTAGAAATTTCCCCTAAAGGTGCAAAAATACACCAAAGGAATAGAAAATATAGGAAAATCAAAAGTTGCTAGAAATAATATATTCAATGTACATAATAAAAGGACAATAAGAATAAATTTTGATATAATCTAACAAAGCATGTACTACATAGGAGAATAACTGGAAAGCACACCTAGAAATTTGAATCACAACATAACAATATAAAAGAACATGCAACACGAAAGGAAAAACTCCATAGTTTCAGAAATATGAACAATCCATGGGCATGTTCTTATATATTGATATAGATAATGAAATAGAAATCTAGATTTATGAAATTCAAGTATCACACAAGAATGTCTTGAGCAAATATCAATGTGTAAAATAGTATTTTTTGCATTTGGATTTACATTGCAGAACCTCAGGAAAACATTTCCACAGAAACAACCAATAAACATAACAACATGGACCTTAGCAGCAATTCTGCAGGGGATAAAATATGAAGGTAAAGCACTAGAGAAGTATTCAAAGAAAATTATGAAAAGCGTATCTAGAAATAACTAAGAAACCTCTGAAGTAAACCACACATTTATCATCGTAACTAGTACACTTGCAAAAAAAAATCAAAATAAATTATGAACTATTCCACCAAAAAATAGTGAATTTTTCCACTAAAATACAGTTTCAAATTAATCACTAGCATGACGCTAACTTCTCTTGAAAAATAGGGAAGTTTCAAGACAATGTATAATAGCTTGCATGGAAATCATGTTGATAAAACCCCCCAAATGCGAGTGTATGATCCAGGATAGTAGGTGGCGGCCCCATTGTGTGACACATGGCCTAGCCACATGGCCACACATGGGGCTTATCCTACTACCCATAACTGCCCTAGCTGCTCACCTCAAGGTGCCTTAACTACCTTTGCCCTCCACATTTATGCATGTCCGGTCCACAGCCCTGAACTCCTCTTCATGGTGCTGCGACCTCCATTGATGCCATTGTTGTCATGTCGTCTTCGGTTTTTTGTAGTCTTTGCTCCGTGCTCCCCCTTGCTCTTAGAGACGCATTGTGACATTCGTCTCCTGTTAGCCTCGTCGCCTCATTGCACCGGCTGCCATTCAATCTCACAGACTCTGCATGCCAACACTCACTCAACCTCTAAGCCTCTGCTAACTAGATTCCCTCGTGCTCAATCCTATTGCAGGATGTCGAGGAGGCATAGAATGAGGTGTTTCCATGTAAAATGAAGGGGCCAGTCCTTACGTCTACCAATCTCCATTCACTTTGACAGTCGCTCCCTGCCTTCTGAAGACAATTTGGTCCATTTCCACCATGACTGCTCCCTGGAAAAACCACGAGTTATAGCCACTATTACTGTCAGCTTCCAGGAGGTGCCTTTGAGCTCAGTTGGGTCAGGCTCCAGAAAACATCCCAGGAAATCTACAATCTCTCTAGCGTCTCCTCAGTACTGATGAAAATTTGAAGCTCTGCCAGTCAAACTAGAAGGGCACTCCTCTAACAGTGAAGGTAGCAGAAGCAAAAGTCCAAAACGCTCGATGGGTGAGAAGAGGAAAGGCAGCGCCAGCCTTGTGTGCACTGCCACCACGCCGGAACCCACAACTCAACACTCGAAGAAAGATGACCATTCCTCTGATGATTACAGGTGTCTTATCATTGAGGAGCCACCACCACAGCCTCATGATAGTTGTCATGACAAGAAGCCACTGCAATGAGAGGTTTCCTCTTTCTGTTTTGATCAATTTCTCTGTTAGCATGTATTTCCTGAACAATTTGGCAAACTCTTGGTCTTTTCTAGTTAAAGTTGGTTTCCCTACTAAGAGCAGCAATTTTTGGACCGGTTTCCCCATCTGGGGTGGTCTCATTTTTGTCATTTTTCTCTTTTTAAACTATGCTCCCTCCGGAATTGGCTAGCATAGCAATTCTGGAAGCAAGCTTTGACCTGTAAACTATGTTCATAATTAATATAATAGTCTAATTTAGAAAGGAAAAAAAACCGTGTTGATAAAACCATCCAAGGAATAAGACCACATCAGTCAACAAAAGTGCCATCATACTTAATACTATCAAATAGTGGTCAATAGAAAATGTGAATTAACGAACCTTCATAGCTTGCGTTGGTTCCTTATCCTTCATCCAACCCTAAAATTTTAGACCAAGGTTAACATTTTGAAGGGAAATTAAGAAAATTCACATGATCTTGTGAAATAAGATTTTTATCACTACCATTAACTATAATGCAACAATTTTGCACAAACAAAGCATCCTTGTCTAAAGTGAAGTAGTCACTGATGATTAAGACTAATTGTGGGCCTAGAATTGTTTTCCATTTTTTTTTTTAATTGTTAGAATTACCGTACTTAGTAGCAGAGGAATTTCCACCATGGATTGGGAATTCCACAAAAACCACTTATGTAAGTGGGATTTTTTACTATAATCATTTTAACCTTCTCCTTCCTTTGTTCAACCACTGAAATATGTGTTAAGATCTCTTTGCTTAAGACATCCCTCATTAGAATGGGCAGACCATTAGTGATAATAAAAATATTCTCGTAACATTTCCACTATCATTACAACTGCTTTTGGGATAAAATTTAGACTTATGGGTATCTTTGTCATGCCTTGTAAACAAATGAAGATGACAAGGGGAAGGAGCAGAAGAAGAGGGATTGGAAAAAATCCATTTATAGGAGCTTGAATTATGGTCAATGATGCTCCATCTTTAGGGATCGTTTCTGTAACTTGCTTTCAATATTCAAGGCAAGCCAGAAAGCCTTGCTCCAATGAACTGAGTGCATGCAAAGTCCATCTTGTGTTGAATATGAAACAAGAGACACTTGAAAAAATTGAAACATTAATCCCTGATGATGATTTTTTCAATATACTAATGAACAATCAATACCATCAATTGTCAAAGAGGCAGCCACTGCTAAGTAGCTTCTTCCTAAGAGGTTAGAAACATTGTCTAATAACTAGTTTGTAGAAGCCATCAAAATTACCCAACAAGCACCACATTGCACACAACATGTTCAGTTGTGGGAGAAAGAATCTTAAATTAGAATGCACCCTTTTGCGAGAGTAACGACATTTTGGAGAAACAAAAATGCCTATGATAAGTGATATACCTGCTAGAGGTATAGAAATGCTGCCAGCAACTCAGGAGGTTGGTCCAGACCCCAAGATATATCTATGGAACAACCCCAAACCCGAGTAGCTCTGAGGTTATGGCAGAAACATTGAGTAGGAATGTTAAGGAAAAAGTCTTGCAATCAGACTAAACACATAGGATAACTACGAACCAAGAGTGACAAAGTCTAGACAGTTCCTTAGTCTAATGAGGCTAGAAGCTCCTGCAACACTAGAAGGTTATTTTATTGGGAAAAGAGAATGCTATGTGCATCTTGCAGATGCAAACTGCTCTTGCACATGATGGGAAAAAGGGCTTGCAAAAATATGCCCTGTGTGCAGCATCAACGCACACAACATTCTCTTTTTCCCAATGCACTAACCTTCTAGTTGTGTCCAAATAGCACTTGGGTCACAGTGGCAAGGCTTTCAGTAGCGATCACTTACCAAATCTTCCACAATTTGCGCTATTGTACCATAACTAGATCTTTGACCTCTGCTAAGATGTGAGGTGTTTCCACTACAAGAAATCAAGCAGCATGTATAGCATTCAGAGCTGTCAGACTTGAGAAACACCTTGACCAGGGAAAAACAGCTAGAAAGAAACGAAATAATAATAATAATAATAACTCTAGAAGATTATAAATATGAAACCCTACTATCACTGCCCTGGAGGTGCAGGCCTTCAATTTTTTATTTTTCATTATAATTCGCACAAAATCCCTCCAATCCTAGCCTGTCACATTTTTTCATTTAGCAACAGTTAAATCCTTTTTCATTTGGTCACGTATGAATCCCAATGGACAACTCGTATTATATATGCCATACATAACAATTAGGAAGCCAAAACAAGTAAAGGAAATTTTTCAACTGTAACTTCTTATCATGAAATGTTAGTTATAGTGAAAGCAATGGTATGCCAATTGCATAAGCCATATGTATCTCCTGTGGAAAGGCTGATTGTAATCCCCATGTGAGCCAAAATCTCAATAAATAGGAACATAAAGAACTATTATGTAGCGGAATTGTTGTAGAAACTATTTTATAAATGAGAAAGGTAGTGAATTTTGGAATAGAATATCATGCGTACTACCTATATAGTTGCTTACCCTGCAATATCTACTATCATTTTCAGTTTCTTTATTATTTTGGTACACTGCTCATTTTATCTAGAATTACAATGAGATAGTTGTCTGATAGTTGGTCATATTACAGTAGGAACGTCATCAATATAGGAAATCTAGTTTTTGACTGAAAATGAGAGCAGGGCATAAGGAAAATAATTGCCACAAGGTAAAACTATGATTGACAACTTCTTATTGGAATGTATATTATTTGGAGTTAAATACAAACTATGATTATTTGTGGTAATGCTATGGATGTTGGAGAATAGACATTCAAGAAAGTATTGTCATTGTAACACGTCTACAATGTAGTTGTAGATCCTTTTTCACCTTGGTTTCTATTTTCTTCAATGGCTTGTAGTGGTAGCATGATGTGTGCATTAGATATTTGCTTCCAATGTTCTAGTGAACCTGGCCTTTTCAAGAGGGTCATAACCTATTAGGAAAGAACTTATTTTTTCATAAGAGGCATTCCTGGAAAAAATTGGTCAAGAGGCCAATCTGAAAGACAAAATTATAATATATATTGTGACTTCTCCAAAGCTTGAAACTTATTCAATGGTTGATACTTCACTAGTCAGTCAATAATGCAACAACGTTCAGAAACTAAAACACAGTGGTGACTTGCAGGTCATTTTTGCGTTATGCTAGTACAAGCTTAGTCTATTCAGAGGCCTGCCATATGGAGCAAAATATATTTGCAGAGAAGCTTTCCATGTGCACTATTGGAATTGTAGGACAAATGAAATAGTTAGTTTATATATCTTCAGCGATTTTGAATTAGGAAAGAAGCCCTTAAAATGTACATCCATCATAAGACTAGGCCGAGTTCAATCTAGTCAAGTGTGTTGCTGCTTGCACACACTTGTTATTTATTTTTCCCGTCTTAGGCCTTAGCAAACTGACATAGTAAATGTATAAGAGTTCCCAAAATAAGTGTCTAAGTGAGATGGAAGACATGTGAGAAAAGTCAAGCTGGCCTATCCATGTTCACCCATTATTGGGCTTCTTTAGGATTAATAGTTGAGGAAATTTTTTCAGCACTGTGGGACTAAGAAAGTATGCCAACTTGTAAGATTAAATAACATTGCAACACCATGAGAGTCATCTAGAATTGTTGAACTGATGCTGACCAATTTAGCATAATAATAGGAAACAAATTAGTAACTTCTTAGTATCATGTTGCATGAAGAATTAACTCGCACCTAAGTTTTTGAGGCAACTGATATACTGCTCAAATCATGTCCTATAGGAGACAAAGTTTGCACATTGAGTGTGTGAGAGGGAGAATGGGTATCATGTTCACATGGATTGATACATTAGTCAAATTTATATTTTCTTATCTTTTCCTAAGGGCTAATATCCGTAAATGCGAACATGAGAGTGGGTGCCCTCACATTTGAAGAGACAAATCTAGAGGGATTGTGTTGAAGACCATTTAAGTTAATCATTCTACCCTTATTCTTAATGGAAATAAAAATTTCATATGAGTCATGTCATATGTGCCCAAAGTTTGAAAACACTAAATTTTAAACTCCCAACATGTCCTTTATGAGAGTGGGTGCCCTCATATTTGAAGAGACAAATCTAGAGGGATTGTGTTAAAGACCATTTAAGTTAATAATTCTACCCTCATGCTTAATGGAAATAAAAATTTCATATGATTCATGTCATATGCTCCCAAGGTTTGAAAACACTAAATTTTAAACTCCTAGGATCTCATCACTTTATTTATTTATGATTTTTACAAAAATTGGAGGTCATTGGTGATAAAAAATCTCAAAAACCCTAAAAATTTTATCAAAATGATTAGAAAAAAGGGTGTTGCTTGTACAATGCAATTTTTGTTATAAACCCATGAGTTAGTGAATAAAACATCTAAAAATACCAACCACCACCAGGATTAGGATTTGGACTAAGAGAGTCTTCTGGTAAGGAACATAAAGGATCTCAGGAGAATCAGAAATGGCATTTGCACTTTCTGATTTAAGAAACAGATGTAGGAAAAAACACACAAGCACCACCAATTTTATCCCTTTGCAGATTTTGATTTTCTTTATTTTTTTTCTTTTGCAGCTTCAATACCATATAAAATATATGCATCTATAGGCACACTTTGTTGATCAGCGATTGTCATTGATGTCAACCCAAGCAGCACCAAGGGCTAACCCAATATTGCATGGGAATTTTTACCTAACAAATTAATAAATTATTGGTCAGTAATGCTTTTGATGGTTTCTACTTGTTGAGATGTTTCCATTGATATATGGCACGCCATGTAATTCTTCACGGTTTGAGAGATATTCATGTTTGAAGTTTGTACCCCCAGTTAGTGGGCTAAAACCCCATGGGGTTGGGGAATGGGTCACTGAAAAGTCATAATTAATATTTTTTTTTAAGCTCCTAAGATCCCTCCCACGTTCACTTGTTTAAGTCCCTCTCAACTTAAGCATTTATATAAATTGTGATCCTCATTTCCTCCTTATGCATGGGATTCGGCCATCTAAAACAGGTCATCGTGGAAATTTCACTCTAAAATTTTTTATAAGAAGGCTCAGAAGCTGAAATTTTTATGAGATGAAGCCAAAATCATGAGGAAGCTACAGTAAAAATTTTAGATCAAGTTGCACAATATTTTTGGAGATATGATCTGTTGAAGTAAGGGTTTTTGCAGGCTCCTGAAATTCATCTCAAAGAAGTGACCTTGGTAAAATCGTCATAACTCTCTCTCTGAGTATCGGATTGGAATTCCATAAAAATTGAAAGATAGTGCACAGTATATAGTTTTCGTGCTATCAATTTCAGAGCGAAATGAAGAAACAGTGACACGTGGAAAGTCGTACAAGTGCACTCTGCTGAAACAATCCATAATTAGGGCATTGTGAGAAATTGGGTATAACTCTCTCTTGAAGAATCCAAATTGGGTCAGACCTATGGCATTGGAAATATGACTCAGAGGAATACTACATGACCAAAAATCAAATATTGAGGATCTGAAATAACAAAGATACACCAGATTCAATATCGAGCTCCTAGAAGGCAAGAAAAAGCTAGATCATGTGTTGTCAAGGATTGCAAAGGACCAGACTTTCTACGGAAGAAAAGCAAAGCAAGGTGAAGAAGAGGGTAGCATGACAAGAGCAGCAACCAAGGTGCATAACAGCAGCAAGAAGTTCATCATATGAAGTGCATAACAGCAGCAAGAAGTTTATCATATGAAGTCTTCAAGTGGGCAGCACTGCATACAATCATTGTAAAGGTATCATTGTACTTAGTCATTGTAAATACATTATGGTACAAATTATACTAGCGTCTATCTGCCAAGGGTTGAAGAGGTAGTGTTGGGAGGTCTAGGATCATCATTAGGTGGTTGTGTCAAAGTTGGGGTTATGGTCTAGTATATCTTCTTCTTCTGCATCATTCTATATCATTGTAAGTGCATCATTTCAAGTGATTCATCTTTCTCTTTTATTCTTCTATAGGGTGGTAGGGTGGTGCTAGGGTGAATTGTAGCTTATTGGGTGTTGGGGCATCTGTTAAGTTGACTACTAAAGAATATCAGGCGTTGGAGCGTCCATCCAGTGGGAGTTGGAGAAGAATGATTTTCTAGATTCTAGGAAGTTAGAGCTTTATTTTCAATTGGAGTTGAACATTAAAGAATTATTAGAAAATCATTCAGGTGGTTTTTGTCCCGGAGAGGGTTTCCACCTTAAAAACCGTGTGCATTTGTGTTCCTTTTGTTTACTGCTATCATTGTACAAACACTAATAATAATTGCATATTTACTAATGTTGTAATTGAAAGGGGAATGACTGATTCACCCCCCCGCATTTCCAACAATTGGTATCGAGTCTTGGTTCTTCTGCTGCGCTTAACAACCTAGAAGGAGGTCATGGAGCAGGCCAAAGAATGGTTTAATTCTATTCAATGAAAATAATTATGCACTTTGGAAAGGAAGAATGGAGGTCTATCTCTTGGCGCAAGGTTATGAAGTATAATACTGTCTAATATGGATTTACATCAACCGGCTGATGAACAAGGTAAGAAGAATTCGTAAATGATGCAAAGTGAGAAGAATATTATTATCAGTGGACTTATTGAATCTGCTTATCATAAGGTGTTGGGTTGTAAAACCGCCAAAAATGTATGGGACAAGCTTGAGAATATATATGTAGGTGACTCAAATGTCAAAGAATCAAAGCTTCAAATATATAGAGCAAAATTTGAGCAACTCGGAATGAAAGAAGATTGCAACATTGCTGCATACTTTCAATACGTTGATAAAATAACCAATACTATGGAAGGATTGGGAGAGACAGTTGACGAGAAGACTATTATACGGAAGATTCGTAGAACGTTACCAGGGAGATTCAACCCAAAGGTATCGGTCTTAGAATACAGTGCAAATCTGGACAAACTCAGCAAAGAGGAATTACATGGAGTTCTCATAGCATATGAAATGATACTTGATGAAGAAGAGGGTACTTTGCATCTAGAAACTGCGTTCGTTGCATCTAAGAAAACCAATAAGGATAAACAACCTTCAATTGAAAAGACATGCACCTGCAAGTGTGAAGAAAAGGGATATGATGAAGAAGGTCTTTCAGATGAAGAATATGCTTACTTCACGAGAAAACTACAAATTGGTAAGGGACAATTCAAAGGTAAACTTCCATTGATATGTTTCAACTGTAATGAGGTTGGGCATTTTGCAGCAAAATGTCCAAACAAAAGTAATGGCAACTCAAAAAGAAAGAAAGGCTTTAAGAAATTCAACAAGAAAGGATCCAAAAGGAACTTTCTCTCTAAAGAAGATAACTCATCATCCGATGAAGACAATGATAGTGAAGAAGAAGCCAATGAGAGAGTATTGTTTATGGCCAAGCACAATAAGCAAGAGGTATCAAACAATGAAGAAGAAGGATGGAACATAGACGAATTTTATGAGGAAGCAATCAAGCTTATAAAAGATCTCAAGGTGGAGAAGATCCGTTCCAAAACTCTTGAAGAACAAGTTCAAGGTCTCAAAATTGAAGTTGAAGAATGCAAATGCATTGAAGAGTCACTTCAAAAGAAGTTGGAAGAAAGCAACCAAGAAAGGGAAGAATTAGAAGCTGAAGTAGTCTTGCTGCGTGAGGAAGTGAAGAAAGGAAAAACTATCCAAAACTATGCCAACAGCTCAACAATCAAGAATCTTACAACGGCAAAACTGGCATCTGTGGAAGTAAGGGTTTTTACAGGCTCCTGAAATTCATCTCAAAGAAGTGACCTTGGTAAAATCGTCATAACTCTCTCTCTGAGTATCGGATTGGAATTCCGTAAAAATTGGAAGATAGTGCACAGTCTATAGTTTTCGTGCTATCAATTTCAGAGCGAAATGAAGAAACAGTGACACGTGGAATGCCATACAAGTGCACTCTGTTGAAACAGTCCATAATTAGGGCATTGTGATAAATTGGGTATAACTCTCTCTTGAAGAATCCAAATTGGGTCAGACCCATGGCATTGGAAAGACGACTCAGAGGAATACTACAGGACCGAAAATCAGATATTGAGGATCTGAAATAACAAAGATACACCAGATTCAATATCGAGCTCCTAGAAGGCAAGAAAAAGCTAGATCATGTGTTGTCAAGGATTGCAAAGGACCAGACTTTCTACAGCAGAAAAGAAAAGCAAGGTGAAGCAGAGGGTAGCATGACAAGAGCAGCAACCAAGGTGCATAACAACAGCAAGAAGTTCATCATATGAAGTCTTCAAGTGGGCAGAACTGCATACAATCATTGTAAAGGTATCATTGTACTTAGTCATTATAAATACATTATTGTAAAAATTATACTAGTGTCTATCTACCAAGGGTTGAAGAAGCATTGTTGGGAGGTATAGGATCATCATTAGGTGGTTGTGTCAAAGTTGGGGTTATGGTCTAGTATATCTTCTTCTTCTGCATCATTCTATATCATTGTAAAGTGGACCATTTTCCCTAGTACGGGAGTCCATTCTTCTTTTATTCTTCTATAGGGTGGTAGGGTGGTGCTATGTTGATTTGTAGCTCATTGGGTGTTGGGGCATCCATTTAGTTGCTACTAAAGAATCTCGGGGATTGGAGCGCCCATCCAGTGGGAGCTGGAGAAGAATGATTTTCTAGATTCTAGGAAGTTGGAGCTTTATTTTCAATTGAAGTTGAACATTAAAGAATTATTAGAAAAGAATTAGGTGGTTTTTGTCCCGAAGTGGGTTTCCACCTTAAAAACTGTGTGCATTTGTGTTCCTCTTGTTTTCTTCTATCATTGTACAAACACTGATAATAATTGAAGATTAACTAATGCTCTAATTGAAAGGAATAATGATTCACCACCCCCCTCTCAGTATTTCCAACACACTTGGGCATGGAAGTGTCTTTTTTTCGACAAATTGACAGTTGAAGGGACAGCTCCGTGCCACACCTCTCTGGTGACCCCGCGGCTTTCCGGGTAAGAAGTGGACCCCGCCCAACTCAGACTCGACAGCAAGTAAACCCTGACAATGGTGACAGAGACAAACTCCAGTGCACCTCGTGCCCCTGCCTCCGCCACCTCTCTCCCTCCGTGCCGCTCCTCTCCCCTCCGCCACCCACGACGCCACAACCAGAGCCACCTACCACAATGACTGTCAAACAAAAGACACTTCCTTCTCCTACTTCGATTCTTTCGCGGGCGAATTTTTTCATCTTCATTCCTTCCTGAATCAAGCGCTTAGTTCGGTCCACCTCCTTGTTCGGTCCTCGGTCCTTTATTGAGCTACGTAGTGGAGTCGAAGTCGGAGAGGGCGTCCAGCGTCAAATACAGGGAAAGAGAAATACGCCCTCGCTTTCACTTTCTACAGGGCCAGTCCAGGTATTCTACTATGCTCTACCATGTGGACCTGATATTTAAAGCTTGAAATTGTAATTATTTCTTTCATAATGCCTTTCCAATGTCACTTGTTCAAATCCCGACCTGCAAAGATAGTTGATACATCGACCTTTCATATCCCAAAATAAAGGAAAAGAAAGGAAGATTTCTTCTTTCAATTTATTTATTAGGTGGAAGTGCGAATTACCAGGTAGACGCATAAAGCTAAATATAGGATGAAGAATAAGGGCATCATGATTTTTAGATTTTTTTAAAATGAGGATGTGAACGATTCTGCATCATCCATACTTGTAGTGAGTGGTTTTTTGACCTAGCAGAGGCTTTGACAGCCTATAAGAAATTGACTCCCTTCAATCCTGAGTGTCGCTGGTTTTGTGCGGGGACCGTTCGCCTCGCATGCCTGAGTCCCGACTCAGGCTTGGTCGCAGGTTTGAATCTCGTGAACATCATTTTAGAGGAGAGGGATCCTAGAATTGTTGCATCATGAGACAAAGTAATTTATTTTGTACCGAGGTTCTAAATATGTACATTTCCAGCGTTTTGTGTTGTATTTCATATTAGCAATATCTGGAAATGTTTGACATCATTTTGAGGCAGTTGAGTAGAAACTGCATTTTCTTTGGTAGGGGATTTATGTGTGTATGGGAGAATGTTGTTGACAGTCTTTTTTTTCTTCAAAGAAATACTATTATTAGTGGCTTATTCTTTTCTCTTGTTGCAATGTATACTTTTTGTTTAATTTTCTCAGTGAGAAATTGGAATTATGTGTGAATAAATAGGATTTGTCTTTTGCGAAGGACATAATGCAAAAATAAAGTTTCAAATTCGCATTGTAAGCATGGATCATTTTGGTGCCAATGCTAGCTTCTCTTTGTTCAAGTAAATGGCTACTGACTGTAGTAAACAAGTCTCTTCCCACTAAATGTATTTTCAATTCAGGCAACGAAGCAGACAGATCATGACAACGCTCTGTTAAGAAGAAATTCGAGGGATTAAGCTTAAAATGTAATCATTCTTTTCATGAAAATTTGTTTTCTGCCAAAGAGGGCACATTGCCTACTACAGAGGATGTTGGCTCGGAAGATATTCAATGCAATCAATTCAATAAAGAATGCAGTGACACGTTGAGCAATGACTCCCCAACTCAGCCTATTGAAGGCTTTAGCAATTTTGCACATGCTTGTATAGGTTTCTTATTAGGAACATCAAATGAACGAACTCATAGTAGAACTTATGGTCCTTTTGGGCTGACCGAGGAAAAATAATAGTTCAACTCCTTATGCATCAATGCACAATGTTCTTCATTTAGTTTTGTTGTCAATGATATTTCCCCAAAGAAAACGTTCATGGAGAAAAAAGGAGTTGCTTGAAACATGCCTGATAGAGAAACTGGAAGCCATTCTCGTATGAGAGAGGTTGAAAATGAAGTTATTACTTTAAGAGAGGCTCTCCGTAGCCAACACCAGGATTTACAGGACCTTTATATGGAATTAGAGGAGGAGAGAAATTCTTCGTCTACTGCAGCAAATGAAACATTGGCAATGATTTTGCGGCTTCAAGAAGAAAAAGTTGTTGTGCATCTAGAGGCCAATTAGTACAAAATATTGGCTTAGGAAAATCTTGCTCACGATCAGGAATCTTTGGCATATTTTGAAGATCTTATACATGGGAAAGACGAGGAAATTGCTGCTCTTGAGTGTGAAGTACAAGCATACAGACACAGGTTGCTGAGTATTGGTTTTCAAAGACAAGTACAAGCCTATTTTTGGAAATCAAAATCATTCAAATACATTTGAGGGAAATAAGAGTTTTAAATCTTTAGTAAGGTTGGTAAATAATCTGACATGACCCCACAATTCTCAAACCTCTGGATTGAATACAATGATTATAATCATGTCCACAACACCCAAAGATGTGTCTATGAGGTTTGCAGGATCGTATGGCTCAGACCTTTGGATTTAATCCAATGATTATAGCCATGTCCACAACACCCAAAGATGTGTCTATGAAGTTTGCAGGATAGTATGGTTCTCTTCCAAAAGAAGTTAGGAACAATATTTATTGAGCCAATATGTTATAATAGTTTCAGAAATGCATGAAAAATTGTTGGTGGATGAATGGACAGAAACCCCAGCAGATTCCACTAATTTTAGAATTCTAAACATGCTTTATATTTTTAAAAAGGGAACGTTCTCATAATGGTTCAACAGATTGTGAAGGTATTAAATTTTAGTGGTAATATAATTTTTGCATTCAATCAAGTCAACACCTCAAATTTTGCTCGTCAATCATGTCACTGATGCTACCTTGTCATTCCATTTTCCACGTTCATATTAATGATGATACTATCAATTTGTCCCCTTGGTGTCTTTAAGAGCTTTATCATTGATGTTAAATGATTTATATTCATTAATGAACCTTTTTTCTCTTTTCTCTGGGACAATATCTACGGAAATAATGACAATGGACATAAAATATATTGTGGATACATAAGCATGTGATCATTACCATATTTGCTCAAAATTATTTCTCTAAGCAATATATTTACTTAGTGCACTCCAGATTTATGTTATCACATCCATTAGTCATTCTCCTAGCAATACTCAAATCATGCATTGGCTTATTAACCATCTATCCACACCAATTGTATTGTGGCGACATATTTCCCTCATTGTTAGAAAGCCACCTGAGACCTTATGTTATAGTCTTGCAACCAGCATTAACTGTTGCAATTTGATTTCTTTTCTTTATTATGTTCTTCACTTTATAAAAAAATTTAATGATGGGATTTTTGAACACCGTGATGCAAACTTTGGATTATTGCACCATTTTGTGGTCACTACTATCCATAGAGGCCAGATCATCTTAATTTTGATACATACACGTAAATCTGTTGTGTTCTTCTCATATTTTAAGTTTATGCTCCTTATTGTCAGTAATGAATTTGTCATATGCTTTCACATGATACTATGAAAGAGAAAACTTGAATATCTGTGATCCCGCAGGTCAAAAAATTTGGAGACACCTAAAATTTCTCCATCCACCTGTGAGTTGGACTTGCAGGCATGTAAATTGACCACAAGTTATTCAAGGGTGAGGGTTTGACCTACAAGTACTGGCAGAACTCACTTGCTGACAACAAGTATGGCATGCTGGAAGAGAGTTGGACTCACAACTTAGTTAAATCATCTCAGCAGTAAGGCTAAACAAAGTTTAATTCCACCATTGTCCTTAACAATTTATTGTTTCAAAATTTTATGCTTTTTATGACTTATCACATAAGTCTTGGGAAAGAAAAATTTTCTATTTTGGATGAAGATTGTTGCAGCATTATGGAAGAAAAAAAACAATGAGAAATAAAGAAACAATAAAGAGATTGGACAGAGAACAATGAATAACAACACGCATAAGAGGAAAAAAAGACAATATTATAGAAGAGGGATACGTAAAATTACATTTGGGAAAACCATATTCGTGCAACAGAAAAACCATAGCCTATTGCTCAAACCTACAACTTCCTCCCTTCCGGGCTTCGGATCTACATCACAATAAATAAAAATTAAAACTTATTTCTCAGGCATACGATACATTAATTTATTAGATTTTATCTGACATAATTTCCTTTCGGTGAAGAAAGCCTCGGCTTTGTTCTAGTTTTTGCGAGGGAAAGGCAAGGTAAGGCGACAATGGCTGCATCGGCCGTGGTGCGAAATCTTGGCTGAGGGTCCAACGGGAAATATAGAGATGAGTATTCCTCCTCCCCATCTCTGTTCCCATTTCGACATGGACGAAGAAAATCTGTACAAAAGATTGAAATTTCTACAGAGACAGATGGAGTTCATCGACATTCAAGAAGAATACGTGAAGGACGAGCAAAAAAATATAAAGAGAGAACTATTGAGAGCCCAGGAGGAGGTGAAGGGGATCCAGTCGGTGCCTCTGGCGATTGGGCAGTTCATGGAGATGGTTGACCAGATCAATGGAATAGTGGGTTCAACGATGGGATCGAACTAGTATATGAGGATTTTGAGCACAATCAACAGGGAGCTCCTGAAACCCTCCGCCTCAGTAGTCCTCCATCAACATTCGAACACCCTGGTGGATGTTCTCCCAAAGGATTTTGACCTATAGAGAAGATACACTTGATCCCGCACTTCTGTGTCCTGGAAGAACTGATAGGAAGATTGAGTTTCCTCTGCCTGATAGGAGGCAGAAACGTCTTGTTTTCCTGGTTTGTACAGCGAAAATGAACCTCAACAAGGTAGACCTTGAAGACTGTATCTTGGCTTGATAAAATTAGCGCTGCAGAGATAACTGCAATTTGTGAAGAAGCTGGTATGCATGCAGTGTGGAAAAACCGCTATGTTATTCTCCCAAAGGATTTTGAAAAGGGTTACAGAGCCAATGTAAAAAAACCAGACACAAACTTTGACTTTTACTAGTAATCTAACCTTTTCAGGCAACAGATATATATTTGTCAACTTTATCAATAGACACATCCTTTATGTTTAGTAGAAATGAATATGGACGATGCCAATTTGTATTTTCTGAATATATTGTTACAGGATTAAAATTGAAATACGTTACAGTTTATTTTTTATTCAAAGGTGATATCAGATACGTGAGGATGGAAATGCTATGTATTATAATAAAATTCATAGATTAAATTCATAGATTTTACCTGAGAAATGACGCCATGGCCAATCCTACTATCTTCATCTATGGGGCGACCGTGCGAATCCTTGCCATTAATATTAATGCCAGCTCTTTACCGTCATCAGTCAATTTGTTTCGATTTATCAAATGAGAGTAGCCAGTGGCAAGAGCTTCCACAATAAGCACACACAGGCCATGAAGGAGGAGATTTAAACGCACCCATAACAAATTGCAATAACACAGTTGCAAGAACAAAACCCATAACAAAAGCCATAATCACTAAGCCAGTGGGAGATGACAAAAACAAAGTGATGTGTTTTGGGCGAGAGAATTGCTATTTTAACTCGTGTCTAAAATTTGAATGAAAAATGAATACTCCCTCTTTCCATTTTTCCAAATGTCATTTTTAATATTATGCACTTCAAATATCATACCAAACATCATTTTTAAACCTCATTTTAATATTATGCTTTCCAAATATCATTTTTAATATCATACCCATTATTGTTTGATGGATGTTGAGAGCACTCGTGATTCCTTGTAATGTCAACAATTGATTTAAAAAGAAGTCCCAAAATCAATTCAATTTCATTCTAATAAATTTATTTTAAAACCATTGATGATGAACCATACAATGAGTGGTTTGAAAGGCATTTGACCTTAAAAAAATTATGTGATTTCCTTGTAATGTCAACAATTGATTTAAAAAGAAGTTCCAAAATCAATTCAATTTCATTATAATAAATTTATTTTAAAAACATTGATGATGAACCATACAATGAGTGTTTTGAAAGGCGTTTGACCTTAAAAAGATTATGTGATTTATCCATAAATTTTTTTAAAGAAATTAACTAATTAATTATTAAAATAAAATTGAGATAAAATAGTAAATTTAGGAGAGGTTTTTACAACCCATGGTTCTGCTCATGGTATTTCACCTTTCCAACAAGGAGGAATTAACTAGATCGTAGGTCCCAACTAGACCTACTCTTGTTTGGAATGGCTAATCCCAAAGGGTTTTAAGGATTTTTATAAGGGTCAGGGGAATAATAAGTTAGTGGTTAAGGGATTAAGTATTAGGGGGTTAGGGGTTAGGGGAATAGGGGCTCAGGGGTCAGAGGTTTAGGGTTTAGGGGTTAGGGGAATAATGAGTTAGTGGTTAAGGGGTTAGGGATTGGGGGCTTAGGGAATTTAGGCGCATTTAGGGGTTAGGGGAATAATGAGTTAGTGGTTAAGGGGTTAGGGATTGGGGGGTTATGGGTTAGGGGATTTAGGCGCATTTAGGGGTTAGGGGAATAATGAGTTGGCGGTTAAGGGATTAGGGATTAGGGGCTTAGGGGTTACGGGATTTAGGCGTAGTTAGGGGTTAGGTGGATAATGAGTTAGTGGTTAAGGGATTAGGGATTAGGGGCTTAGGGGTTAGGGGATTTAGCAGCCAAGGATTTTAGGGTTTAATGGGTTATGGGTTAAGCATTAACAATTTAGGGGTTTAGGGGTTTAGTTGTTAGTGGTTTAGGGGTTTAAGGGTTTAGATTTTTATGGTTTAGGGGGTTAAATGGGTTAGGGTTTTAGGGGTTTAGGGGGTTAAATGGGTTAGGGGTTGGGAATTAGGGTTTAAGGGGTTAAGGGTTAAGGGTTTAGATGTTTAGGGTTTAGGGGGTTAAATGGGTTAGGGGTTGGGAATTAGGGGTTAAGGGGTTAGACGTTTAGGGTTTAGGGGGTTAAATGGGATAGGGGTTTAGAGGTTAGGAGGTTAGGGGATTGAGCAGTTAAGGATTTTAGGGATTAGGGGTGGTTAAGGGTTAACATGGTTAGGTTTTAGGGGGTTAAATGGGTTAGGGTTTTAGGGGTTTAGGGGTTAAACTAGTTAGTGGTTGGGAATTAGGATTTAAGGGGTTAAGGGTTAAGGGTTAAAGGTTTAGGGTTTAGGGGGTTAAATGGGTTAGGGGTTTAGAGGTTTAGGGTGTCAAGGGATTTAACAGTTAAGGATTTTAGGGGTTAAGGGGTCAAGAGGTTATAGGTTTAGGGTTTAGGGGGTTAAATGGGTTAGGGGTTTAGAGGTTTAGGGGGTTAGGGGATTTAGCAGTTAAGGATTTTAGGGGCTAGGGGTTAGGGGTTAATGGGGTTAAGGTAGGGGGTTAAATGGGTTAGCGTTTTAGGGGGTTAAATGGGTTAGGGGTCGAGAATTAGGGTTTAAGGGTTAAGGGTTTAGAGTTCTAGGGTTTATGGGGTTAAATGGGTTAGGGGTTTAGGGGGTTAAATGGGTTATGGGTTAAGGGTTAAGGGTTTAGAGGTTTAGGGGTTAAATGGGTTAGAGGTTTAGAGGTTTACGGTTTATGGGGTTAAATGGGTTAGGGGTTTAGGGGTATAGGGGGTTAAATGGGTTAGGGGTTTGGAATTAGGGTTTAAGGGGTTAGGTGTTAAGGGGTTAGAGGTTTAGGCTTTAGGGGGTTAAATGGGTTAGGGGTTTAGAGGTTTAGGGGGTTAAGGAATTTAACAGTTAAGGACTTTAAGGGTTAGGGATTGATGGGGTTAGGGTTTAGGGGGTATAATGGGTTAAGGTTTTATGGTTTTAGGGGTTAAATGGGTTAGGGGTCAGGAATTAAGGTTTAAGGGGTTAGGGGTTAAGGGTTTAGAGGTTTAGGGTTTATGGGGTTAAACGGGTTAGGGTTTTAGGGGTTTAGGGGGTTAAATGGGTTAGTGGTTAAGGGTTTAGAGGTTTGGAATTAGGGTTTAAGGGGTTAAAGGTTAGGGTGTTAGAGGTTTAGAGGTTAGGGGGTTAAATGGGTTAGGGGTCGGGAATTAAGGTTTAAGGGGTTAGGGGTTAAGGGTTTAGAGGTTTGGAATTAGGGTTTAAGGGGTTAGGTGTTTGGAATTAGGGTTTAAGGGATTAGGTGTTAAGGGGTTAGAGGTTAAGGGGTTAGGGGTTTAGAGGTTAGGGGGTTAGGGGGTTAAATGGGTTAGGGTTCGGGAATTAAGGTTTAAGGGGTTAGGGGTTAAGGGTTTAGAGGTTTAGGGTTTAGGGGGTTAAATGGGTTAGGGATTTAGGGGTTTATGGGGCTAGGGGTAAGGGGTTAGGGATTAATGGGGTTAGGGTTTAGAGGGTTAAATGGGTTAAGGTTTTAAAGGTTTAGGGGGTTAAATGGGTTAGGGGTCGGGAATTAAGGTTTAAGGGGTTAGGGGTTAAGGTTTAGAGGTTTATGGTTTAGGGGGTTAAATGGGTTAGTGGTTAAGGGTTTAGGGGTTAAGGGTTTAGAGGTTTGGAATTAGGGTTTAAGGGGTTAGGTGTTTGGAATTAGGGTTTAAGGGGTTAGGTGTTAAGGGGTTAGAGGTTAGGGGGTTAGGGGTTTAGAGGTTAGGAGGTTAGGGGTTTAGAGGTTAAGGGGGTTAGGGGATTTAGCACTTAAGGATTTTAGGGGTTAGGGGTCGTTAAGGGTTAACAGGGTTAGGTTTTAGGGGTTAAATGGGTTAGGGTTTTAGGGGTTTATGGGTTAAACAAGTTAGTGGTTGGGAATTAGGGTTTAAGGGGTTACGTGTTAGAGGTTTAGGGTTTATGGGGTTAAATGGGTAAGGGGTTTAGAGGTTTAGGGAGTCAGGGGATTTAGAAGTTAAGGATTTTAGGGGTTAGGGGTTAGGAGTTAAGGGGTTAAGGGGTTATAGGTTTAGGGTTTTAGGGGTTAAATGGGTTAGGGGTTTAGAGGTTTAGGGGGTTAGGGGATTTAGCAGTTAAGGATTTTAGGGGTTAGTGGTTAGGGGTTAATGGGGTTAGGGTAGGGGGTTAAATGGGTTAGGGTTTTAGGGGGTTAAATTGATTAGGGGTTGGGAATTTGGGTTTAAGGGTTAAGGGTTTAGAGTTTTAGGGTTTAGGGGGTTAAATGGGTTAGGGGTTTAGGGGTTTAGGGGATTAAATGGGTTAGGGGTTAAGGGTTTAGGGTTTAGAGGTTTGAGGCTTAAATGGGTTAGAGGTTTATGGTTTAAGGGGTTAAATGGGTTAGGGGTTTAGGGGTATAGGGGGTTAAATGGGTTAGGGGTTTGGAATTAGGGTTTAAGGGGTTAGGTGTTAAGGGGTTAGAGATTTAGGGTTTAGGGGGTTAAATGGGTTAAGGGTTTAGAGGTTTAGGGGGTTAGGGTATTTAGAAGTTAAGGATTTTAGGGGTCAGGGGTTAGGGTTTAGGGGGCTAAATGGGTTAAGGTTTTAAGGGTTTAGGGGGTTAAATGGGTTAGGGGTTAGGAGTTAAGGTTTAAGGGGTTAGGGGTTAAGGGTTTAGAGGTTTAGGGGGTTAAATGGGTTAGGGTTTTTGGGGTTTAGGGGGTTAAATGGGTTAGTGGTTAAGGGTTTAAGGGTTAAGGGTTTAGAGGTTTAGGTTTTAGAGGTTAAATGGGTTAGGGGTTTAGAGGTTTAGGGGGTTAAATGGGCTAGGGTTGGGAATTAGTGTTTAATGGGTTAGGGGTTAAGATGATAGTTTCATTGGTCTCTGTTTGTGCAGAATAGTTGCTTATTATTTGCATCTCAATGTAACGATTTTGTAGGTACTATTGCTTTTTGTCATGTATTCTCTATTGATTAATTTCTAGTGTTTGTTAGCCATTGCTTTACATTTATTGGTGAAAATGTCTATTGCAATTAAACCAAATGTATTTTCAATCTCCAGTTTCAAACTTAGCCACATTGTTGTCACACAATTTAAGTCCAGATAATGGCCATGTGATGAAGTATCAATAACCACAGTGCACCTCATGACTGCTACAAAAAAATCTTAAGTTCGAGTGTCCCATATTCATGCGAAAGTTGGCTCTTATACTCTTGCTCCACCTGACATTGGGAAAGAGAGAGGGAGGTAGGAGAGAAAGGGAGAGAGAAGAAGGATGACATATAGGACTTAAGAGAGAGAAACCAGTATCATAGAAGAAAGAATATGTGACCAAATTACTCTATACGGAGATGGGAGATAGGGGCACCCTACCTACCTATCTAAATGTCTAAACGAAATGTGGTGTAATCATCTGTAATGGTGGTTGATTATATGAGAAGAGGATTTTACAAAGAGGCACTAGATTTTTAATGTGATATGCAAAAACCAAGTAACAAACCTAACCATTTCACATTCACCAATGTTCTCTCTGCATGTGATAATTTGGTAAATTTGGAACATGGCAAAGGAGTCTTGTTTTGTGATCACCTCCCATGAGGATTCTCCATTTGTGATAACACAACGCTTGTGGTTGCATATTCTAAATCATCATCACTTCCACCAACACCTCATCCAATAACACTAGTATAAAAAGTCTTAGGCTCTCGGTAGCAACAAGGAACATAATTTATGCGCCCTGAATCTCTTCTGCATACTTGTAGCTCTCCTCCCAAAACAAATCCACTAGCGTTGTGTGTTCACTTTGCCCTGAATCTTGTGCAAACATCCTGAGGTAAGAAACTCTTGCACCAAAGTATGGATCCACTATGTGTCATATCCACTGAAGGAGAACATGTTCCAAACAATAGGTAAATTCTCACAACTATCCCTCTATGGGATGTTGAGAACTCCAAAATGCCACATGCCCATTAATCAAATCTATAAATTGAGAAATTTCGTAGAAGACTTGAAGTCACACTGAACTTGGACCAAAAGGCTGAGAATCTAGGTAGCACAAAGGAACATCTGCAATATGATTTGTACTATTCTCATCTAGATAATTTTGCATGGATATCTCTTGGAGTTGAAATGCATATTCCAGGTTCCATAGAACATCTCCCATGGAAGGACTGTCGAAGCCCATCTCTTCCAATAACTTTTCGGTAGTCTCCCTAAACATTTTCAGAGAACCAAAGTTGATGGTCCCAACAAGGTGAGGATCAATGTTTTTTTCAAGCTTGCCCTTTTTCTGCCAGTGCATTTCCCACTCTTCTATATTGAATTGTTCTCTGGGAAAAACAGGATTAATTTTTTCCCTTGCACACAAGAACTCCAGTAACACTACTCCGAAAGAATACACATCATGTTGAGATTCAAAAAGATGATGAGCTTAGTGAAAAGAGTCGCCTTCACTAAGTGGGCCTCGCAGGCTATTTTTGGCACAAAGTCTATTTTTAGACTATGTCTATTTTTAGACATGTCGATCTTATTCTATGAGTTGCAGGATGCTATTTTTGGATGGTTGGTCAAGTTGGAAAAATAGATGGACTTCTATTTTTATACATTTTGTGCGAAGTCTATTTTTAGACTGCCAGTCTCAAAATAGACATGTCAGATATTATTAGCTCTTAATAATATTTGGACTCTAAACATTATCTTATTCTCTTGGAGCACTGACATTCAGTTAACAGATTGTTTATATCAGATAGCTAAAGGAATTACACAATTCCTAGAGCTACTGGTGGTTCATGCATGGAGGACTTCAGTTAGAACTCAAGTGGCAGAGTTTGGTGGAGTTGGAGAAGTAGTTGGTGGAGTTGGTTTCTAGTTTAAATACACTTGTGGAGTTAAACTCAGTTGAACTGATTGTGTCTATTTCTAACTGATTGATACTTTTAGTGGAGTTGATTGAATTAATTAGTTAAATTAATTCACTAAATAATAACTCATTATTTAATTGGACAGAGACAACAGTTAACTACAGTGGAGAACAGATAAGTGGAGAGATTGGTGAAAGAGAAAGTGTGACTATCGGTTGTGACTATAGTGTTTCATTTTATGCACCACACATTCATGGGAGATGCCAATGAGGATTGCGTGAGCAAGGCTGGAGCAATTCAAAGTCATCCAGATCCATTCTTCAGCAGGGATTGCGCAGTAGAGGCAGGCTATTAGGAGGGCAAAAATCAATGCAGATTTTTGTTGATTGTTCTTGATTAGTGTGTAGTGATTGTATTTTACTGAGAGCTTGATATGATTAGATTTGTATGAGGATTGTTACACGATCTCTATGAAATATATTATATATAGATAGTTTGGGTTTTCAGCTTCAGGATTTCCTGTTAAACAACTTTGTTAATGTGTATGAATTTTTATTGTTTCATGTGTGCACTGCAATCTTGATTTAATTTCCGCAAATGATCAATGGTGGAATAGATTCTGTATTTTGAATGAAGTTAAAATAGTGTGAGATCAGGAGAATATTGGACATATAACACATAAGTTATATAATTTCTACATGGTATCGGAGCTGTGTTGATCATTGGAGGAGATTGCAATTATTGAAGCGGTTGAGTTTTGTGCTAGTGGAATTCGAATTTGCTGCAGTGTTTTCTTGGTGTTGAAGTTGAGCATTCATTGAAATGTCTTTCAACGGATTGTGATTGGAGTATGCCCTTGAGGGAAGCTCAAATTACATAGAATGGAAGGACAGTATAGAGGCGGTGCTGGATGATAATGGGTTGAAGGAGTTCATATATGTTGATATTTCGAAGCCTACTTCTAGCGATGCAGCCGCACTTGACGCATGGAAAAAGAAGGTAGAAAAGTGTCGAAGGATTTTGTTGGAAGGTGTGAAGGACCACATTGTGTCCAACCTTCACGGGAAAGCCACTCCATTCTTAATGTGGAAGGCTTTGACAGATTTTTTCCAAAGAAGAAATGACCAAAGGAAGTTGGCACTTAAAAAGGTGATAGTATTCCAAAATACCTCACGAAGTTTGTCCACTGCAAGGATGAGCTAGAAACTGTGGGGGTTACTGTTGATGAAGAAGACTTGGTGAGCTTGGATCTCCTTGGGCTTCCGAAGAGTTGGCATAGCTACGAAGACTCTGTCAATGGACGGGAGAAACTGCCAGGATGGGAGCGACTTTGGTCGGTTCTTGTGCAGAAGGAGATAAGGCGGGGTACCAGGGATGGATCTTCATCGAAGAATGCAGATGAATAAAATTACACTTTGGCTACCAAAGCTCGGAAAGGAAAAGGGAACAAATCTTCCAAATCCGAAGCTAAAGGCAAGAAACATGATTTTTCCAAGGTGAAGTGTTTTCACTGTCACCAGCATGGCCATTTCGCCACTAATTTCCCACAAAATAAGAAGAATAAGAGCGTTGTTGGTTCTGTAGTAGGAGAGGCCTTAGCCTCGCAGTTTGAGCTCAAATTTTCTTTGATCGCATTCTTGGTTTCAAGTGTGACGGGATCGGTGTGGTTTCTTGACAGTGGTGTGTCTTTCCATATGACCAGAGACAAAGATTTGTTTAGTGATCCGGAGGAAAAGGATCTTGGAGTGCACATCGAGATGGGCGATGATGGTAGATAAAATGCAACTGGTATCAGGACCATTTCCTTTGAGAGGGAATCCGATAAACCTTTCATCTTGAAGTATTTCATGCATGTTCCAGGATTGAAGAAGAATCTGATCTCCGTGGCGAAGCTAGAAGACAAGGGTTATGATGTTTTTTTTAGCAAGGGAAAAGATTTCCTGCGCCATAAAACAACTGGTCAAACCAGGAGGATAGGGATTTGAGTTAAGAATATTTATCAATTGCAGGTAGATGGCTACGCTGCAGTGGCAGGCAAAGCAGAAGGAGTGGTGAGCCGAGATGAGGGCAAATTGTGGCACAGGAGATTGGGCCATCTTCACCATGGCGCTTTGAAAATTTTGCAGTAGATTTCTACCGGGCTTCCCAGAGGTACACTTGTGCAGTCAGATTAGTGCAAGGGATGTACTTTAGGAAAATTTGTTAAGACCACTTTTCATGAGAAGGATATTCATGCTTCGATGATCCTTGAGAGAATTCACACAGACGTGTGTGGACCTTTCTCGGTTGCTTCAACAGCAAAGCACAGGTATTACATGATATTTGTTGATGACTTTTCTCATAAGTGCTAGATCTTCTTCATGCAGAAGAAGAGCGAGACATACTCAAATTTCTGTGAGTTCAAGGCATTGGTTGAGAAAGAGTCGGGGAAGCAAGTGAAATCTCTCCAGAGCGATAATGGTGGTGAATACATCTTTGGTGAATTCAAAGACCTTTGTAGTAAAGAAGGAATTTGAAGAGAACTCATAGTGCCTCATAACCCACAGCAAAATGGGGTCACTGAGAGGAAGAACAGAATGATCGTGGGTGTTGCATGGGAGATTTTTCATGATCAGGGCCTTCCCATACACTTGTGGAATGAGGCATGCAACACTGCGATTTATGTGCAAAATGGTTGTCCTCATAGAGTACTTGGCATGAGTACACCTGAAGAGGTGTTTTCTGGTAAGAAGCCTGATCTTTCTCATTTGAATATTTTTGGCTCACCTGTTTACATTCATGTGACGAAGGATGCCAGGAAGAAGCTGGAGCCGACCGCAGAGGTTGGGATATTTGTGGGGTACACAGAAACACCCCACAATTATTGTGTGTATTTGCCAGACAGTGACAGGATATCAAATTTCATGAGGAGAAAGCCATGAAGTTGTCGCTTGAGAGGGAGCTACACTTGCATGTAGAGGAGGAGCTACTTGTTCCTAAAGATGAGCCTCAAGATGTGGAGCAGCCACAAGAGGAGTTTCATGGAGTGGAAGAAACCACTCATGAAGCACCAAACATCAGAGGGCGGAAGCACACTACAGAGGCTGAGCGACTGAATCTTGATGCAGTGCAGAATGTAGAAGTTCCTACATCATAGTGCAGATAGAGACAGTCACCTGACCTATTTACTGGATACATGGCTCTGATGAGCAAGTGTATCGTGACGGAGCCAACCTCTTTCAAGGAATATGTGGAGGATCCCGCATGGGTAGATGCCATGGTGGAAGAGTATGATTTGATTTTCAGAAACAATGCATGGGATATTGTCCCAAGGCTGGAAGGGAAATAAGTGGTAGGTTCAAGATGGATCTACAAAGTGAAGCAAGGTACTGATGGGAGTGTTGAGAAGTATAAGGAAATATTTGTTTCCCGGGGCTTCTCACAGATTGAGGGGATCGAATATGAAGAAACCTTTGCACCTGTCGTAAGGTATTCTTCCATACGGACCATCCTTGCTCTCTTAGCATAGATGGGTTGGCACATTCATCAGATGGATGTGAAGACTGCGTTCCTCAACAGAATCATTGAGGAGGAGGTGTACATTGAGCAGCTTGAAGGATTTGAAATCTTCAGCAGTGAGTCACATGTGTGCAGGCTCAAAAGAGCGTTGTATGGGCTGAAACAAGCACCTCGTTCTTGGTATATAGGGATAGACAGTTATTTTACCGGTCTTGGTTTCTCCAAGAGTGAGGCGGATCCAAACCTATACTAGATTGTGGTGGAGGGTAAGCTTTTGATCATTGTGCTTTATGTAGATGATTTAATACTAAAGGGTGATGAACTATTGATACACTCATGCAAGGCAGATCTTGCAAAGGAGTTTGATATGAAGGACTTGGGCCTCCTTCATTATTTCCTGGGATCGGAAATTTGGTAGCAGAAAGGTGAAATGTTTGTGTCTCAAGGAAAGTACGCCCAAGAGATACTGGAGAAGTTTCACATTCAAGGCTGCAAGCCTATCGACACTCCTCTTCCTGGTGGTTGGAGGAAGGAGGATGCTACATCGGCAGAGGTAGTGGATGCCATTGTTTATTGACAGTTGGTTGGTTCGCTCATGTATTTAGTCAATACACGACCGGACATATTCTATGCTGTGAACCATCTTTCACAAGCGATGGTGAAGCCTACCAAGCTCTTCTGGAAGGCAGACAAGCATGTCCTGAGGTATCTTAGGGGCACATCTGAATATGGATTTTGGTACAGACAGTCGGATGAGGTGAAGCTGCATGGCTTCACGGATGCAGATTGGGCACGAAGCCCAACGGACAGAAAGAGCACATCTGGAGGGATTTTTAGTATTGGATCTACAACAGTTTCTTGGTATAGTAGGAAACAAAGATCCGTGGCACTCAGTTCAACGGAGGCCGAGTACATGGCAACAAGTTTGGCTGCATGCGAGGCTATATGGATGAGGAAGATCCCGGTTGGTTTGTTCGGTTCTCATTTAGATCCTACTATGATATATTGTGATAATCAGAGTTGCATTAAACTCTCGGTTAATCTAGTATTTCATGATATATCTAAACATATTGACATTCGGTACCATCATATCAGAGATTGTGTGCAGCGGAGGATCATGTTTCTTTCTTACATTCCTACGGAAGATCAGGATGATATTCTGACGAAGGCGCTCACCAGGAGAAAATTCGAATACCATAGAGACAGGATCGGGGTGGCAAATAATCCATATCTTTTTGTGAGGGAGTGTTGATATTCAAAAAGATGATGAGCTTAGTGAAAAGAGTCGCCTTCACTAAGTGGGCCCCGCAGGCTATTTTTGGCACAAAGTCTATTTTTAGACTATGTCTATTTTTAGACATGTTGATCTTATTCTATGAGTTGCAAGATGCTATTTGTGGATGGTTGGTCAAGTAGGAAAAATAGATGGACTTCTATTTTTAAAAATTTTGGGCGAAGTCTATTTTTAGACTACCATTCTAAAAATAGACATGTCGGATATTATTAACTCTTAATAATATTTGGAGCCTAAACATTATCTTATTCTCTCGGAGCACTGACATTCAGTTAACAGATTGTTCAGATCAGCTAGCTGAAGGAATTACGCAATTACTAGAGCTAATGGTGGTTCATACATGGAGGACTTCAGTTAGAACTCAAGTGGTAGAGTTTGGTGGAGTTGGAGAAGTAGTTGGTGGAGTTGGTTTCTAGTTTAACTACACTTGTGGAGTTAAACTCAGTTGAAATGATTGTGTCTATTTCTAAATGATTGATAATTTCAGTGAATTTGAGTGAATTAATTATTTAAATTAATTCACTAAATAATAACTCATTATTTAACTGGAAAGAGACAACAGTTAACTACAGTGGAGAACAGATCAGTGGAGACTCAGTGGAGAGATTGGTGAAAGAGAAAGTGTGACTATCAATTGTGACTATAGTGTTGCATTGTATGCACCACACATTCATGGGAGATGCCAATGAGGATTTCATGAGCAAGGCTGGAGCATTTCAAACTCATCCAGAGCCATTCTTTAGCAAGGATTGCACAGTAGAGGCAGGCTATCAGGAGGGAAAAAATCAGTGCAGATTTTTGTTGATTGTTCTTGACTAGTGTGTAGCGATTTTATTGTATTGAGAGCTTGATATGATCAGCTTTGTATGAGGATTTTTACATGATCTCTATGACATATATTATATACAGATAGTTGGGGTTTTCAGCTTCAGGCTTTCCCGTTAAACAACTTTGTTAATTTGTGTGAATTTTTTTTGTAATATTGATTTAATTTCCGCAAATGATCAATGGTGGAATAGATTATGTATTTTGTATGAAGTTAAAGTAGTGTGAGATCAGGAGAATCTTGGACATATAACACATAAGTTATATAATTTCTACACATCAGATTTATCTATCAGTTGCTGCCTTCTAAAGTATTCAAGATCAAGGTATCTAAGGTCCAAAACTACCTTTCGATGTAGTATTTGAATGTCCAAAGTCCACCACCTTTTCCCGTGATCCTGTTATCGTGGAGATATTTGACATTTAGATAAGTTCATAGGATTCACGACAAGGGAATTAGATTGCATTGACCATATATTGGAGCTTCATTGGTATCTCGACAGTTAAACAGTTTTCCAACAAGTCGAGGGAGTCTAAATTGGTGCAGTTGAAAATGACAGGAAAAATTCTTCTGTCGAGGCCAAATCCCACGATGCTAAGCTTTTAAACCCTCTCATTATTGCAAGTCACCCCTTCGAGCTCTGAGATTGTGATGTTGCAGGGTTTTTGATCTTGTCTCCAATCCACGGTCACACCTTCAAGCTCTAAAATGGTGACAGTGTAGGGTTTTTTATCTCGTCTCTAATCCACTGCATGAGCTTGGGTACATAAACCTGGCACCATGTCTAGTTAAGGGACATTATGAATATTCAATGAATAAATCTCGATAGAGAAATGGAATTATGGAGACATTGGCTAATACATATTTGGTTTTCTCTGTCAATGTACCAAAGTCATCGGTCCTCCAAAATGAGCCTTCTTCCCATTCTTTCCTCCAAAATCAGGATTCATTAGTGCTTCCATATATGCTAAAAACCCCCTTTACCATCTCCCCCATCAGGAAATCTGACATGTCAAACAAAAATGTGTGTCAAGCTCTCCATCATCGAGGGTTATATAGCATGTCTTGTAACTGTGCAAAGAATATTCTTTTCAATATGTTGCTAGATGGTGGTATGATGCAGATATCCCATTTAATGTTTCGCTCTCACCTTATTACAAATCTATGCGGGACTCTATTATAGCTACAGGAAAGGGCTTCAAAGTCCCTACTATGCACGACTTGAGGGGAGCTCTTTTGCAAAAAGAGATTTACTACTTTGATGATTAATCAAATATAAAGCCAATAATATTGTTTTATTTAAAGATTAATTTGATATAATCATGTAAATTATGTATTAAATGAAATAAATATATTCATTGGTACAATTCTCATAGAAATTGATAAAACTAAACAAATTTATCCATTATTACACAATAAACCATACTTAAATATTTTGAATTACATATTTATAACCATTAATAAAGGTTTATATATTATTAAAAAATTAAATAAAGTTCATACCTAAACAATTAACAAAAGTTCATAATACCATTAAAAATTAACCAAGTTTCGTATCAAACAATTAATAGAAGTTCATACACCATTAAATAACTAATTAACGTTCATAACTAAATTAACAAAGGTTCATACAATACTCTCCGATGGGGGTGAGGTTTGAGGAACACGTGGAAGGCATCTCGCATGAGTAAATATAAGTGGAGTGAGGGTTAGGGACGGTACTCCTGGTCCCTTCACCATAATGCATGCAGCGAGAGAGTTATTGGCTTCACGTTGGAAATTTGTGTGAAAAATAACTGCACATTGGAGTTCAGAGGTGGTGAAAGGATAAGGCAAGGGAAGATGAGGGAGCCCAACATTAGACTCATAAATATGGTTTGGTGTTGGTCTTGATGGTGGCCTCTGAAGAGGAAGCGTAAACGTCACAGGAAGGTTTGCGAAGGGAGTGGCTTGTGTGTGCTTGTCGTGGGCATTTGCTGGTGAGGTGTGTTCAACCGGTCCCTACTGCTCGGTTTCTTAGCCATTAACTGTGTTTGGGTTAAGGATAGGAAGTTTAAGGGAAGTGAGCTCACTGGTTTCCATTTTTCTTGGCTTTTGGTGAGCCTATTTTTTCGTGATAAGAGAGGAAGCTAGAATTTGTAGTCTAGGAAACCTTGAGGGTGGTGGCAGAAAACTAGTTTCTTTTCCAAATTTCGTGCCCTCCAGCGTGGGTGTGACGGTGTTTGGTGGATTGGTGTGTGGTCTCTATGTGGAGAATTTGGAGGCTGGTCACTGCCCTAGGGGATGTTTACGCTCAGGCGTCGGCTACTTTGTCATCGTTTGTTGTTCAATTTCCTGTGTTGGTTTGGTGGGTGATGGTATTTGGTTTTGCTGGTGGTGGAAGTCTTTATCTGGCAGTGGGAGGTGTCTTTGTGCTTCTCTGTGGTGGTGGGAGATGACATTTTGCTCCTTCATTGGTGGTGTTTGTTTTCTAAAGTGGGGGGTCTGGTCTCTGGACTCTCCACACGCTGGGGTTCCTTAACCTTGGTGAATTATGAAGCCCCCGGTGTGGTGTGGGTGTTCACCCTCCCCTGTTTTCCATGGCCCTGTGGGGGTGGCAGACTAATAAATAATCATGGCGGCTCCACGATAGGGTGTAAAGACTACGGGGCGTGCGCGCCTCGCTATTGTCGGTGCACATGGGGGTTGTGGAGGAGGTAAGCAGGGGGATAGCAGAGGTAGGGGTTTGAGGGTTCAAAATTAGGGTCGTCGGGGCGGAGGAGGTCATGATGGCAAGGGAAATCATGGGTTTGATTGATTTGAGGTAAATGAGGGGCAGGTTATCCAACATTGCTACCTAGAGAACTGTCGTGCACTTATCAACAACCTAATGGAAAGAGTGGACACAACTGAGAGATTATGTCATGAGGAGCATGCAGAGCAGATGGAAACATTGGATTGAATGCACTATTTACAGTGCCAAGTCTGGGAGAGACTGGTAGTGGTTTGGCGAGGCCAAAATCAACTCACTGAGAAAGTAGAAAAGCTGGAGACTTGGTTGGCACACTTCGAAGAGCACAGTCAGTGTGACTTCTATCCTCCACCACATCTAGGAACAACCCCAGACAACCCTGCATCCATCACGTTGGACGACTAGTATGCTATTTGGTGTTCTTTAATTATGTTTTATATGTGTTTTGGTGCCTCTGGGCCAACCATTTATGGACAATGTCCGTAGCCCCTCTTTTGTATTTTTTTTCATTTGGTGCAAATTTTTGTCAACTAACCGAGTCAAGGTGAGACCACCTGTTTTGTAACTAGCTATATGTGCTCCTTTTTTCCTACATGAATATAATATTGACTTACAAAAAAAAAGGTTCATACATCATTAAAAATTTAATTAAGTTTCATACTTAAATTAATAAATTTCCATACCTATTTACTAAATAGGTCCATAAATATATATTTTAGGTTTATCTATTTAGTATTTATCAAATGTAAATATGATGATTTAATACTAGGTTTAAATTAACTCACATGTTTAACATAAGAAATGTTATATTTATCTATTTATTAAATGTAAATATGAAGATTTAACCTTATATTTAAAAAAGCTCTCACTTTAACATAAATCAATGAAGTTTAAAAATTAAACTTTATGGCCAAATATTAAATATAAATATTAATATTAATTTGGCTATCTAATTAATATAATTATAACCTTTACTAAAATTATAATGAAGGCATTAGTGTAAAGTTTATAGATGATACGTGCAATTATGTTAATTGTAGATGAATCCATTTGCACTATTAAACTTTAGAGAAAAGAGGGTATTCACAATTTTAACACTGTAAATTCAGAGACCCCTTTGTCTCTAAATTTTAACACTGCAAATGGATTCAGAGACACCTATAGTGCAATGCAACACTTCAGTACCAAAATTGCATTTTTCCATATATGGAGTGACACAATTAAAAATTACTAACGTAAATGACTAATTCATATACTTGTTGTACTTGTTATTTGGCCATATTTTTATTCTTGGACTATAATATTCATTTACAATAATCATTATTAATTTTGTCACTTATTATCTAGTCATATATTTTAATCCTAGACTAAATTAGTCATTTTAGTTAGTTGCTTTTACTTTAGTCACTTATTATCTAGTCATATATTTTATCCCTAGACTAAATTAGTTGTTTAAGTTAGTCGCTTTTAGTTTAGTCACTTATTATCTAGTCGTATTTTTTATTCCAAGACTAAATTAGTCATTTAGGTTAGCTGCTTTTATTTTAGTCACTTATTATCTAGTCATGTTTTTTATTCCAAGACTAAATTAGTCATTTATGTTAGTCAATTTTAGTTCGGTCACATAAAATTCCTCAAATTTAGTAGTAATTCACTTGAAATAATTGCAGTGACTAACATTTTTAGTCACCTAGTCATTAATTTCATCATTTTTTACTAGTGAAACAACCCCCATCATTGTATCTAGCCTAATATAGGTACGTATAACCAACAAGTTAAATTGATTTAAATCATAAAACAGAGAGAGCCTTCTCTGAGTCTAGGAAGGCTAGGTCATGGACTCCAAAGCGATTTGATGTTGTGATTTATAGTTTAGTTTTTCCAATCTTCTAAATTATAGAGTGAAAACAGGCTCAACAAAGCAATTTTAAACAAAGGGAGAATTTGTGTTAGGCATAACACTATTTTTCCTTTATCTATTATTTTTATATGACATGTGGTACACTTTGGCTGAATTCTCAAGTTTCAAACTATTTTAGACAATTCAATATTGTACATTGTTATGTATAAGTTTTGGGGAACTCGACTTGGTCTTCGAAACCAGAGATTCTGGGTTCGATCCCCAACGGAGTTGCCAATTTTTTATGCAGATAAATCCTCTCTACAGACAGAGACGATCCCTCTAGCCCTAGAGTGGGTCTAGAAACAAAGGGACATGCTAAAGTGTTGCTTCCTAATTATTGAATAAACAAGGGACATGGTAGATTGAACTACCTGGAATCCAACTTTGTCGTTGTTGCTGTAGTGGTGGTGGCCTCTCGCTCCTGCCTTGGCAAGTCACAATCCTTTTGCCATTACGCTTGGATACCTGCACATAAAACAAGAAACAAGAACAGCATACAAGCTAAAAAAATTTCATTCATAACTATTAAATAGTCAAAGAGGGCTAAACATATTGCGTTAAACAAACATCAGAATGCAACAGTGGAACCAGACAGTAGTCATGTATATAAATGAATAGAAGGAAGAGTTACAAGTGATGCTTTGATGTCGCAGTCTCCTCTAGCAGGGTTCAGGTGAAGCGCATCTCAGATGCTCATCAGGGAATTCAAACGGGATGAAGGCATGGACTCAAGCTCTCTCAGAAGTCATGGACTCAAGCTTCCTCAATGTAATTCCTTCTTATTCTATCTTCTCTAGTCATTCAGCTATAATATGTCTAATTCTCCAAGTTTAGATAGCCTGTACTAAGAGAGATAGCTTCTTTTATAGAGGAAAATGAGGAGGTTAGGATCCCTAAAAAGGTGGGAGGGAGGCCTATCCTTTAGGGAGTTCCCATAAGAGGTGGAAAACATAAACCTAAAGGAGGTAGTATGTGGTTTATCACTTCAACCACTCCCAATGACTCATCCTCGAGGTGGTTGGAGTGGAATCTCCACCTCTATTTAAAAAAAAACATTCCATAAACAGCTTGGCGTGGGTGGAAAACTAGGACAGAGCGCTAGCTGACATGGGGTCCAGTGTTAATCTTCCTCTTCGGCGCGAGGGCATAACCGATTACCCATGCCAAGGAAAAACAAGGGTTTTTGAGTCTCTGCTTAGGGAATTGTCAACAGGAGGAATGTTACTCTCATGTAAAGGGACACAATGATGGTTTTTGCAAGGTATGGCACTACTTATTGGTCACATAAATGCCCCTCCAATGGGCGAGATGGGGATTGTAGGGACAATGACAAAATGATGTGTAACACCTATATCTTGTGTGTCTTGTGTATCCTGCGGTTCTTGCAAACTCTCTATTAATGCTCTATTGTTTATATGAACTAGACATACATGTGAAATATTGCCTATGTAAGCTATGTTTCTTAGTTGTTTTATGGCCATGGCTAGATGTGATCCTTGTCTTGGTAAGTTCTTAAGTGGGAAAATTTCAGCTTGGACATGACTGGCCTAAGATGAGGTATAGGAAGTTCTTAGGTGAACAAGCCACAATTTACTTGTAGTAGATGCAGTTGAACAAGTTGTTACGGCTAAAGCAGACCAATGTCACATGAACTGGAGTAGTTAAGGACTTGATTGGGTTCCCAAGTCATGAAAAAATGTAAGGATATTTGTGAGGGAATGAGTGCCAAGGCATGATATGGAATTCTAACATGTGCCAGATAGTTCTAAGGCATGTAAAATATGCTAAGATGTGTCAAGTGCTAAGGCATGCCAATATCTGCAACGGTGTGACAATACATGCCAGGGACTATCAAGGAAACAAAAAGGAGAAAAAAGTTAAAATAAAAAGAAATGAACACATCATAGGGTTAATAAGTCATCAATTTACATTTTCCAAGAGGGGCATGCTATGCACATCAACACTAGGTGGAAATGAGTGTCAAGTGCCAAATCATCCTCTGTTACTTCTCTTCTACTTTCCAATAATTGATCTCAAATAACTTTAATATTAAACCATGCCAAAGCATATTGAGGCATCATAATTAATGTTATACATGATAATGTTCATGGCCTCTTTAGGACTACATGTCTCTTCGCCCCCTTATCAAATGAGCTCCTTCTCACTTGATGTTATTTCCTTCATCCTAAGGACTCCTTAAATAGCTTTTCCTAGACCTCTTAGGAACCCTCTAGAACTTACGGGTTTTATCCATTTAGACCTTAGGAAATATTAGTTTTCTTTTAGATTTTAAACCCCATATTGGGTCCAAAATCCCTTTTCTTTGCTTTTATTCCCACAAAGCCTTTTGTGACCAAACGCACACAAAGCCATCTCACTGGGCTTGTGGAGTACCTCCCAAGCTACACAATTCAACAATATAGTCTAGTTGTAGTAACTATAACTTGGTCAAGCTCTTGTAGTCAAGCGAGGGCTTAGTTGGGTTCCCAAGTCGAAAATTAAGGGTAGTTGTGAGGGCATGATAGCTAGGGAGGGTCAGGGCATGCAAAGGAATGGAAATTCATACTAACACGTGTCGGACAATGTTAATGCATGCTGAACTAGAGTGCTAGGGAGTGTTGGGGCATATCAAGGGATAACTAGGTCAAAATGGATGGAAAGGAGAAAATAAGAGTGTGTGCAAGGGAGTGTTAGACAATTCAAATGTGCTAAGGACAAAGTGTGTTAGGAGAAGTTTAGAATAGGATTTACAGGAGGCAAGCCTACGGTTGTTATAAGGGGCTCGACATAGTAGTTTTAGACAAAGGGAGATCACTTTGTGCTAGGCACAACATTGTTTTTCCTTTAGTTATATTTTAATATGAGATGTGGCACACTTTGGCTACATGCTCATGTTTTAAACTCTTCTAGATAATTGCATATTCTACATTGTTGTGTATAAGTTTTGGGGCACACAGCTTTTGTTAGCTTATATCTTGTGTGCCTTGTGAATTGTGTGGTTCTTGCAAACTCTCAGTTAATGTTCTATTGTTTATATGAACTAAACATACATGTGAAATATTGCCTGTGTAATCTATGTTGCTTATTTTTTTTATGTCCATGGATAGATCATGTGATCCTTGTCTTGGTAAATAGTTAAGTGGGACAAGTTGAGATTGGACATGAGTGGCATAAGATGAGTTATAGGCAGTTCTTAGGTGAACAAGGCACAATCTACTTGTAGTAGGTGCAATTGGTCAAGTTGTTGGGGTTGAAGTAGGCCAATGTTTTCACATGAACTATAGTAGCCAAGGACTTGATTGGGTTCCCAATTTGAGAAAAATTGTAAAGTCTAGTTCTGAGGACATGAGTGCCAAGGCATGCTAGGGAATGCTAAGATGTGCCAAATAGTGCGAAGGCATGTCAAACATGATAATATGTGCCAAGTGATAAGGCATGCCAAGATGTGCAAGGGTGTGTCAAATATGCGTGCCAGGGACTGTCAAGGCAACACATAAGAGGGTTAATTAGTCATCAATTTACCTTTTCTAAGAGGGGCATGCTAGGTACACCAACACTAGGCGCCAATAGGTGCCAAGTGAAAAGTCTTAGTGCATTCTACGTGCCAAGTCTTCCTTTGTTGCTTCTCATCTACTTTCCAAAAATTGATCTAAAATAAATTTAATATTCAACCATGAAAAATCATACCAAGGCATCTCAACGTGTTCCATACATGCTAAGACTTTCCAAGCACTAACACGTGCCAAGCGCAAATATGTGTCAGGTACTGTTATGCATGCTATGAAGTGGAACGGCATGTTGAAGACTTATAAGGTGTCCTAGAGAGTGATAATGCAAGCTTAGGAGTGTTAAGGAGTAATAGGACAAAACATTAAGGGAGCACTAGGTAAAAATTCATGGAATTTAGTGAATATGAGGAACGTGTGCCAAGGACTAGTGTTAATGAGTGCTAGCTATCATGCCAAGGAGGGAGTGAAAAGGTATGCTAAGAATTGGTAAGGCATGCTAGGGAATATCAAGGCATGTAAAGAAGTGCCAAAGTGTGCTACGGAGTTCCAGGGTGTGCTAATTATATGTTCCAAATAGTGCCAAGATATGCCAATACATTCTAGGTGCTAAGGATGTGCAAGGTGCCAGGGTATGTCAATATGTGTCAAGAAATGTCAAGGCAACAAAAGGAAGAACCAAGCTAAAATGTAAGGAAATGAACACATAATAGGGTTAATAAGTCATTACTTTATCTTTTTCAAAAGGGGCATTCTAGTCACACTAATAATAGGTCCGAATACATGCCAACTAGCATTGTGTGCCAAGTGCTAATGTAGGTCAATGCATTCAACCAAGGTGTTTCTAGGGCATGCTAGGGACTACATGCATGCTAACACATGCTAGGAGAGTTCCATGTTGTGATAGTGCATGCCACCATGTGCTTGGGCATCAGTGTCATGACAAGATGTTCTAGGTACAAATATGTTCCAAGACATGCGAGGTGCTAAGAAATGTTACTGTGTGAAAAAGCATTAATTTAAGGTGTGCCTGAATTTTTGAGGAGTGTTAGGTATTTCTCATTAATAGAATTGCTAGAGCTTGGTATTAAATAATATATTTCCAATACACACTAGTGGAACTTTATCTGAAGCGAATTTTATAGATAATAAACTTAATAGATATGAATCATGTGTTGAATCATAGGAAAACTCTATTCTATTAGTGATTACTTGAGGGAAATGATACACAGTAATTACTTCTTAAAAAATTGACTGATTATAACTACAATGGCCTTGGAAATATCATAAAAAATACTCCACAATAATGGCCTTAAATCGTTATCTTTTGAAAAAAAAATATTAATAGGCATATAGGGTCATCAAAAACTCATTGGAATGATCAATGGTGACGAACATTTTTTGACCGTCACTAAAAGTAACAAAAAGAGAATTGGTGAGGATCATTAAAAGTGCGTCACTAGAATTGTCACCAAAGAGAGAATTAGTGATGGGACTTTAACGACCCTCACCAAAAGTGTCATTGAAAATGGCTTTGGTGACGAACCTTAAAGGACCATCACTATATAGACTTACAGTGACATTTTTTTAAGGATCGTCGCCATATGTGACATTGGTGACGGACCTTAAAGGTCCGTCACAAGAATGACCCTTACCAATGTCCTTTTTTCTTGTAGTGAGTTATGATGTTTTTAGGCTCCCGAATTACATCTCAAAGAGGTGACTGTGGGAAAAATGTCATAACTCTCTCTCTAAGCATTTGATTGAGATTCTGTAAAAAGTGGCCACAAGTACACAGAATTTAGTTTCCTTTCTATAAATTTCAAAGCCGAAGGAGGAAACCGTGACACGTGGCAAGTCATACAATTTTGCTCTACTGAACTAGTCCATAATTAGGTCATTGTGGGAGATTGGACATAAATTTTTCTTGAAGAGTCCAAATCAGGTCAGACCTGTGGCATTCGAAAGAGGATTCAAAGGGCTACCTTAGGGCTAAATTTGAGATATTGAAGATCCAAAATCATAGAGATAATTCAGTTTCAATATCGAGCTGCTCAAAAGCAAGAAAAAGGTGTGTATTTTTTTCGAATTACATAAGTCTCGTTTGAAAAAAAATAGTTTGAATTTATTCCAAGGGAATATTGAAGAATATATATCTGTATTGGGTACTAAAATGCCCCCTAAAAATAATTCAACACCCATTAAGCCTTCAGAACGCTCTACTATGATTCATGAAGACGAAGAAATGCAACATGAGATGTCAAAATTACAAGAGCAAGTGCACCTATTGCAAATAGCAACAAAAAATGAAATGGAAGTTTTGAAGAAAGGCATCAAAAATAATATGGATGGTTTGAAGAAAGGCATGGAAGCTAAGATGGAGGGCATGGAAGTTGGCATGGAAGCTAAGATCGATGAAAAAATGGAAGACATGAAGAATGATCTAAAATTATACATCGAAGGTTTGGCAAAGTTGATACAAGAAATGTTTCCTAATGGAAAAAAGATAGTAGAGGAAACTCATGATGAGAAAAAAATAAATGTTAATCATGATTTCATAAAAACTAATGTTGGATGGAAGAACCACCATATTCCAAATATGGATATGAGGAAGTTTGATGGCAAGGATCTTGTAACATGGATACTACAAATGGAGAAATATTTTGATCTCAATAATGTGCAAAACACACAAAAGGTACACATTGCAACTTTACATTTAGAAAAAAATACATTTGTATGGTATCGATGGCTTTGCTCTCGTAAAAAAATTGTCACTTGGTCAATTTTTATGGAGGAAATGATAGCACATTATGAGGATACATAAAGCAATACCTTCTTTAGCCAATTGATAAATCTCAAACAAAAGGGTTTAGTGGCAGATCACATTGGGGACTTCCAAAAATTGAATATAAGGGTAAATGATTTTCCAGAGGAACACAAGATTGATGTATTCATAAGGACTTTAAAGGATAACATCCAACATGAAGTTCGAGTTTTGGAACCTGATTCATTGGAAAAGGCATTCAAGTTGGCAAGAAAAATTGAATGTAAAATCATGGCAACAAGGAAGCCTACCATTCACATATATAATGATGGAAGTGTTGCTACTCCTACACTTCCACAACCTACAAGGTTGACACCACAACAATTGGAATAAAAAATAGAAAAAAGGCTTTGCTACAATTGTATATAAAATACACTAAAGGTCACAAGTGTGCTGAGAAGAAATTATTTTACATAGATTGTGAAGAGGAAGAAGAAAATGAACAATAATCTTCAAAAGAAGAGGATATACACCAGGAACCAACCCTAGAGGAGGAAGAAATGAGTTTAACCATATCATGTGATGCATTGGTAGGAATTAACACTCTGCAAACTCTCAAGATAGAAGGACATATCAAGAAGAAAAAGGTAATATTGCTGATTGATTCGGGTAGTACCCATAATTTCATTCATTGTAAGGTAGCCAAGGAATTGAATTGTTTCCTATACCCAGCACCAGAATGTCAAGTGATGGTTGCAAATGGAGGAACTATAAATTTCTCTGGAAAATGCCATAATATCAAGCTAACCATGGGGGAATATGTATTGGATATTCCAATGCTTTCCATTCCTATGGGAGGTGTTGATGTTGTACTAGGAGTACAACGGTTACAATTTTTGGGGACGGTAGCTTTTAATTTTCAAGAACTTTTCTTGAATTTTTTTTCAGAAGGAAAGGAAGTCGAATTACGGGGTATCTCAGGGAAGCTAGGAAAGATAATAAGCTCTAATGTCATGGAAAATATTTTGAAGAAAGAACAATGAGGCATAATTGCACAATTGTGCTCACTAGAAGTTCCAACATCGAAATCATCTATTTCTGCAGATCTCCAAAAAGTCTTGGAAAATAATTCCAAGGTGTTTGAAACTCCCAAAGGACTCCCACCTATTCGTGATCATGATCATGCTATTCATTTGATTCCAGGAAGTGTTCCTCCAAACATCAGGCCTTATAGATATCCTTATGTCCAAAAGAGTGAAATTGAATGTATGATTGCAGAAATGTTAGAGGTTAGTATAATTCAACCTAGTCAAAGTTATTTCTCTGGTCCAGTATTATTGGTGCACAAGAAGGATGGATCATGGAGCATGTGTCTGGATTATAGGGAGCTCAATAAGCTCACCATTAAATATAAATTTCACATTCCTGTGATTAATGAATTATTGGATGAATTACATGGAGCAATTTATTTCACCAAGTTGGATCTTCGCTAAGGATATCATCAAATTAGAATGAAGATTGAAGATATGCCGAAAACAGCATTTAGAACTCATGAGGGTCATTATGAATTTTTGGTCATGCCTTTTGGCCTTACCAATGCACCTTCTACATTTCAAGGGTTGATGAATTCCATTTTCAAACCCTTAGAAAAAATTTTCTAGTATTTTTTGATGATATACTAATCTACAGTTGGTCTTGGAAGGATCATGTTCAACATGTTGACAGGGTGCTCAAACTATTACAGGAGAAACAATTATATGAAAAAATATCCAAATGTTTCTTTGGAGTACAAGAGGTGGAATAACTGTGTCATATTGTATGTCATGAGGGTGTTAAGGTAGATGCTAAAAAAATCAAAGCCATTAAGGAATGGAAAGTCCCCACAACCATAAAGAAGTTGCGAGGATTTCTCGAGTTAGCAGGGTATTATCGCAAGTTTGTTAAGAATTAAGGGAGAATAGAGGCACCTCTAACATCATTATTGAAGAAAGATGCATTTTCATGGACTCCTGAAGCAACTAAGGCCTTTGAACATCTTAAAGAGGCAATGTGCCTAGCACCGGTCTTAGCTACGCCAAACTTCACAAAAACATTTTTTGTGGAATGTGGTGCCTTAGGAAATGGAATTGGTGTTGTTTTAATGCAAGAAGGAAGACCCATTTATTTTGAAAGTCGTCCAATCAAAGGAAAGTATTTAAAAAAAGATATTTATGAGAAGGAAATGTTAGCAATACTACATGCACTAAAGAAATGGTGACCTTACCTAATGGGAAGACACTTCAAGGCAAAAACTGATCATGATAGTCTTAACACTTTTTGGAGCAAAGACTATCTTCAGAAGAGCAGCAAAAATGGGTCACAAAGATGTTGGGTTATGAATTTGAAATAATCTACAAAAAAGGGAAGCTAAATGTTGTTGCAGATGCACTCTCAAGAAAGAATGAAGAGGTGGAAGCATTGCTTTGTGCCATTTCTATTATCCAACCAGATTGGATAATCGAAGCAAGGGATGAATGGAAGAAGGACGAAGAAGTGTGGACACTCATTCAAAATTTGCAGCAAGATCCTAGTACATCTGATACATTTAGTTGGAAAAATGATTCCTTATGGTACAAAGATCTCTTATATCTTTGTAAGAATTCCCAACTAAAACAAAAGATTCTTCTGGAATTGCACACTTCTCCTTTAGGAGGACACTTAGGATTTTTAAAAACTTACCACAGGGTGAAGAAAGAAATTTTTTGGGATGGCCTTAAATCTGATATTCAAAAGTTTGTGGCGGAATGTTTGGTTTGCCAGCAGAATAAAGTGGAGACAATTAAGACCCCGGGACTTCTACAACCTTTATCCATTCCAAGTCAGCGTTGGGCGGAGATTTCAATGGATTTTATCACAGGTTTACCTAAGTCTGAAGGAAAGAATGTCATCATGGTGGTAGTTGATAGACTTACCAAGTATGCACACTTTTGTGCATTATCTCATCCATTTAAAGCAAGTATAGTTGCTACTACATTTATGGACACAATTCAAAAGCTACATGGAAACCCAAAGGTTATTGTAAGCTACAAAGATCCCATGTTTACTGGAAATTTTTGGATGGAGTTATTTTCTTGTTTGGGTACTCAATTAGCTCATAGCTCATCTTATCATCCTCAATACGATGGTCAAACTGAGATAATGAATAAATGTCTAGAAGGATATCTTCGTTGTTTTGTATCTGATAAACAAACACAATGGGTCAAGTGGTTACCTCTCGCTGAATGGTGGTATAACACTTCCTTCCATAGTGTAGCAAAAATGACCCCATTTATGGCACTTTATGGATATCATCCACCCTCTATCACATCATCTTTAAGATAAAATTCTAAGGTTCAAGCAGTGGAAGATCACATCGAGCATCAACAAGAAGTTCTCTAACTCTTAAAGGATAACCTAAATTTGGCACAAAATCGAATGAAACAACAGGTGGGTCAACATCGTAGTGAGAGAAGTTTTGATGTAGGAGAATGGGTATCTTTACGGCTACAACCATACAAAAAAATGTCCCTCAAGCAAGTTAAGAAGGATAATAAATTATCGCTAAAGTACTATGGTCCTTACAAGGTGTTGCAAAAGATTGGTACTATGGCATACAAATTGGAGCTTCCTGCTTCTTCCCGAGTGCATCCAATTTTCCATGTTTCATGCTTAAAGAAGGTTATAGGTGAAAATATTCCAGTTCAAACAATATTTCCAGAACTTGATGAGGAAGGAAAATTCATATTGTAACCTGAAGCAGTCATGGAAACAAGAACTCGACATCTACGAAATCGATCAATTTTAGAGTATCTCATCAAGTGGAAGAACTTACCTACTAAATATTCTACATGGGAAGATGAGAATTTTATACAGAAACACCCAGAGCTACTCAAGCATTGAGGACAATGATTTTTTTGAAGGAGAGGGGCATGTTAGGTCCCTATATTACTAGTTTAGTCCCTTATTGTTATTAGTGTAGCCCCCTTATTGTTACTGTTGTACCCCTGTAACCCCAGTATTGTTATTATTGTGCCCTTACATTGTTATTGTTAGGTTGACTAGGATTATATTGTGGGCCCATGGACTCCTATATATAGAAGGAGGTTTTGGTCATTTGTAGCATCCAAGAATTTTTCATTTATGTAATGTATTGGAGGTTTCCCCCTAGAAGTGGCTGATTTCTAAGGTGTTGATCTCTCTTTTCTTCTATTTTTGGAGTTGTTTTCATAACAAGACAAGTGTGGCCATGCAAGGCCCAAATAAAGAAAATATTTGAAAACACCGCCTGTAGAATTAATTATGGACAATGCTTCGTAGATCCAAACACTTCAATGGGTCCTCAGAAGATCAAACAGTAAGATCTGAAGGTGGCTGTGATGCTTTCAAAGAGGCAACCAATGGAGGCTATGACATTTGTCTTTTTTTTACATAAAAACATGAGTTGGGTAATCAAATCTATGTAGTGCTGGCCTCTTTCATTTATTGATGCTAGTGCTAATGTGTTTTGTTTCCCCTTAAGTATCTGTTGTTATAATCATAACAAGTCTACATGAAATGCCCTTTGCTGCCCGACTCGACTTATGGTGTATTTTTTCTATCTGAGCCCTTCCGGCTGTGTTTGACCTTATTTCTCCATAGGATGAGTTTAAAATCTAGTATGCCCAGTCGTGAAGGGATGGCAGTTGGTGGACGGGGATGCATGATGGAGGATGTAGCATGGTGGTATTGCCAACGGGCATACAACAGAAGTGGTTTGGGAGGACTGTGGGAACAATTTTTTGGAGGGAGGTGAGGGTGGTAAGCGGTATTGGACAAGGGGGTGCGGAGTAATATTGAGCGTGACACATAGCCGGATGGGCGGTATGGAATAATGCCCATTCTGGAACCCCCCCCCGGCTCATGATAATGTTTGAATGGTGCGGAAGGCCGAAAGTGGATAAGGGTCGTCAGATGTAGGGAGAGGAGTGAAGAGGGAGGAAAGGTGGAGGGCGATTAAAGGTTGAATTTTATAACACACGGGTGGGGCCCAACATGAGCCCTTTTCTACCCAGGTCCTTCCCTTTGTGTTTTAATTCTTTTTTTAACTAAACAATGCAAAAACACATTTAACTGGACTTGAAATCTCATAGAATTTATTTATGAAGCCGCACCGCATCCGCGCTAATCACTGCACTTTGCGTGTCATAGTTTCTAACTTTTACCTTTGCACTTATTCATTTAAACTTGTGATTCATGATTGGGTCCCACCGCATCACACATCGCACTTCGTCAGTTATAACACTTACCTCTATGCTTATTTATAAAAACATTGCGATGTGCGGTATGCAGGCCGAGGCCACATCATCTGCTACGTCATCTGCCACGTCATATGACAAATCATTAGCCACATAACCTACCACATCACTACCACGCCATCCTTCCACGTAACTCTGCCATGTCACCGATATCGTACTTCGGCGATTTTAACATTTACCTCTGCACTTGTTCTTTAAACAGTGTGATTTTTTATTGCGATTGGGTCCCACATGGATCGCCCGTTGCATGCCGACACTTTTAACCTTTACCTCCAACGGAAATTCTTTGAAAACTGCAATGTGCAATTGCGATCAAATCACATCTCACATTAGAAAATTTAAATTGTGGGTGCTTTTTAAAAGGTAAGTTACAAAATGAGCGTAGAGAGAAGTGCGATGTGTTAAACGTGGAAAGGTGCGAAAAGGCGGAGGGTTAAGGAAAATGTAAAAACAAAGGTTTTGCATGCATATTGGTAATATATAAAGGTTTGGATGGGTCCCACCAGAGCGCCTGGTGGGGTTTTTATGTTTCGGTGATGAATTAAGAAAAAAGTTTAAGGCTTGTGGGCTGCGAAGTGCGGGCAAGGGGTAAAGTTTAGTGGTATGTGACTGTTCGAAGGGCAGGCAAAGCTTATAACCATAGAATTTAGGACTTTAGTATAAGTGGGTTTTATAAGGTAGTGAGTCCAAAAAAAAGGTCTTGGGTTTTAAATGAGATTTCAGAGCTTTGAAGTTTAGAATTTGGGAAAATGGGGGACAAGGAGGGTGAATGAAATGAAATGAGGGCAGGAATGAAGTTTTGATCACCATTACCTTATCAACAACATTTTTTCTCCTTTCCACTAAACTATAAGGCAAATTGATTCATTTCATGCTCTTTTACAGTCACGGTCTCCCTTTCTTCTCTGAAAATAAATGATAGCCATAGAATATTATTTCAGCATATAAAAATCTAATCAGTGATCAGTCACCTTGTGATACTGTAAAATACCGGAGTCCAACACAAAATGCCAAAAACAAAAAAAGTTGTCGTTAAATATATTCTCGATGTATTATTGTGATTTTGAGTTAGTAAATTTCAGGGCCGAATCATAACTCTATACACTCGCATTCTACTACATCTTGGGAGATCCACACTAACTACTTATGAATTTCCCATGATCATGGTCTATCTGCTTAAAAATTAAGTGGTAACCGCAATTTCCAGAGCACCTTTTAACAGGTGTGAAACTGATATTATTTTGAAATTGCTCCTTTATATAAAGGAATGAATATCCGGGTCATCAGGAGTTTATTATTGAATCCAATATTACTAAACTATTAGGGGGCATAGTTGATTCTTGAGTTTGACTCCAATCCTTGAGGAAACTAATTTGAGTACAATTGAGTTGAGTCAGACTTTCCAAGTTTGATTCTGCCCTAGTGATATTCTTGATTTTGATTCATGAGTATAAATCAAATACCAATCCAAGTCAAATTTACCTGGAAGTGTGATTTTCCAGGTGGCTTGTCTATGAAAGACAAAAAGAGAAAATAAACAATTAATTTTTGCTTGTTTTTCAAACCTTCCATCGTAGTAGAAAACCAACAAACGTTTCAACCATCCATAATCCAGGGCCTTTTGCACTAAATAGTATCATATTTCTATTTCAAAAAGGTTTATTAAAAATTTGCATTATCTAAGCTTTGCAAGCCTGACTGTGAAAGAATCTCTTTTATCTTGAAATTTGGTGTTTTTATTTGAAGTTTATTAGTCAGCTCGTGATTTTTTCATCACCCACATTTGTACCAACACCCTGTCGAGATGTCTACAAAGGATTTTATATTATGGAATTCTGTGAAAATAATGAGTGTTCATTTAACTGTATGTGTACAACTGTGTGTCATGTCTATGAATGTAAGTTGTTGATGTCATCTTCAAATAAAATTAAAAGATACTAGATGGTAATAGTGACATAAAGTTATTTGAGTTCTAAACATCATTGATACTATATCGTAGTAGTGGCATACAATTATTTCAGATCTAAGCATCATATAATAGATGGTAATATTTGAAAGAAATAGAGCACATCGCTCTAATACCAATTGAAAGAAACAGAACAAACAACGAAAACACAACTAGTGCCAATGAAATAAAATAGAGATGAATTTATACAACGTGAAACAACTAACTATGCAACTACAACTACCTTACAACTACTCCGATTGTGCATCTAGACTATGCCTTCTCCTATGCTTGATCATATACTTTTATACACAAAACGAATTCGGTTATTTCCCCTTCATTGTTGAAGAGGTTAAGGTGGTGGTACCCTTTCAAATCTGGGAAGGTCATGGCAGTGACGGTGAGGCAGTGTTCGGTGAGTTGACAGGAAGTAATTATTTCCAACGCTCCCCCTTAATTACAACTGGAAACTTAACCATGACATAACATAAGCTAAACATGCCTATTGGTCTAAGTGTCAGCTAGGTTTACAAAGACTCAAAAACTTTGACATCAATTTTTGGGATGGATTTATTTTTTCATTTCTTCCATATCATGTATCCTTTGAATTGCTTCATCTTTGTCTTTTTACTGTAGGTTCCAAATTTCAGTTTCTTCATTTGATTTTGTAGCTCTTCCATCGCGATATATTTATTTATCATAAAAAAAATTTAAAAAATCATTTCAGGATGTCCATGGATGTCATCTACTTCTTCAAAAAAATTCTTGTATGTGGACTGCTGCCACATATCATTATCATTTTCTATAGTTTGTTCTTTATCATCAATCTGCTTCAACATAAGCCCATAATAAAATTTTATCTCTTCAGGACTCCAATATATCAAAATTTATTTGACATTTTCATTTTCAACATCGTCCATGTTGTGTTCAACATTCATTGCTGCAACTTCTATGCACACATCATCAACACATGGTGTTTGAAGCCATGATTCAAGGGACTTTAATTCTTCTTCATATTCTGTTGTAACTTCTCAGTTGCTTCTAACATCTGCGCACACAAAATCAATGTTAATTTTATATGAAAAACCATCTTCAAAACCATATTGGTTCTATTCATTCTACACTGGAATGAGAGCTTTCTCTTCTTCTTTCTTTGACTTTGTCGATGCTTCATAATCTTAATTTTCTACCTCTTCTTCTACAAATAGGTTTCCTTCCACTTGGTTTCCAAACACAAGTGGGTTTCTCTCCCTAAATAAAAATACATCAATAAGTTGTTTTTGTTGCACCATCTACAACCATTCATCACTAGTTAGTTGTTCTCCATCAAAGTTAACATCAGAATTTTCAATTGCTGGATCCATTGACTCAATTTCTTCACCACTCGCAACATTATCTATGCCAAAATAAACTCCTGTTGGTAACATACCATCAATATTGTGATCCACTTTTAAGTGAGATTCACCAAAATATTCCTCTTTCTATACATTTTCTACTATAGACCCATCTTCAATTTCATATTTAAATGCTTCTTCAACAGGTTGTACGACGTTATGATCTTCGACTTGATTACTCCCCCTTGCACCAAATTCTGCTTCCAAGATATTCCATGCTTCCTTGGAAGTTGTAGATTTTGCTACCTTGCACAAAAAATCTCATCCAATCCCTGTTTGATAAAGTCCAATACAAAAGAATCGCATACTTCATCATATGGGAGATTAGAGTGATACTCAATTAAATATTTAGCTCGAAGAAAAGTTAGCATTATGATAGCCCAAAGATCAAAATTATTACCAATAAAGATAGGTGGTGGTAGCAGATAAAAGATACACCATTCTATCTCAATCTCTTCTCTGTCATCTGCTAAACTTCTTATTTCCTCGGCTCTGGCCTGAACTGCAATGATATTTTCCATTTCTTTTAGATTCATTTTCTTAATCAAATTTAGTCACATTTTGCGACCAATGACTACTCTATTTCCTCTATCTTATAGTTGTTTACCCGACTCACAGGGGCTTCATTGCAGGAGCAATACTATACCACGTGGGTTCATATTGGGGGATATATAATGAGGAAAAAATGACATACTATATTGGGGGTAAAGGGTTTTTATATTGGCTGGTATAAAAAATGGAGTTCAAAGTTAATGAAAAAAAATAAAGGGGTATAAAAAATGTTAATGAAAAAATGGATACCTACAATATATAGTGAAAGAAGGGTATTTTTAAATTGGGAAGGAGTATTGGGTTTATATTGGTGGGGGGTTCAATAATGTGATTTTTAGAGTCATTTGCCAATATGTACTAAAATTAAGGGTATTGTTTAATATGCTATGATTGCAAGTGATATGTTAGAGGTTTATTGTGTGAAGCCCCTGTGATCCGACTACATGTGACTATCTTCCATATCGCCCCTGAAAAAATGTGGTTTTCAATATGTGTTGCCATCAAGCACAAACTTCACCCAAAACACTTTCATGTGTGACAAAACACCAAATAATTTTTGTAAACATAGACTTTACAAATCCCTTAACACTTTTCAATTAAAAACCTCTATTTGTTTCTCCTTTTTAAAAGATATTCACATGAAATTATTTATAAACCTTCCTACCATGCAACATACACTTCTAAAAAAATTATCACCAAAATTTTCCCACTTAATAAACTCGTTTTTGAAAGGTTCCCTTCGAATATCCAGTCAACCTTTAAATCTTTGATAATCCTTTAATATATTTCCCACACATGATTTTTTTAAAAATATTTCTTTTAATAAAAATCATTCTATAGCTTAACTCTTTTCACCATATGCATGAGAGGCATTAAAAAAAAAATTTATAAGCTTTTGTCCTTTTTCAAAACACTTTGAACTTGCCACCTTTTTAAAAAGACTTATACAATAAAATAATTGTTTTCAAAAACTCGCTTACCATCATCAAATCTCATTAAAAAAAACATCATAAAGGGCTATTCACAACAACGACAACGGCACGATGTGGCTTATAGTGGAGGCCTCTGGAAACTCTTCTCCTCTGACACAATCACTCGATAATGCTATGACTTCTGACAGTGATGCAACTGCTCAATATTCCATGATCATCTATTCTGCAACAAACAGAGTTCACCTGATCTGAAAATGATCATTATTTTTTGTTGTGCTAATATCGGTTTCATATTTAAATAAACTTTTCTTTTGTTTGCTTATCCATTAAGAGTTTATCAATGAGCATGTGATTGTCTAACCATTAAAATCGGTGAAATTTAGTGTTTTTTATGAAGTCAAAAGAATAGAAAATAACAACTGAACAAGAAAAAATAAGTACACGGAAAGAAAAAATAACAAAGCTCAATACACAAGCTTTTGATGAAGGAGTTCACCCCTCCTGGGCTACATCTCCTTGGTCCAGCTTCATAGTGTCGGCCTTTGTATTAGCTTCAAATGTTCAAAATTCTTGTTTATAGTCTCATGTTGCCTCGACAACCTACTCCAATGGCTCCAAAACATCAAAATCTACCATAAATGACTCTTCCTGACCTCATTTTGGTCGAAAATTGCATGAGTTATGGCAGAAACAAGTTTTCCGAGTATTTCTCCTCTAAAACTAAAGTTTTGTCAATTAACATGGCTAATTTTGGCAATTTCGCCTAAAAAGGCACCTCCGCTATCTCCTTCGCCGTATTAAATTGTATTTAATTTAGGATAAACGCACTTAAGAGAAGTGCACTTAAATGGCCATTAGCGCAAAGCAGTGTTTAAAACTAGTCACAGATTAGTTAACACATAATCCAGATTTTTACATTGTGTTAGCACTAATACAATTTTAAATTTAAACTCCTTCATCGGTTCTTTAGCTCTTGGTCTCCACCGTTGAACACATGGGAGGGGGATGGATTATAGGGTTGGCCCCCTCTGGACCCCCAAAACTCTGGCATGTTAACTTCAAATGGTAGCGGAGAATTATATGGGTAAGACCCATTGTATAGAAGGAGTGGTAAGGCATGCGGTTGGTGGACGATAGGTCTAGGGTTCGACGTCGACCCCCGCCATAACATTTTTTTCAAACCATATTTTTCGACCCCGCTAAGATAGGTAGTCACTTCACCAAATAATACCTCCACTGGGTAAATAGTATCGCCGCCTCCAAATGTAGTGGAGTCTGCTAGTTTACATGGTTAAACCACAGGCTATAAAAAAATATATTTTGTCATTATCCTCCAAGGTTCGGCCTTGTATAAAAATGTAATATGCGCCCATATTAAAACAAATTCCAACCTTAGAATATGACTTTCCATGCCATGGTGGGGGGGGTTATGTGGCATGCCATGTGGCCCTTCCCCATTTGCTCATAAATCCTCCATAAAATAAAAATAATGAGCCATTAAAATAAAATTTCCAAATTAAGAAATGGAGGACAAATTCAACTTCCCATGTGATCCAGATTTATGCAGGAATGCAACAGAATAAACATATAAACATAAATACAGAGATGTAGCGGAAATAACACTTCATTTCATTAATATCAAAGAACTGAAATTTGCTTACAGACAGAATGGAAATAAAACTAGCTAGGGCGCTGGTAGCTATCTCTGAGAAGAGATGTGGCGGCTACAGGCCTCTGAACTGAGTTACAATGAGGCTCGAGGGCCTATTTATCATTTAGAAATAATGGAAAATCCTAAACAGCCAAAACCCTAACCCTAGGAGATGAAGCGCCAAAACTATGGGCCCCGTTTGGGTAAATTGGTGTTTCAACTTCCCAGGGGCGTAACTTTAGCATACGATCTCCGTTTGACGTGTACCATACCTCCGTTTTCCCAAAAAACGTCGTTTAGGGCCTCAAAACGGCTCTGGAAGTTTAGGACCCGAAAAACTGCTAAAAATAGTAAACTGTGCCGAAACTGAAAAACTGAAATAGACAATGGTGGAGCCCCAAGTGGAATAGGCGGGTGACCACCAATATCCACCTGGATCATTCCTCCCCCTTAGGAAGCAATGGTCCCCATTGCGTTAAGTTCCTCCATGAGATGAGGAAATTTCTGCTGAACTTGGTCCCTGGTGAACCACTTTCCTTGGTGCAGGAGTTGGCCAGCTTTGACAACCCGATATAGTTGGATCTTCTGCTGGCGAGTGTTCTTGATTTGCATGTCCATGATGCAATCTGTGGTGGCCTGTTCCATGCAGTCTGGATTTAAATCGGTTGGTGTGAGTTGTTCTGCAATGTCCGAGGTGTCCAGTAGAGGTGGGAAGTAAGGACGAAGGCGATCCACATTGAAGACTGGGTGCAGACCAAGGAATGGTGGAATACTGAGCTCGAATGCATTGTTCCCTACAACCTTGGTGATGGTGTACGGCCCGTATCGGAGCGGGCGAAGCTTGCGGTGGGGTCTAGTGAGGCGCTCCTTCTGCAAATGTAGCCATACTTTTTCACCCACCTGGAAGTTGTGTGGCACCCGGTGTTGATCATGGCGTTGCTTGTACTTGGCATTGGCTTTGTCCAATATATCATGAACCTGTTGGCGGATGTGTTGAATGCGCTCGATGAAGCTACTTGCTTTGTCAACTTCAGATTGGACATGAGCTGAATTGGCCTGAGCAGCTGCAAATGGCATGGCTACGTCAATGGGACATAGTGGCTGGAATCCAAAGCCCACCTGAAAGGGGCTATGGCCGATTGAACTGTGGAGAGCCCGATTATAACTATGTTGTACATAGGGGAGGCTCTCGTCCCATGTGCGTGGATGCTTTTAATTGTACATGTGCAGAATGTGTACAATCATTCTGTTGACGACCTCTGTCTGGCCATCTGTTTGGGGATGGAAAGCTGTGGACTTGGTGAGCTTGGTATCCAACATCGACCGGAGGCTGGACCAAAATGTGCTGAGGAACCTGCTATCCCGATCTGATATGATAGACTGTGGGATCCCAAAGTGCACCCACACTCGTTCAAAGAAGATTTTAGCAGTGGCTTCTGCTGTGATATTCTTCTTGCAGGCCGCCATAATGGCCATCTTCGAGAATTTGTCGACGACCACAAAAACACAGTCATTTCCCTGCTTAGTAGAAGGCAGGCCCGACATGTAATCCATGGAGATGGATTCCCAAGGTCGACTAGGGGTAGGTAGAGGAGCATATAGGCCTTGCTTCTTGATGGTCGGTTTGGCAATGGCACAAGCAGTGCAGGATCTGATGTGCTTCTCGACATCCTCTCGAAGGTTCAGCCAATAGAAATACTTCTGCAGGATTGCTACTGTTTTCTCGACCCCGAAATGCCCAGCGACTCGACTGTAGTGTGCTTCCCATATCATCTTGGCACGCTCGCTTGAAGGAACACAAAGGTGTCCCAGGTGACATAAAAGTGCACCTTGGAGGTGAAAATTTGGAACTTGTGTGCCCCCCAAGAGTGCCTTGTAAGTGTGGCCGAATTCTGGGTCACTCTCATAGAGAAGCGGCCAATCAGAAGTCTCGTGCCCACAAGAGTTGAGCACTGTGGTGAGCGCCACGATCGGTGGTCGGCTGAGGCAGTCTGCAACATTATTGGTGCTACCCTTCTTGTACTTGATGTTCAAATGAAACTGTTGCAGATATGTGGACCACTTCTGATGGCGATCATTCTGCAACTTCCCTTGTGTCTGTATGAACTGTAGGGGCCTGTGGTCTGTGTGGATGATTGTTTCCTTCCCCAAAATGTAATGCTTCCATTTTCGACAAGCTTGCACAATGGAGTACATTTCTTTGTCATATGTGGGGTACTTGCGAACTGTATCAGACAATGTCTCACTGTGAAATGCCACTGGATGTCCCTGTTGAGTAAGAACTGCCCCAATAGCATAGTCAGAGGCATCTGTCTCGATCTCAAATGGCCGTTGCAAGTCTGGTAAAGTGAGCACTGGGGCAGAACAGAGGCGATTTTTCAATTCTGTGAACACCTTCTATTGAGGTTCCGACCAAAATAATTTTTCTCTCGCTCCTCCCTTGGTGACTTGACTCAAGGGCCAAGTGATATGAGAGAATCCCAACACGAACCTCCGGTAGAAATTAGCAAGACCCATAAAGCTACGAAGCTCTGTTATAGTGGTTGGGGCTGGCCAATCCCGAATGACTTGGATCTTGGCTGGATCCACATGCACCCCCCTTTCATCAATAATGTATCCCATATATTGAACCTGGGTCATGCCAAAAGTGCACTTCTCCAAATTGGCACACAACTTGTGTTGCCGCAGTGTTTGGAGGACTTGTCGGATGTGGTGAAGGTGCTCTTCCCAAGTCTGGCTGAAGATCAGAATATCATCCAAGTACACCACTACAAATGAGTTGGTGAATGGCCGCAAGATGTCATCCATCATCCTCATGAAGGTGGCGGGAGCATTCGTCAACCCGAAAGGCATGACCAGCCATTCTAAAAGGCCTTCCTTGGCTTTGAAGGCAGTCTTCCACACATCGGAGGGTTCAATTGGTACCTGGTGATACCCAGACTTTAGGTCGATCTTGCTGAAATATTTTGCACCTTTGAGTTGGTCCAGAAGGTCATCAATCCGTGGGATTGGGTACCTATTCCGGACAGTGATCTTGTTCAGCGCCCGATAGTCAATACAGAGTCTCCACGTCCCATCCTTCTTCCGTACCAACACGATCGGGCTCCCACAGGGCGATGAACTTGGTCTGATGTGACCTTTCTGCAACAGCTCCTGAATCTGCCTCTTGATTTCATCATTCTCCATAACAGAGCGCCGATAGATCGGTCCATTAGGTAGCGACGCACCGGGGGTCAGATCAATCGGGTGCTTGACCTGACAGTGCAGAGGAACCCCTGTGGGTGAGGTGAATATGTCCCCGTACTCCTCCACAACCTTATCCATTTGTTGTTATTGTGCAGAGGAGCCCTGTCTGGAGGTCGTGGCCACAGTCTTCTTCTTGCCCTGGGGGCGGATCATCAGGAAAACGAATTTCCTGGTTTGGGAAATGAGCTTACTGCATTGTTTTGCAGTAACCAAAGAGATAGCGGCAAGAGGTGGTACCTCTAGTATCCTGTACAACTTATTTTCCAAAGTAACAATAACAGCATGAGGCCGAGACTCATACACAGCATGATGCTTCCACAAGTATGGTTGTCCTAATAATACATCAGAAACATCAATAGGAGCAACGTCACATAATACCTCATCCGTGAAGGGCTTGATGCTATAGGGAAGGCGACACTGCCGGCTGACGCGGAGATCTCGTCCTTGGTGAAGCCACCCGATGGTGTATGGATGTGGGTGAGCTGTGGTCGGCAAGCCCAACCGCTTCACGGCGTCTGCTGAAATGAGGTTCTTTTGGCTCCCATTGTCGACAATGAACTATACCGGGGAGCCCTTTACCCACATCTGGGAGTGGAAGAGACGTTCCTCCTCCTCTGGATCTTCCGGTTCCTCCTTTTGGATCTTTGCAGTGGCAACAATGGCGTTGGGCTCCGCATCAATAATCTGTTTCCCCTTTTCATTCGCCTTTTCAGGTTCTGATTCGGAGTCAAAGCATGCATCTGACTCAGAAGCCCTCATCTCGGCCACTAGCGACTGCTTGGCCCGACACTCACTTGTGTTGTGAGTGGAGCTCTTATGGAACTCACACCACTTTCCCGTGTCCTTCTTTGGCTTTGCGGTGTTGTTCTTTTCTTGTGGCTTCGATGAGTTGTCCTTAGCCGCCATGCCTTGGCTCGGTCCTTTGTTCTGCGGTTTGGAAGCACCTTTCCCTTGCTTTTGATTCGCAGATCCAAAGTCTCGCTTCTTCTGCTTGAATTTCTGCTCAATCTTGGCATCATACCGGTATGCCGTACCAAGCGAGGAGATGTCAAGGAACTCCATTTCCTCCTGAATGTATTTGTGCAGAAAACTGCGATACTTTAGCACCAGATGTTTCTCTGAATCTTTGATACCCAACTTTGTGCGCAGGGTATGGAACAGATTCGTCAGCTCATGCACATCTTGATCCCTTTGTTGTCGCAGCGTGGTCCATTGTATGTACTTGTCCTCATAGCTCCCCACAGGATAGTATTGTTCCTTGACGGCGTCTCGGAAAGAATTCCAAGTTGGTACGGCCGAGAACAGAGAGGGTTTTGTCTGGTCCTTGTTCTCACAGTAGGTTTCCCACCAGTCCTTAACATGGGGGGTAGCTTTGAGGAGTGCAAAAATAATCTTCTCCCGGTCTGAAAAGTCATGAACAGAGAAATATCATTCTAATAGATTCAACCATCTATCTACGACATCTGCGTCTATTTGACCCTCAAATATGGGAATGTCAAAATTTACTTGTACCTTAAAAGGAGTCGCGCCTCCAGAGTGGCTGCTGGATGCAGATGCGCCGCCGGTGGGTAGCCGTTGAAGGATTTAAGCAAAGTTATCCATCATCATGTTCCTTTGTCTTTCGAGGGCCTCCTCGAGCAATATTTTGATAGGATCTCCTGCTCCCTCATCTTTCTTTTCGTCCCCCATGGGCGTCGGTCGAGGTTTGCGAGGCTGATCTTGCAAAGGTTCCACCAGATCAAGCCCTAGCTCCTTATACCCCGACCTCGTTGGGGACATGCAAAGAAGGATCGAGAAAAAGCAGACCGCTCTGATACCACTGATCTGGATTTATGCAGGAATGCAACAAAATAAACATATAACCATAAATACAGAGATGCAGCGGAAATAACACTTCATTTCATTAATATCAAAGAACTGAAATTTGCTTACAGACAGAATGGAAATAAAACTAGCTAGGGCGCTGGTAGCTATCTCTGAGAAGAGATGTGGCGGCTACAGGCCTCTGAACTGAGTTACAATGAGGCTCGAGGGCCTGTTTATCATTTAGAAACAATGGGAAATCCTAAACAGCCAAAACCCTAACCCTAGGAGATGAAGCGCCAAAACTATGGGCCCCGTTTGGGTAAATTGGTGTTCCAACTTCCCAGGGGCGTAACTTTGGCATACGATCTCCGTTTGATGCGTACCATACCTCGTTAGAAATATCTATCCGAGGACTACAAATTTGGAACAAGAAAAACTCTCTGTTTTCCCAAAAAACATCGTTTAGGGCCTCAAAACAGCTCCGGAAGTTTAGGACCCGAAAAAATGCTAAAAATAGTAAACTGTGCCGAAACTGAAAAACTGAAATAGACAATGGTGGAGCCCCAAGTGGAATAGGTGGGTGACCACCAATATCCACCTAGATCACCATGGAAACCTTGGAAAATCTAAAGATGACATTTGTAACAGTGTCACTGTCTGAAATTGGAGAATATACCCTATGAAGCTGACTGGACTTTCCACATCATCAATGTACTTGTTCTGCTCATTTTTTATCTATTTGGGAAAACAAACAACAAGCCATAATCCCCTCATACGAACTCAAAATTTGATGAAATGAGTTGCGTTGGAATCCCGAAGACGAGCTATATCCATGTGCTTAGGTTTGAATAATTTCTAAGCACTTTCAATTTTGAGCTAAAAACTGAACCTTAGATCATTCCTCCCTACTAGAAGCCTTTTGGACCCAAAAAGATACTATCAATTTTTCAGCAATTGAGGGTACAAATCCCTCACTCTTCCAATCTCCAACCATTTTTCCTTTGAAGTATTTTTACCCTTGAGTCCCACTCTAAGGTATTCAACATTTCCTCTTCTTCAAGTTTTGATTCTTCTGTCAAGTATGAGATCTTGCAAAATTTCATCAAGATATTCTGACAAGAAATCATCTATTGATGGCAGTTGAAAATGCTCTCATCGATCATCAATTAAAGGAGGCTCAAACAATCTCAAATTCTCAACATTAACGACAAAATAAATTTTCATATAAGGAGGCAAATCTAGCTTGAATGCATTTGTATCAATCTTTTCCAGAATTTTAAATGGACCATAATGGATTGGTTTAAGATTTTTACATTTCCCTTGCAATCTTTCTTTTCTTACGTAAAACCAAAATTCATCACAAACTTGGAACTTGTGATCAACCCGGTGTTTGTCATGCCTTGCCTTGTAGCTGCTTTGACTCTTTTCAAGTTGCCCTTGCATGGTGTGATGTATCAACTGAATTTTCTCAATGAACTTCCTTTCCTTGTGTATGTCACTATGACCATCTATAGTGACATCTTTCTCAAAGATGAAGTCCAATGGCGATCTTGGAAAATAACCAAAATATGCCTCAAATGGCGATGTGTTTGTGGAAGAATGTTTTGACCTGTTGTATGCATGTTGAACATAGTGCAACAATTCATCCCACAATTTGGGATGCTTGCTGCAATAACCTCTAAGAATACGAATAACGGTCCTATTCACCACCTCTGTTTGACCATATTTTTGCAGATGAAATGTTGTACTCTTCTTCAACTTTATGTCCATCGCGTCCCATGATTTTGACCAAAAATTCCCAATAAATCGAGAATCTCAATCACTTACATTAGAAGTAGCAAGACCAAAATGGACCCAAACATTTGAAAGAAAATAATAGCGGTTTGTTCAGCTGTAATGGTTTTCTTACATGACATGAAAATACACATTTTTTTGAACCTATCTACCACAACATACAGATAATCATGACCTTTCCTTGACATAGGAATACCACCTACAAAATCCATTGAGATACTCTCCCAAGGATGTGAAGGAACCGGAAGTGGAGTGTACAATCCAAGATTCCTATTGCTAGGCTTACTTGTTGCACATAAAGAATATAATAAAACGAGATACACTATCAATCATCTGTGGCCAATGAAAATACCTTTGGAGATTCGCTATTGTCTTGCCTACATCGAAATGTCCTATAATCAATGATGTGTGTGCCTCCCTTATGATACTGTTTCTTTCTCCCTGTGGAATACATAACTTGCCCAAGTGATACAACAAATTGTTATGCACATGATAATCTAACTCTTCATTTGGGTTTCCTTGACTCAAACTCTCATACACATCTTGAAAATCACTATCATTTTCATATTTCTCAATGTAACTTTCATGCATAATGGAATTGTGTTTGAGTATAATAGTTGAATTTATAATAGGCCTAGAGAGCATATCAGCTACCTTATTATAGATTCCCTTTTTGTACCTGATAACCAAATGAAATTGTTGTAGAAAACCCATTCATCTGAAATGTCTTGATTGTTGAAACTTTGATTGTGATTGTAAGTATTGCAATGGCTGATGGGCGGTATGGATAATGGTTTATTTCCTCACTAAGTAATGCTTCCATTTATTTACACTTCGTACCAATGCATATAACTCTTTATCATAGGTGGGATATTTAGTCACAACTCCATTAAAAATTTCAGAATGAAATGAGATAAGCTTACCATGTTGCATGAGCACTGCTCCCATAGCATAATCATTTGCATATGTTTGGATCTCAAATGGTTTTCTAAGATCCGGAAGTGCTAAAATTAGTGTTGAAATTATCTTTTTCTTCGAAGCATAAAATTATTTTTGTTGTACATCTCCCCAATGGAATACTTTTTTCACACTTGTCAATGCATGTAATAGAGCTGCAATGGAAGAAAAATTAGCAATAAATTTCCTTCAATACTGTGCTGTCGGTAAGAAGCTTCTTACCTCTGTAACTGTATCGGGCTTGGGCCAATTCAAAATGAACTCTACTTTGGAAGTATCGATCTTCAACTCGCCTCCTCCAACGATGTGTCCCAAATACACCAATGAACTCTTACCAAACTCGCAGTTTGACATCTTTAGAAATAATTGTTTTTTTTTCAAGACATCAAGTACCTTGTTCACATGCATGACATGTTCTTCTCTTGACTTGTTGAATATGAGTATGTCATCTAAGTAAACAATGAAAAATTCATCTATAAATTGTATAATTACATCATTAATGACTCTCATGAAAGTAGCTGGTGCATTTTTTAAGCCAAATGGCATAGCTAACCACTCATACAATCCTTGTCTAGTTTTGAAAGAAGTTTTCCAAATGTCCTCTTCAGCTATTCTAAATTGATGATAACCACTTCGTAAGTCTAACTTAGTGAGATAATTTTCATGATTTAATTGATCAAGAAAATCATCAATGTGTGGTAGTGGGTAGTGATTCTTTACTGTGATTTTATTCAGTGCATGGAAATCAATACACATGCGCCAAGTCCCCTCATTATTTGGAACCAAAACTATTGGTGAACCACATGGTGAAGTAGATGGGTGTATGATACCTTTGTTCAACGATTCTTGGATTTGCTTCTTGATTTCCAGACTCTCCATAACTTACATGCGACACATACCAATGTTTGGAAGTGGAACATCCTGTTGTAGCTAAATCTCATGTTGAATTCTCCTCTTGGGTGGTAACCCCTTTGGTTCTTGAAACATATCGCCATGCTAACTTACCACGTGAAACAAATCAGATTTTAATTTTTCATCACATCCATCAAAATATTCATACTCAACATCATCTTTTTTCTTGATCATGAGAAGCACAAAAGTTTTACTTGCATTTACTAGCCTCTTCATTTGCCCTGCATTAACTAAAGAAATTTTAAGTTTCTTACGATGTGCTCTCACAATATACTCCACCCCATCCTTGAGAAAATGATATTTTTTCTCATGGTGATAAAACACCGCTTTGCTCTCATACAAATATGGAATTCCCAAGATAATCCCGAAAATGTCAAGCGGAACCACATCTAACTCGACTTCATCAACAAAGTTTGCAGTAATAGAAAATCTAAATATGCATTTCCTTGTAACCTGTAAATTTTCATTATTAACTATCCAACCCAAAGGGTATCATTTATGATGTGGTATAGTTTCAAGGTTAATTTTTTTGACTAAGTCTTCTAAAATCAAGTTTGCTTCTGACCCTGTATCAAATAATGCATCAATCTTTGTATGATTAGAAATCACTCTAACATGGAACAATTCTATCCTTGTGTCTTCATTTGGAGTGTTGATGTGACTCTTTGAGGAACTAGAACTTTTTATGGCTTCCTTTCCTTTGTTAATCATGGCGACTATCTTGGTTTCATCTCTTGAATTGGATCCAAGATCTTGTTGTGTAGTGGTAGTCGTATTTTGTTTCCCTTTGTTATTTGATTTCTTTGGCCTTAATTTGGGATGTAGTTTCGAATAATGGGCTTCATCATGCCCCTCTTTGGAACAATGTTTGCATGTAGTTTTCTCTCCTTATTTCTTGATATTTTCATTCTTCTTTCCCTTCCATTTTCCTCCCTTCTCTTTTCCCTTACCCTTAAATGGCTTCTTCTTACTACCCTCTTAAGGAATTTTTTTTCCCCTTGTTTCAAGATGTGTGGCTTGCACACATACTTCATCTAATTTGTTTGGGTTAAACCTAAGGATAGTATTTTTCAAGTAGGAATGTAAAACTCATCTATATTTCAGGAGTTTATCTTGTGAATTCAAGTTTACTCCTAGCAACAAAGCCCTCTTTCTAAACTCTCGAGTGTACTCTTGAATAGTTTGGCCTTCGAGCTGCCTAAAGTTTTGCCAACTCATAATTAATTTTTGCATGTAGGCTAATGGATAAAACTGTATTTTAATGGAAGAAATGAATTCAAGCTAATAAATGGAAATATTACCACAGATTCCCATTTCCTCTTGTTTCTTTGCCTCCCACCAAACTAGTGTTGCTCCTTCTAGCCTTAATGAAGCCAACTGAATCTTTATGTCATCTTCTTGTAAATTTTGAATTCTGCAATAGACTTCCAATTGAAAAATTCAATTTTCTAGCTTCTCATCATTAATCTCTCTATTGTATATGGGAAGTTCAAACTTGATGTCCAACTTGAGTCATGGAGTCTTTCCTTTTGAGATCTTGGAATGAGAGTGGGTATGAGTTTTTGTGGTGGATGTGGAAGATGTAGATGCTGATGAAGATGAGGAAGCTGAGGATGGTGGAGATGGATGTGGCTTTCCTCCACTACCTTCTGAACTATTCTTTTTATCCTTCTTACTGTTTGAAGATCATTCTCCATGTGGAGGCTTTGAACCTTTTCCATCTTTTTCTGCAATGAATGCTTAATACATGAGTTTAACCATTTTTTGAATCTCTTTGAAGTCTCTTTTAACATCCTATTCTTCATAATGTTCATGAGTCTCTTCATAGCCTGAGATTTTGGCTTTGGATTCAAGCTCAACCTCTGCAGCTTGTACCTCTTCAATCACTTCAACCTCTTGTGCAATTTGTACCTCTTCAATCTCAATTGATGGAGATGGAATTTGAGGTGCTTTAGGTGTTTCTTTGAGTGGTCCTTTGGGCGAGGATGACGCTTTCTCATCCCTCTTACTTCTTGTCCTAATCTCAGGACTAGCTACTAATAGCTTCCCTTCTCCTCTGTGCAATCTCAACCTTGTAAGCATCAAAAGAATTGCAACTATTAAAACCCTTCAATAAAAACAAGCAAGCAACCTTGTGCTCTGATACCAAATTGATCTTAAAATGATTGTTAGTTTTTGTTGTGCTAATATTGCTTTCATATTTAAATGAACTTTGCTTTGGTTTAGTCTAGTCCCTGCTCTCCTCATTTACTTTGAAAGTGCTAATATTACTTTCAGATTTGCATTGGAATCCTAGAGATGAGCTCTATCCAAGCCTTCAAGTTCAAATCATTTCTTATCACTTTCAATTTTGAGCTGAAAACTGAGTCTTGGATCATTTCCAACAACTATAAATGTTGCACTGGGCCTATCCCTTCAAAACAAAATCCAGCAAACTGATTTGAGTCACCACGAGCTCCAACAACGACCTTTTCCAACAGCTCCAACAGTTCGAACAGGAGCGCAATCTCAGCTAATTTCAAGCAACTAATTCAATTGGAAGTAGCTTCTGGCTCAAAGATCCTAATTAGCCTAACAAAAATTAGTTCCACATATAGCATATTACTGTTGTGTAAAACGTTCAACAACTTATTTCACGTTTGAATCAACACCAACAATTGGAATATCATAATTTCATATGAAACTCAATCTCAATTTAACCAGCAACTCGCACTATTTCCACAATACTATGGGCCCAATTTTCAACTGTAGTTGCACTGTATTTAACAGAAAACAACAGCTGTGTAAACACTCAGCTCTTCTACCTTCACCTTCACAACGCAGCAGTGAACAAAATTTGTAATACGATCAATTCCTGTGTCGGAAATAGATTACACCAAGAACACAACTACTTTAATGCAGATAATCCTTTTATTGAGCACTCACTACCATGGTTCCGATACTAGATGAAATAAATAGAGCACAACGCTCTAACACTAATTGAAAGAAATAGAGAAAACAATGAAAACACAACTACTGCTATTGAAATAAAACAGAGATGAATTTATACAACGTGAAACAACTAACTATGCAGCTACAACTGCCTTACGACTACTCCGACTGTGCATCCAAACTATGCCTTCTCCTATTCTTGATCATCTACTTTTATGCACAAAATGAAGTCGGTTATTTCCCCTTCGATGCTAAAGAGGTTAAGGCGATGGCACCCTTTCAAATCTGGGCAGGTCATGGCGGTGATGGTGAGGCGGTGTTCAGTGAGTTGACAGGAAATAATTATTTCCATCAATAGTGACATTAAGTTATCTAAGTTATAAACATCAATAATACTAGATTGTAGTAGTGTCATAAAGTTATTTCAGTTCTAAACATCATTGTTTGTTGCTTCTTGCAACATTTTACAAAACTATCCCCACAATCTCGTGTGCCCACACCCCTATGACAAAATTCAGTTTGGTCTAAGGTAAGATTTCATATGCTCATTTACTTGTTGCCTACTTATGGGGATATTATTCTTCAAAGATGCGAAGAGTCATCAATTTAAGAATCACTTTGAAATGAACAATCACTTCATTTAGGTTTCTAATTTATACACATTGTTCAGGGGCATTCTAGTTTGGTAGTGCAGGTTCTTTCCCTCTAGAGTTCGATTAATTTAGTCTATTTATATCTACAGCCACTAATATTACAACATATCCAACATTTCTCACATTGAGTAGTTCCAGCTTCAGGTGAAGCAACCTTTACAACAAGAATGGGTACGATTCAAATTTTTCAGTGTCGTCCCTGTGTTCCTCTCTCGGCAGGGACTTCTGTCATCATTATGGTACTAGTTAACAAAGGAATTAATAATATTACTGGATGGTTAGCCCATAAATACATTATTGTGAAATTTATATGACTTTTAAAATGAAATGGTATAAATAATTTAGTTTCATGGACCATTTGAGTGGAATATTTTTTTTAAGAATTTTTTACCTTTAATGTTCGAATCATTAAACATGGATATTGATAGGGTTAATTTGTTTTATTAACCATATAATTTGTATCTTATTTAGTTATGAAGGAATATAACCATATAATTATTCCTCTAGCGTTTGGTGAATGTATTCTACTATTGGAATTTCTGAATATTCCGAACACACAAGGAGAACACAGAGTTTCCTCTTACAACACAGAGATTCAATATGAAAATTTCGAATGCTGGATAGAGATGACACAAACTTTGCTTTTCATTAACAAAACAAAAAAAAACTATTACAAAATGATGATTCTGTCTGCAGAAAGTAGTTTTGGTTTACTTTGGTTTAGCTGCTATAGACGCAACATTTCAATCTGTCTCTCTATCTCTCAAAAATCGCACAAAAACAATGCTCTTTGGTCTTTACTGTGTTTTCTTTTCTCTGCCTGCGGGATTTTTCATTACACAACAATACATTATAGGAATAAGCATTCTGGATTTTCGCTTTTTATATGGAGCGATATTAAAACAAAAACATAAAACATAATAGAGAAAATACAATAAGGTTTGAAAAACCCTTTTAATACAATCGCCACATAACTTTAAACAAAATTCAATAGACCAGTGGGCCCGGACTTCCAGACTTCAAACAAAAATTGAACTGTGATGCATTCTTTTCGCATTACAAAACGCCCCTGCGTCAGTAAGCTCAAAACAAGCGCGAACAAATTTCTATTGGCTGTTGCTGGGGCCCGCAGAACTCAAACTGAAATATAAACCCGATTGAATGAAATCTTTGCGTAACAAAACCCGGTGGTGATGTCATAGGAAAATTGAATGCGAATCAAAGCGATTGGTCCACGTGGAAATGGGACCACATCGGCGCATCGGCGATCAATGGTTGCGGTGGAATGGACTTTGACTAAGCGATGAACGATTGCACGATGCAACGATGCTGCGATGCTGCGATGAGCGCTGAGCGCTATCGGCATCGACACATCGCATCAGCGATAATACTTTGGCAGAAAGGATTTTTAGATTGCGGAACGGTGATTTGCGATCGCGATGTGTAATGGACGTGGGGACCACATCGCATCGCAACATCAGCGGTGACATTTGCAGTGGTATGTAATACTCATCTGTTGCGATATGTGATGTGCGATATTGCAACATCGCATCGCTCCAGAACTTCATATCAACAAGACATTGAAATAAAATTTGGCAATGGGCAATGAAGTGGTGGGGACCACAAAAAGAAACTTTGCCGCGTTTAATCAAAAACTTCCTTGTTTGGTTGTTGATGGATTTTACACCCGAAAGGACTTTCATTAATAGAAAATCCTCTGATGCGTGGTTGAACCACGGAAGTCTTCAATTTCTCTGCAAAGTCGGCTACGACCCATAACAGAATTTAATTTCTTATCCTCAATGGTGGCTGCGGCCCATAAATAGAAATCCTTCCTTACAGTTTTCTCCATGCCTATGTTAAATGCACATAAGTGTACACTTAACCTTCTACCCCTGTTTGTACTCTGTTTCTACCTGCACGGGGTACGCAAGTGACTTTAATATTTTCAACACTCCCCCTTAAATTCAACTGCTGGGTTATCAGTCATACCCAGACATTTTCTTAAATATTCAAAACTCTTCTGCCCCAATGGCTTTGTCAGAATGTCTGCAAACTGCTCCTCTATTCTACAATGTTGTAAAACAATTTCTCCATTGTTCACCAATTCTCTGATATAGTGAAACTTGGCATCTATGTGCTTTGTTCTTTTATGAAACACAGAATTCTTTGACAATGCAATAGATGAGCTATTGTCACAATAAATCACTGTGCCCTTTACCTGTTCTTGACACAAATTCCTCAACATTCTACTCATCCAAACTGCTTGACATGCTGCTGCTGTAGCTGCCACATACTCTGCCTCTACTGTAGATAATGCTACAATAGGCTGATTCTTAGAAGCCCATGAAATGGCTCCTAAACCCATATGAAAAACATAACCAGAAGTACTTTTCCAGTCATCAATACTTCCATCCCAATCACTGTCAGTATATCCAATCAATTCAAAATTTTCTGAAGTAGTATATAAAATCCCATACCTTTTAGTTCCTTTCACATACCTCAAAATTATTTTTACTGCTTGATAATGTGCTTCTTTTGGCCTCTCCATAAATCTGGAAATCAAACTAACAACATGCATAATATCTGGCCTAGTTGTAGTCAAATACATGAGGCTGCCAACTATGCTCTTATACAAACTAGGATCAAAATCCTTGCTGCTGTCATATTTGTTGAGTTTCAATCCCATTACTGTGGGAATAATTGCTGCCTCGCAATCCTGCATATTAAATATTTCAAAAACTTCATTTACATATTTATCTTGTGAGATAAAAGTCCCATTTTCATTTTTCTCTACTTATATTCCTAAGAAGTATCTCAACAATCCCACATCAGTCATTTCAAGTTCATCTTTCATGACTGTTTTAAAATTCTCATTGAGGTAATCATCATTACTTGTGAATATCACATCATCAACATATAAAACAACAATTAGCATCTTACCATCTTTCTCCTTGATGTATAATGTGGGTTCTCCTTCACATTTTTCAAACCCATTCTCTAGTAGATAGGAATCTATCCTCTTGTACCATGCTCTTGGTGCTTGCTTCAGCCCATAAAGAGATTTCTTCAATTTGCAAACTTTGTGCTCTTGGCCCTTTTTCTCATAGCCTATAGGTTGTTCAACATAAACCTCTTCCATTAAAAATTCATTTAAAAATGTTGATTTTACATCCATTTGGTAAACCTTCCATTTGTTTTTTGCTGCTATGGACAACACTGCTCTTACTGTTTCCATTCTTGCAACTGGTGCAAAATTTTCTTCATAATCTCTTCCATGTTGCTGCTTATATCCTTTGACAACAAGTCTGGCCTTGTGCCTTTCAATTTTACCTTCAGCATTGCTTTTGGTCTTGTAGACCCACTTTACTCCAATAACTTTTTTTCATTCTGGGAGATCAACCAACTCCCATATATTGTTTTTCTCTATTGCATTAATTTCTTCATCCATGGATTCTATCCATTTTCTATCTTTTATAGCTTCTTAAAAATGAATAGGATCATCAACATGACAATATAAAGCAAATAAAGAGTTCATACCTTCAATTGCTGTCTCTTGCTCATAAATTTCATTTAAATTTTTGAATCCGGTTCCTCTTTCATTTGGTGTAGCTGTGCTTGAAGAACCACTTAAATATTCTCCATGTGGTGTGCTTGGAGAAGCACTCTCATTTCTTCTCAAGGGTGTTCTTACTCCTGCTTGAGGTGTCCCTTGTTTTCCTTGTGTTGGTGGCGGTGGTGCTTCCGATGAGGTGTTCCTTTTAGCCACATCTTCTTCATCTTCATCATGAGACAAACAGCTTTTAACATTGACTATTTTCTCAATGCTTCCATCCCATGGTTCCTCTTCAATGAATTGCACATCTCTACTTATAAAAAATTTCTTTGTGGATGGGTTATACAATCTATATCCCTTGAATTATTCACAGTATCAAAGGAAGATGCACTTCTCCCCCTTACTGTCTAACTTCTTTCTCAGCTTATCTGGAATGTGTGCATAAGCCACACACCCAAAAACTCTCATGTGAGCAACTCCTTGTTTTCTGCCACTCCACGCTTCTTCTCGAACTCTGTTCATTACTGATTTTTTTGGGCATCTATTTAAAATATACACAGCACAATTTTTAGCTTCTTCCCAATACTCATTTGGAAAATGTTTTGCCTTTAGCATACTTCTCACCATTTCCATGATGGTTCGATTCTTCCTTTCAGCAACACCATTTTGCTGTGGTGTGTACCTTGTTGTAAACTGTTTGTGTATGCCATTTTCTCTGCAAAAACGCAGAAATTATTTTGAGATGTACTCACCTCCTCTATCAGTCCTAAGGACTTTGATATGCTGCCCACTCTGTTTCTCTCCTAGAGATTTAAAGTGGAAAAATTTCTCAAACACTTCACTTTTATATTTCAAGAAATAAACCCATACTTTCCTTGTGAAATCATCAATGAAGGTCAACATGTAATTGTTGCCTGATACTGATGATGTTTGCATCGGCCCACATAAATCTGAATGGATAATTTATAAGGGTGTTTTTTCCCTTATGCTCTTTCCTAATGGAAAGTTTTCTCTGTGTTGTTTGCCCAAGATGCAGCCTTCACATAGGCTGTTCGGTTTCTCAATCAATGGTAGTCCTCTTACCATTCCTTTTCTATGCATCAAATTCAAACCTCCAAAATTGAGATGTCCAAATCTCAGGTGCCATAACCAATTCACATCTTTCACTTCCTTTTGAAAGACCTCTTGAGTTACAGCTGCTACATTATTTCCTTTTCCCTTCAAGTCTGTATTGAGCTTGAGTGGAAACATTCTATTGCTGGTCATTTTCACTTCAGCAATAACCTTCTTGCTTGGAGGTATGTCCATTATTGTGCACACATCATTTTTAAAAAATACATTGTAACCTTTGTTAATAATCTACCCAACGCTCAAAAGATTAAATTTCAAGCCAGGAACATAGTATACATCTGGCACGAATTTCTACTCTCCATTTCTTACATGGATACTTACTCTGCCTTTTCCCTTGACATATATCTTAGTATCAGTTCCAGTTGTTACCTCAGATTTAACTTCTTCATCAAGATTGGAAAACATTGCTATGTTTCCATTCATGTGATTACTGTAGCCTGAATCTAAGAGCCATACATCATCTTTTCTATCTTGTGCTACATTACATGTTAACAACACATTCTTTGGGTTCTTTTCTTCTTTTGCTACATTAGCATTCTGCCTATTATTGATGTCATTTTGATTTTTCCTACACTCATTGGAATAGTGCTCATATTTCTTGCAATAATGATATTGTACATTGGATTTTTCATACCTTTGTCCATGAGCATGTTGGTGTCCACCATGTTGGCTGCTGCTTTGTCTTTGGCTTTGATTCTTATTGATGCTCCTTCCATGTGAATGTGAAGAGATGCTTCTTCCTCCTATGTTTTGGCTTCTGCCTCTTCCTCTTCCTCTGCCTTGACCTCTTCCTCTTCCAAAAGGCATCTAGGTCTTAAAGGCATGCTCCAAAGATGGGTTAACTGATCTTCCCAATATCTGTTCATGAGTCATTAGTGATGCATGAAGTTCATCTACTGTGAACTTTGAGAGATCCTTTTTCTCTTCAATGGTGGTTACAATAACATCAACCCTTGAGGGTAGGCTCCTCAATAGTTTCTCCACTATCCTTATTTCTTCAAGTGTCTCTCCATGAGACCTTATCTAGGTGACCATCCCAATCACTTGTATGAAGAATGAGTCTATGTTATCAGACTCTTTCATAAAGAGAGTTTCAAAATCTCTCCTCAGCAATTGTAGTTCTGTTGTCTTCACTTTCTCCATACCTCGATAAGATATCTTAAGAGTATCCCATGCATCCTTTGATCTCTTAGTTATTGCTATCCTTGGAAACACACTCTCATATACTACTTGATAGAGATAGAAGAGGGCTTTAGAGTCCTTCTTCTTATTGCTCTTCAACAAATCATTCTATGCATGTGTCAAGGCATTAAACTCTTGTTCGTCTACTGGTTCTTCAAAACCGTCTTCTACAAATTCCCATAAGTCCTGAGAGGCAAACAGGGCTCTCATGGTAATGGCCCAATAATCATAGTTTTTTCCCATTAAATTGTGGGAGTTAAGTATCTCCAATACTCATACTGGTGCTTGGTCCAGCCATTACTTATAAACTGAACTTTAAAATAAAACTTGACTTTGTTTTTCAAACAAACTGTCTTTCCTTCTTTAACAGACAAACTTTGTCTCTGAGGACTGCACTCTTTAAACAAAACAATAACTCTGTTTTTTTTTTAGAAAAAATTGGACTTAAACTTCTGTTGGGCTTGCTGGAGTCCTGCTAGTGAACTGCTGCAACAAATCCTTCTTCCTTCAGCTTCTTTGACACCTTCAAAGAGCCTAGATTAGCTCTAATACCATGTTGGAATTTTTGAATATTCCGAACACACAAGGAGAAAACCGAGTCTCCTCTTACAATAGAGAGATTCAATATGAAAATTTTGAATGCTGGACAGAGATGACACAAACTTTTATTTTCGTTAACAAAACAAAAAAAAACTATTACAAAATGATGATTATGTCTTCATAACGAAGTTCTGGTTTACAGTGGTTTAGCTGCTACAGACGCAGTGTTTCAATCTATCTCTCCGTCTCTCAAAAATCGTACAAAAACAATGCTCTCTGGTCTTTATTGTGTTTTCTTTTCTTCGCCTGCGGGGTTTTTCATTACACAGCAATACATTATATGAATAAGCCTTTAGGATTTTCACTTTTTATATGGCGCGATATTAAAACAAAAACATAAAACATAATAGAGAAAATACAATAAGATTAGAAAAACCTTTTTAATACAATCGCCGCATAACTTTAAACAAAATTCAATAGACCTATGGGCCCGAACTTCCGTACTTCAAACAAAAATTGAACTGCGATGCATTCTTTTCGCGTTACAAAATTCCCTTGCATTAGTGAGCTCAAAATGAGCGCGAACGCATTTCTATTGGTTTTTGCTGGGGCCCGCAGAACTCAAATTGAAATATAAACCCGATTGAATGAAATCTTCGCGTAACAAAACCTGGTGGTGACGTCATGGGAAAATCGAACGTGAATCAACGCGACTGGTCCACGTGGCAGTGGGACCACATCAGCGCATCGGCGATCAATGGTTGCTGTGGAATGGACTTTGGCTAAGCGATGAGCGATTGCGCGATGCAGCGATGGTGCGATGGTGCAATGGTGCGATGAGTGTTGAGTGCTATCGGCATCGGCACATCGCATCGGCGATAATAATTCAGTGGAAAGGATTTGCGGATGGCGGAACGATGATTTGCGATTGCGATGTGCGATGGATGTGAGGACCACATCGCATCACAACATCAGTGAAGACATTTGCAGTGGTATGTAACACTCGTCCGTTGCGATATGCGATGTGCGATATCGCAACATTGCATCGGTCCGGAACTTCATATCAACAAGACACTAAAATAAAATTTGGCGATGGGCGATGAAGTGGTGGGGACCACATAAAGAAACTTTGGCGCGTTTAATCAAAAACTTCCTTGTATGGTTGTTGAGGGCTTTTACACCTGAAAGGACTTTCTTTAATAGAAAATCCTTTGTTGCTTGGTTGAACCACGAAAGTCTTCAATTTCTCTGCAAAGTCGATTGCAGCCCATAACAAAATTTAATTTATTTTCTGCAATGGTGGCTGTAGCCCATAAACATAAATCCTTCCTTACATTTTTCTCCATGCCTTTGTTAAATGCACTGAAGTGTACACTTAACCTTCTTCCCCTGTTTGTACTATGTTTCTACCTGCACGGGGTATGCAGGTGACTTTAATATTTTCAACACTCCCCCTTAAAGTGAGTTGTTGGGTTATCAGTCATACCCAGACATTTTCTTAAATATTCAAAACTCTTCTGCCCCAATGGCTTTGTCAGAATGTCTGCAAACTACTCCTCTGTTCTACAATGCTGTAAAACAATTTCTCCATTGTTCACCAATTCTCTGATATAGTGAAACTTGGCATCTATGTGGTTTGTTCTTTTATGAAACACAGAATTCTTTGACAATGCAATAGCTGAGATATTGTCACAATAAATCACTTTTCCCTTTACCTGTTCTTTACACAAATTCCTCAACATTCTTCTCATCCAAACTCCTTGACACGTTGCTGCTGTAGCTACCACATATTGTGCCTCTGCTGTAGATAATGCTACAATAGGATGTTTCTTATACTTCCATGAAATGGCTCGTGAACCCATATGAAAAACATAACCAGAAGTACTTTTCCGGTCATCAATACTTCCAACCCAATCACTGTCAGTATATCGAATCAATTCAAAATTTTCTGAAGTAGTATATAAAATCTCATACCTTTTAGTTCCTTTCACATACCTCAGAATTCTTTTTACTGCTTTACAATGTGATTCTTTTGGCCTCTCCATAAATCTGGAAATCAAACTAACAACATGCATAATATATGGCCTAGTTGCAGTCAAATACATGAGGTTGCCAACTATGCTCTTATACAAGCTAGGATCAAAATCCTTGCTGCTGTCATATTTGTTGAGTTTCAATCCCATTACTGTGGGAGTAATTGTTGCCTTGCAATCCTGCATATTAAATCTTTCCAAAACTTCATTTACATATTTAGCTTGTGAGATAAAAATCCCATTTTCATTTTGCTCTACTTATATTCCTAAGAAGTATCTCAACAATCCCATATCAGTCATTTCAAATTCATCTTTCATGACTGTTTTAAAATTCTCATTGAGGTAATCATCATTACTTGTGAATATCACATCATCAACATATAAAACAACAATGAGAATCTTACCTTCTTTCTCCTTGATGTATAATGTGGGTTCTCCTTCACATTTTTCAAACCCATTCTCTAGTAGATAGGAATCTGTCCTACTGTACCATGCTCTTGGTGCTTGCTTCAACCCATAAAGAGTTTTCTTCAATCTGCAAACTTTGTGCTCTTGGCCCTTTTTCTCATGGCCTAGAGGTTTTTCAACATAAACCTCTTCCATTAAAACTCCATTTAAAAATGTTGATTTTACATCCATTTGGTAAACCTTCCATTTGTTTTGTGCTGCTATGGACAACACTGCTCTTACTGTTTCCATTCTTGCAACTGGTGCAAAAGTTTCTTCATAATCTCTTCCATATTGCTGCTTATATCCTTTGACAACAAGTATGGCCTTGTGCCTTTCAATTTTACCTTCAGCATTGCTTTTGGTCTTGTAGACCCACTTTACTCCAATCACTTTTTTTTCCTTCTAGGAGATCAACCAACTCCCATGTATTGTTTTTCTCTATTGCATTAATTTCTTCATCCATGGCTTCTATCCATTTTCTATCTTTTATAGCTTCTTAAAAATGAATAGGATCATCAACATGAAAATATAAAGAAAATAAAGAGTTCATACCTTCATTACTGTTTCTTGCTCATAAATTTCAGTTAAATTTCTGACTTTGGTTCCTCTTTCATTTGGTGTAGCTATGCTTGAAGAACCACTTAAATCTGCTCCATGTGGTGTGCTTGGAGAAGCACTCTCATTTCTTCTCAAGTGTGTTCTTACTCCTGCTTGAGGTGTCCCTTGCTGTTCTTTTGTTGGTGGAGGTGGTGTTTCCGATGAGGTGTTCCTTTCAGCCACATCTTCCTCATCTTCATCATGAGACAAACAACTTTTAACATCGATTTTTTTTTTCAATGCTTCCATCCCATGGTTCCTCTTCAATGAATTGCACATCTCTGTTTATAACAAATTTCTTTGTGGATGTGTTATACAATCTATATCCCTTGGATTCTTCATAGTATCCAAGGAAGATGCACTTCTCCCCCTTACTGTCCAACTTCTTTCTCAGTTGATCTGGAATGTGTGCATAAGCCACACACCCAAAAAATCTCATGTGGGTGACTCCTTGTTTTCTACCACTCCACGCTTCTTCTGGAACTCTGTTCATTACTGCTTTTGTTGGGCATCTATTTAAAATATACACATCATAATTTGTAGCTTCTGCCCAATACTCATTTGGCAAATGTTTTTCCTTTAGCATACTTCTCACCATTTCCATGATGGTTTGATTTTTCCTTTCAGCAACACCATTTTTCTGCGGTGTGTACCTTGTTGTACTCTGTTTGTGTATGCCATTTTCTCTGCAAAAACGCAAAAATTCTTTTGAGATGTACCCACCTCCTCTATCAGTCCTAAGGACTTTGATATGCTGCCCACTCTATTTCTCTACTAGAGCTTTAAAGTGGAAAAATTTCTTAAACACTTCACTTTTATATTTCAAGAAATAAACCCATACTTTCCTTGTGAAATCATCAATGAAGGTCAACATGTAATTGCTGCTCGATACTGATGATGTTTACATCGGCCCACATAAATCTGAATGGATAATCTCTAAGGGTGCTTTTGCCCTTATGCTCTTTCCTGATGGAAAGTTTTCTCTGTGTTGTTTGCCCAAGATGCAGCCTTCACATAGGCTATCTGGTTTCTCAATCAATGGTAGTCATCTTACCATTCCTTTTCTATGCATCAAATTCAGACCTCCGAAATTGAGATGTCCAAATCTTAGGTGCCATAACCAATTCTCATCTTTCACTTCCTTTTGAAAGACCTCTTGAGTTACAGCTGCTACATTCTTTCCTTTTCCCTTCAAGTCTGTATTGAGCTTGAGTAGAAACATTCTATTGTTGTTCATTTGCACTTCAGAAATAACCTTCTTACTTGGAGGTATGTCCATTATTGTGCACACATCATTTTTAAAAAATACATTGTAACCTTTTTTAATAAGCTGCCCAACGCTCAAAAAATTACATTTCAAGCCAGGAACATATTATACATCTGGCATGAATTTCTGCACTCCATTTCTTCCATGGATACCTACTCTGTCTTTTCCCTTGACAGATATCTTAGTATCAGTTTAAGTTGTTACTTCAGATTTAACTTCTTCATCAAGATTGGCAAACATTGCTATGTTTCTAATCGTGTGATTATTGTAGCCTGAATCTAAGAACCATACATCATCATGTCTATCTTGTGTTACATTACATGTTAATAACACATTCTCTGGGTTCTTTTCTTCTTTTTCTACATTAGCATTCAGCCTATTATTCATGTCATTTTGCTTTTTCCTACACTCATTGGCATAGTGCCCATATTTCTTGCAATAATGACGTTGGACATTGGATTTTTCATACCTTTGTCCATGAGCATGTTGGTGTCCACCTTGCTAGCCATTTCTTTGGCTTTGGATTTGATTCTGATTTCTTCTCCTTCCATGTGAATGTGAAGAGATGTTTCTTCCTCCTCTGCTTTTGCTTCTTCCTCTTCCTCTGCCTTGACCTCTTCCTCTTCCAAAAGACATATGGGTCTTAAAGGCATGCTCCAAATATGGGTTAAATGATCTTCCCAATCTCTATTCATGAGTCATTAGTGATGCATGAAGTTCATCTACTGTGAAATTTGAGAGATCCTTTGTCTCTTCAATGGTGGTTACAATAACATCAAACCTTGAGGGTAGGCTCCTCAATAGTTTCTCCACTATCCTTCTTTCTTCAAGTGTCTCTCCATGAGACCTTATCTGGGTGACCATCCCAATCACATGTGTGAAGAATGAGTCTATTTTATCAAACTCTTTCATATAGAGAGTTTCAAAATCTCTCCTCAGCAATTTTAGTTTTGTTGTCTTCATTTTCTCCATACCTTAATAGGTTATCTTAAGAGTATCCCATGCAACCTTGGATCTCTTAGCTACTGCTATCCTTGGAAACACACTCTCATGTATTGCTTAATAGAGATAGAATAGGGTTTTAGAGTCGTTCTTCTTATTGCTCTTCAACAAATCCTTCTTTTCCTGTGTCAAGGCATTAAACTCTTGTTCATCTACTGGTTCTTCAAAACCATCTTCTAGAAATTCCCATGAGTCCTGGGAGGCAAACAAGGCTCTCATGGTAATGGCCCAATAATCATAGTTTTTCCCATTAAATTGTGGGAGTTGAGTATTTCCAATACTCATACTGGTGCTTGGTCTAGCCATTACTTATAAACTTAACTTTAAAATAAAACTTGACTGTGTTTTTCAAACAAACTGTCTTTCCTTCTTTAACAGAAAAACTTAGTCTCTAAGGACTGCACTCTTTAAACAAAACAATAACTCTATTTTTTTTTTTTTGAGAAATACCTGGACTTAAACTTCTGTTGGGCTTGCTGGAGTTCTGCTGGTGAACTGCTGCAACAAATACTTCTTCCTTCAGCTTCTTTGACACCTTCAAAGAGCCTGGATTAGCTCTAATACTATGTTGGAATTTCTGAATATTCCAAACACACAAGGAGAACACAGAGTCTCCTTTTACAATAGAGAGATTCAATATGAAAATTTCGAATGATGGACAGAGATGACACAAAATTTGCTTTTCGTTAACAAAACAAAAAAAAACTATTACAAAATGATGATTCTGTCTTTAGAACGAAGTTCTGGTTTACAGTGGTTTAGCTGCTACAGACGTAGCGTTTCAATCTGTCTCTTTGTCTCTCAAAAATCGCACAAAAACAGTGCTCTTTGGTCTTTACTGTGTTTTCTTTTCTCTTCCTGCGACGTTTTTCATTACACATCAATACATTATATGAATAAGCCTTTGGGCTTTTCGCTTTTTATATGGCGCGATATTAAAAAAAAACATAAAACATAATAGAGAAAATACAATAAGGTTCGAAAAAACTTTTTAATATGTTAGATTCGGTCTCTTCATCCCTCCGTCAGAGATCAAAATCTCTTTTGTTGCATTTCATTTTAGGTGTCTCATTCAGTTCGGTCATCTGCATTCCATTAGGAGCATGTAACATCTGACGGAAGGGTCTTGTCACTCATCTCCCTCATGTCTTGTACCTGCTGGCTTAGGTTTGTTCATCAAAGTTCATCGAAATCATTTACAGTCATTTCACAGTCAAGGTTTAGTCTCTTGGTTAGCAAAGAGTCATTTCAGTCATTAGGTCTAGGGTTTCACAAATTTAGTCTTCAAAGTGTCCAATAATTCCAGCAGGCATAGAGGGAGGTTCAAAATAAGTTTTCATTTCAAAAATTTCATCGTTATAATGTAAGATCTTGACTTTTCTTCAAAACTCCGTTTTGAAGAAAAATCGTCAATTTTGTCTTTTGTAATAAATGTCGTGTATTTTTCAAAGTTTTCAGTTATGAAGATCTTCAGGCACAGCCCTGGTCGCCTTTGCCAAATTCCATGTAAGCTATCCCTGCAAAAAATAGACAAAATTTTCATCATTCAGCTCAAAAAAATCAAAGTGGAAACAAAATCGGAGTTTACATTAAAAAGTGCAAAGTGCCAAAGTTCTGAAACATTACAAAAGTGGGTTACTAAATGAGAAATCAAAATCCTTTTGATATATAAGAGATTTTCATATTCAAACAGTTCATTTGCACACCAAGAGATCACATTGAGCCGACTCAAGTCGTGGAGGAGCAAAACAGAGTTTTGGAGGACCGACTGTTGGTGAAATACCTACGCGGCGCATTGGTTGGTGGTCGCGGCGCACTCAGTAGTCGCGGCGCATACAACCATTCTCCATCGTGAAAAATACAATGTGTGCAGCGCACATACTAGTCGCGGTGCACTGGGTTGTGCGTGTGGCGCACAGGGCCGACAACTGAAATTTTCATCATTTCTCCACAAAAATTCAAATCAACTCAATTTTCCTTCCACCGAGTAAGTTTATGAGATTTTGTCATTGCTATTTGCCAATTTTTGGTGTAGGTTGAGATTACATATGAGAAGTTGAATGTCAAAGTAAACCCTATCATTTTGATTGGAAAATTTCTCCTTAGGGTTTGAGTTTGAGGGTTAAAATTTGATTTTGGTGCCAAACCCTTTTTCATTTCCCACCTCATGTTCCCTTTCCTCACTGTTATTGCATACTAGGTCTATTCCCCTGTACCACTCCATTCAAAATCATAATTTCCTAAAGTCCCTCTGTCCCTATCCTACGACACTACCATTCTATCACTCTTCTCTCTCATTTTACTTTCTCCAAATCCCATGCCCTGATTCCTAAACACAATTAAGTATTTGCCCTAGCCTGCATTGCTTGACAAAAATCATTATTCCCCTTTGTCCATATTTCCCACAGTCCTTCTTGTTGCTTTCTTTGATAATTGAAACAGGCATCAAATTATCATCTCATACAAATCCACATACTGGCTGCTTTCAACCCACCAAAACGCGGACACGATTCGTGCTGGACATGATGGTGATTCTGTTGAGCATGCATTGAAAAGACATAAATGAGTGGAAAACATGAGAGAAAACTTACCTCATTATTTCGATTGCGGGCACCTTGCACTTGCCATAGCATATTTTGACGATCATATATATCATTCTAATGAGATGATTTCTCGGATTCAGCATCATCAGGAGTTAGCTCGGTTATTTGTTTTACATTTTCATGATGGTCAGGTTACTCTTGCTGGTGTAAACTTCACTTTGACACCAGAAACCATTTCTCAGGCAACAGGAATATCGAATGTAGGTGAAGAGTGGAACAAGAGACAACAGGTGGAAAGAGTGCATTATGAACAATACATCAGGCCTAGCTATGTGAGACAGCTCAGCAGGGTATTCCCATTCCGGTTTCTAAAAGAATCCTATGCGCCTTTGATGAGACTCATTATCAAATACTTCAGTTGTGAGGGTCGGTTCTCACGCTTCTATGCATATCACATCAGGTTATTGATGCATTTCACGAGAGTGAGGATGATGACCATTCCATACTTCATGTGTTGAAACATCGAGAGAATGACCACTCTTGTGTAGAAGAAGACTCCCGAGCAGCAGTACAACAGTATTTATCATTATGCGCTCATCAAGATCATTGTGGTACATCAGCTTGGATTGCAGGGTATTGCATGGGAGGATTTCATTTCCCGTGACTTCTTCACAGCCCCTCAGCCTCCTCTGGAGATTGTTCATGATGCAGGTGAGCCTTCACATCAGTTTGAAGGTCCTGAGACAAAGCCTATCAGTGTGCTAGTGTATGTCACTTATTAGAGAGGCACGAGAGCATTATTTGCAGCAGCCCGACAAGTAGTATCTCCACCCGGGGTGGAAGGGGTCTCGTTTCCATCATCAGCAGCACAGGTACAGGTACATGACAGAGGTAAGAGGCATATGCAGGATGAGGGCCCTTCAGGAGGCCATGATACTGATTTCATATTGCTTGATGAGGATTTGAGCTCTCCAAGCTCAAAATTGAGAGAGATCATTCAGGAGCAAAACGCTGAGATCGATACATTGAACAACAAGTTGCAGAGAGCTCAGTGGATCATAAACTATATGGAGCAGTGAAACAAACAGTTGGAGGATCAGCAGACGATCATGGAGTTGCAAAACATCCGTGAGAACCGGCAAGCTACCCGAAGAAGCCTAACCGAGATGACACCCATTGAGCGGGAGATTGAGGCCAATAGAGAGACTTGGCTTGAGAGGGTCAACATTCATCTTGAGAAGCTGTTGGAGAAGGCAAGCAAGGATAATAACATGCTCAGGCAAATGAATTATCACTATTGGGCTCGCAATCATGTTTGCAAGGCGCGTATCAAAATCCTAAAAGCGAGGCTAAGGCGGGCACTGAAGCGTCGCAAAAGGCATGATAGGCTCCAAATACTAGCCGAAGCTTCTTTGGCTGAGCATAGTACTTGATGAGGGACCTTCAGCCCAAATTTCAAGAAATTTGGAAAAAAAATTTGTCAATTTTGAATTTTTTGGGTCACAAAACAGATTTTCCTGCCCGACGCGTAGTGCCACTTGGCGCGCGCTTACAATTGGCAGCTCTTCAGGGGGGAAACTTTGCATTTCTAGATTTTTTATCAAAATTTATGCATGGTCATGGTTTACCTAAGGATTTCATCAAGTTCTAGGTTGCCTAAAGGGTCAAAAGCACCCTAAAAATGGCCTTTCTGCCACTTTTTGCACACACAGGAAGTAGTGTTGGGAGATTGAACTTTTGGAGGGGAAAATGTAAACCAAATCCAGAAATTCCACTTGGGTTGGAAATCAGACAGGCAAGGATTTCCAACGAGCTATCCTACGCTCAATTTGGACTTCAGGAAGGGCCTCAAAATCATCTCAAAACTTGTGCTATGCATAGAGATTTTGGGCGCAGCGCATAGAGAATTTTGGCCTATTTTTCACTCAGCAGCTCAGAATTTCGCCTAGTTTTGGCCAGTTTCACTTTTTCATGTAACTCTTGATGTACCTTGATGTAATTTCATGACCATGATGTAATTTTGGCACATTTTTACTCATTCTAGAAGATTCATTCACCAAAAGGTGAAATGTAAGTGAATGGATCAGTTTCCTAGCATATAGAGGCAAGTTGTTTCATTCCCTATTTTCTAGTTCCTAGTTTAGATATGGTTGAAACAGCTCCTAGAATGATGAGTTTGACCCCAAGAGGCATGGGGAGGAGTTAGGCTTGTCTATATGATGTATTTTCTCAGTCATTTTTAGGGTTGGACACTTAGGATTGCTTGGCACTTCATTGTACATTTCATCTTTGCATTTTTGGCAAAGGAATAGACCAGGGTTTGCAGCACTCTTTGGGATCCATGTGGCTCTGTGTTTTGATGGTTTTTTTATCTATGTACTTGTAATTTCACTCATGTTTATGTGTATCATTTTCCCTTCTCTTTTCTTCTTATATTAAACAAATCAGTGTTAAAGGTGAAATTCATTGGATTGCTCTGCTCTGCCTTTAGTTTTGTTTAATTTTTCATGTTTTCATATGTTTGAGGAGGACTCTTGAGACCCTCTTTCCCTCTTCAGCTCCTCACCAGTCTGATCCATCCATTCATTCAATCTAAAGCATCAAAACAATTGCCTTCCTTGCCCCAATCAGAACTTTGCAAAAACTAGGCCTAATCCCCGAACCCAAAAATGCCTTTCCCTTTGATCCAAAAAAAACCCCCAAAATAAAACTCAAACTCCTTTACTTATATACCTAGCCTAAAATTAGCTTTTATTTCAAGTCATCTCAAGCCCTATTGATTATTTTTGCTGAGATTGACCCGGAGAGAGCCCTCTCCTGTTTTGGTAGGGCTAGCTACCAGACTGAGCGTGGTTTGATGTTACCCTGAACTCTGCCTTCCTTCAACCTGAGGTAGATTTAGGCAATAACATAGTGGCGACCATACTAGGGAAGAAAATGGTTTGCTTGTTGGTGTTATTTTTTTTATAAGCTACAGACGGATCCTGAAGTTATGCCAGGTAGCCTTCGAAACGCTCTTGCTTTGCATTAGCGAAAGTAGATAAACACTCCTTCAGTCAATCTCCGGTCTAGCTTGTGAACGTGACACTTGACTTGTGAATTGCTCCAGTACATCAGATCGTTCTAGACTTTTGGGTGATGAGTCTAGAATTTGATAGGTTGAACAAGTTGGTTTTGTCCCTTTGATTTTGAAATTAATCCAACACACTGGCTTCCAGAAGACATACTAGAGCAAATCCGGATCCCGATCCACCTCCAGTGTATGAGAATCCCAATCTGATTTCAAGAATCCTTCGTCGAGAAAGTCCCGTGATTCCTCTTTTCAAATCTCATTCGTGTCCCGCTATCTTTGAATACCTTGAAGATATTGAATTTGACGAGCAATTTGAGTTGTCGTTGTTGAGACTAAATCTGAAAGTGCTATTAGTTCTACTGTCATAAATCCCAAGTTTATCAAGTATCTTGAAATTGAACAGGATAATAGATCCATCGACAGTTACATTTTGAATATCCAAAATTCCATTGTGGCAACAAACATTCTTGAGTTTATAGAATCTACATCTGAAACTCTTGGGCCATCAGCAGCTACTTCCGATTCACAAGTTCATACCCATCCTCCTTTCATTCCTACCATCCCCGTGCAACCATCTACTTCTGATCAACGATCTACAGTAGTATCGCCTCCATCCACACCACATACACCTCATACATCTACTGCTCCTACTCCACCTGTTTCTCCAAGACAGATTATAAATCCACCAAGAGCAATGGCTGCTCGATTCGCACCCCTTGTCTTGCCTCAAAACTTGGATGCTATGCCCGCTGATTATCAAAGTAAGATCGCATTGTTTGATGGCACTCCTCAAAGTGTTCTTGCTCAGCAACATATTGATAGAATGTCAGACTTCTTTGATCTTCATGAAATTGATGAAGAAAATGTGACCATGAGATTGTTTGTGCAAACTTTTGGAGGTGAAGTGAGAAAATGGTTCAGAGCTTTGCAGCCTAGAAGTATTGCTACATTGGCCGAGCTGCAGAGGAAATTTTTAGATCGGTAGGAATTAAAGAAAGATCCTCTTCATATCACTTCTGAATATACCAAGATCAAGCGCAACGTAGGTGAGTTAGTCCAAGACTATTGTATCAAATTCAATGTGGTTTATAATGCAATTCCTGATGATTTAAGGCCATCTAGGAAGTCAGCTTTGCTTAATTTTCCAGATGGTTTGATCCGGACATGGCCTATTCATTACGAGAAAGAGATCCTCCCACTTTGGAGGAGATGCAAAAAATTGCAGTAAGTGTTGAAGCTAATCTGAATGACAAGAGAGTTAGATTGAGAGCAGAAAAGAAGGTCGCAATAAAGGAAGAAGCTTCTACTTCTGATCAGGTACTTCACAAGGTGGAAAAGATGATTGAAAGACTGACACTTGATAAGCCTGAACCACAAATCATAAATCCTAATTTCCGTGGACAGCAGCAACCACAATTCCGGATCAAACAACGAGAGCAGCGAGCACAAGAACCGCCGGCACAACAGCAGGTAAAGACTCCTTTGCAGCAGAATTTTGTTGGCCCTGAATCAGATGATGAAGACAATGTAATCGGAGAAGAAAATCACTTCTTTACACCTGATGATATGCCAAAATTTATCACTGAGGATGAGGAGTATGCAGAAAATTCAGCTGAACAAAAGGATGAGGATTTTATCTTGGCAAATGACACAGCTCTTGAAGAAGAGTCGGATGAGTATCAGAGAGGTTATATGAATGCTTTGTCCGCCCAGCAACGACAATATTCACTTAGAAACAGAGATCTGCCTATCAACCCAATCCAAAAGAGAAAGGAAGTTTCAGCACCAAAGAATGATGCACCCATTGCACAGAAGAAGGGAAAATATGTAGTTGATCATACTACTAGCAAGTCTCCAGCAGTAAATGAAAAATCTAATCAGCCAATTGTATCGAGGGAGAAAGCTGAAAAGAAGGATGCTCCAGTGAAAGAGGTAGAAAAAACTTCAGCTTTTAGCTTAGAGAGTGATATTTCTAAGTTAAAAGTTTCCATTCCTTTGACTGAGTTGATGAGAAATAGCAGCTACAAGGGTCAAGTATCTAAAATTTTGAATTTCGATCCAATGTGTGATATGGTGAATGTGGAAGATGATCAACCTGAGTTGATATTTGGACCAGCATTGGATGGTGAGTCTCCCGATAGTGACATACCTCCTTTTTATATCAGCCTTAGACTGCATGATTTTGTGTTGCATAATGACATGTTTGATTCTGGAGCTTCCCATAATCTCATGCCGAGGGAAATCATGGAGAAATTGGGATTGGACATCACTAGGAAATATCATGATCTTTATTCTTTTGATTCCAGCAGAGTAAGATGCATCGGGCTCATCAAAGACTTGGTGGTTAGTTTAGATCATATTCCTACTAAGAATGTTTTGATGGATGTGGTTGTGGCAGACATACCTCCTAGATTTGGCATGCTTCTTTCCAGATCTTGGGGAGCGAAGTTGAAGGGAACATTACAGCTTGATTTCTCCTATGCTACCATTCCCGTGTTCGGTCAGATGAGAAAATTATATCGGGAGCAAAAAATGAAGTATATGATCACCAACAAGGAGAAACCGGTAAATCATCCGATTAATTATGTACATACAGATTTAGAGTCTTTTGTTTTGTATTCAGATAGTTTCAATGATGTAGATAGTCAGTTAGTTGAAGCAGAGGACATTCCGGAGATCACAGAAAATTTCAGAGAAGTTTTGATGAAAGAAAGGCAAGAAATTGAGAGTTCCGCTGATCAATCAGCCTTCCGACAGCAGCAGAAAGTTGACGGACATCAAGCAGAAATAACAGAGAAAATACAATTTCAGCACTTGGAAGAAGATGAAGATGGTTTATGGACTATGGATTTCGATGGTGCAGTTGGGAGTGATGGTGCTGGAATTGGTATTTGGGTACGTAGTCCTTTTTCCACCCCAAACAAGGTACCGAGTAATGTGAGGGTTTGTTCTTACAAATTAGCTTTTGATTGTTCGAATAATGAAGCAGAATATGAAGCTTTGATTGCTGGTCTGAAAATACTTAGAAAGTTGAATGCTAAGAGGATTGCAGTCTATGGCGACTCCGAGTTGGTAATTAAGCAAGTGAAGGGTGAATTTCAAGCTAAGCATCCTCGAATGCGGGCTTACCGAAATGTTGTTCTTGATATCTTGAAGTTTTTTTTAGACTATACTTTGACTTGTATCCCTCGTATTCAGAATGGTATTGCAGATGCTCTCACTAAGGCAGCAAGTAATTTGAATATTCCAATGAACTCAAGTAACAAGTTTGAAATCCATGTGAAACATCGTCCAACTGTCCCAGACAATCAGAGGTATTGGCAGGTATTCCAAGATTATGATGAGATTGATGAATTTCTGCAAAACAAAGGCAAATTCAAAGAGACTTCAATTAACATGGAACATGATGATGGTGAGGCTGATGTGCAAATAAATCAGATGGAAGTGTTGCAGCTAAAAGATAATGTCATTCCTAAGGGTTTGATACCTTTAGAAGAGCTTTTTGATCAAGATGACGTAGCTAGAAAACCAAGCTTGCGGCCAACCGAAAAGGGAGTTGAAGACGTGAATATTGGATCAGCTGAGAATCCAAATATGGTGAAGTTGTCCAAAGCATTGCCACCAGAGGTAAAAGAAAAATATGTTAGTTTGTTGTCTTCTTTTGCTGATGTTTTTGCTTGGGACTATTCAGATTTGAAGACGTATGATACAAATATAATTCAGCACACCATTCCTATCAAACCAAATCAAAAGCCCTTCAGGCAGAAGTTGAGAAGGATAAATCCGAAGTTGCTGCCCTCAATTGAGAAAGAGGTGAATCGATTATACAAGGCTGGTATCATTGTTCCTATAAGATTTTAAGATTGGATTTCCAATTTGGTGCCCGTACGTAAGAAGACAGGTGAGATTCGTTTGTGCATTGATTTTAGGAATTTGAACAAGGTTTCTTTGAAAGACAATTATACATTGCCCAAAATGGATCACATATTGCAGCGAGTAGTTGGAGCATCTCGTATGTCACTACTCGATGGTTATTCCGGGTATAACCAAATTCTGGTCCATGAGGATGATAGAGACAAAACAACATTCACCACTCTGTGGGGAACTTTCCATTATGCTAATATGCCTTTCGGTTTGAAGAATGCTGGTGCAACATTTCAGCGAGCAATGGACATGGCATTTGCGAATGAGAAAGATGTTTTCCTAGTTGTGTATCTTGATGATTTGACAATCTTTTCCAATTCTGATGAAGAGCACCTATAGCATTTGAAGATTTTTTTTCAGCGATGCAGAAAGTATGGTGTGTCACTCAATCCAAAGAAGAGTTTGTTTGCCATGGATGAGGGCAAACTTCTTGGTCATATTATCTCAAAATATGGCATCCGTATTGACCCAGCACGAGTTGAAGCTATTCAGAAAATTGATCTTCCCCAGAATAAGAAGGATATTCAGTCTTTTAATGGTAAGATGTTTTTTTACGCCGCTTTGTGCCTAACCTTGCTGAACATCTAAGAGAGATTACAAACATGCTTAAGAAGGATAGCGCAGTAAAATGGTCTGAGGAGGTGGTAAAGTCTTTCAATCTAGTGAAGTTGGTTCTTTCTTCAGCTCCTGTTTTGATCAGACCGGATTACACTCAGGATTTTATTTTGTTTTCATTTTCTTCGGAGCATACTATGGCAGCATTATTAATGCAGAAAAGAAATGGGCATGAAAAACCAATTGCTTTTTTCAGCCATACCATAAGAGATGCAGCCTTGAAATATAACATAATTGAAAAGCAAGCTCTTGCTCTTGTGAAGGCGTTGAAAGATTTTCGAGTATATATTCTGCATTCTCATATTATTGCTTATGTTCCTAACGCTGTTGTCAAGGATGTTTTAGTGCAAACAGATCCAGAAGGGAGACGGGGCAGATGGATTGCAGCCTTGTTGGAGTATGATGTGGAGATAAAGCCTAAAAAACTTATCAAAGGACAAGGGCTGGAAAAGCTAATGGCCGAATCCAATTTACACGCCTTGGACATCAATATTATTGCTGCTATGTCCGAGGAGAACAAGGAAATTTCATCATTTCAGGTAGCAGAAATCTTTGTACTTTCTCCTTGGTATTCATATATTGTATATGTGCTTCAAAATTTGTCAACACCACCCGACATGGATAGGAACAAAAGTAGAACTCTGAAGTTGAAGGCTGCTAAGTTTTTTGTTTTGAATAATTCACTTTATTGGAAAGATCCCGGTGGTGTTTTGTTGAACTGTTTGGTGGAAGAAGAAGCAAAGCAGGTTATGGAGGATTTTCATAAGGGAGATTGTGGCAGTCACATTTTTTGGAAGACAATGGCCAATAAGATTTTGAGAGCGGGATATTATTGGCCGAAAATTTTTACTGATGTGTATAAGACTATCAAAAGTTGTCATGAATGTCAGATTTTTGAAGGGAGGCAGAAATTACAGCCTTTCCCACTTAAGCCCATTGAAGTAAGTGCTCCTTTTCAGCAGTGGGGTTTGGATTTCATTGGAAAAATTCATCCTGCTTCTTTAGGTCAGCATAGATGGATCCTAACAGCGACAGATTATTTAACGAAATGGATTGAAGCAGTTCCCACCAGGCAAGCTACGGATTCGGTAATGATTTCTTTCCTTGAGAATAACATTTTGTCTCATTTTGGTTGCCCGAATAAGTTAATCACTGACAACACAGCAGCTTTCAAATCAAAAAGGATGATTGAGTTTTGTGACAAGTATCATATCATTTTAGGACACTCAACCGCTTATCATCCGCAAGGCAACGGATTGGCGGAGTCTTCCAACAAATCTTTGGTCAACATCATTAAAAAGTTGCTAGAAATAAACAAGAAAAGTTGGCATAAGAAGCTGATCAAATCACTTTGGGCCGATCGAGTGAGTCAGAAGAAATCCATTGGTATGTCCCCCTTTGAGTTGGTTTATGGAGTTGATACAGTGTTTCCTACCTCTCTCGCAATTCCAGTGGTCAAACTTCTACAGGAAGCTGGCAGTGAATATGATCATATGCAAAGAAGAATAAATCAAATGATCCATTTGCAGCAGACGAGAGAAGAAGTTTTTCAAAACACATTCAAGCTGCAGGAAATAATTAAGAAGATTTATGACAGGAAAGCAAAGGCAGACAAATTTCAATTGGAAGAAGTGGTGCTGAAATGGGATGCAAGAAACAAGGAAAAGGGTAAGCACGGTAAGTTCGAAAATCTCTGGAAAGGACCCTTTAAAATTGCTGCATATCGGGGTCAGAATGCTTTTCTTCTGAAGGAGATGAACGGGGAAGATTGTCCAGGAGGGCCGGTCAATGGTTGGCTGCTCAAGCGGTATCATTTCTGAGATGTTTTCTGATGTTTACATTGTCACTGTACATACCATTTATTTCAGTTTCATTGCAAGTGTGCGCTGTGATATTTTCTTCAGTTTGGGGCCCGAAGTGAAGGCTATAATTCTGAAGAAGGATTTCAGCTTTGGTTTGAGTTTGTCGAGTTAGTTTTTTCAGTCATTTCAGTTTCAAAATTGAGTCAGTTTGAATCAAATTTTTAGTCAATAAATCATTCAAGAGTCTTCTTTTGATTTTTCAAATTTGTGGACTCCATAGCCCAATGGAAAAAGGAACTGCCTACTCTCCCATAAATCTGTAGTTCTTGGCACCTCCAAGGAGCTACCATCCCCATTGGAGCCAATGTTAGAGTCGGTCTCTTCATCCCTCCGTCAGAGATCAAAATCTCTTTTGTTGCATTTCATTTTAGGTGTCTCATTCAATTCGGTCATCTGCATTCCATTAGGAGCATGGAACATCTGACGAAAGGGTCTTGTCACTCATCTCCCTCATGTCTTGTACCTGCTGGCTCAGGTTTGTTCATCAAAGTTCATCGAAATCATTTACTGTCATTTCACAGCCAAAGTTTAGTCTCTTGGTCATCAAAGAGTCATTTCAGTCATTAGGTTTAGGGTTTCGCAAATTTAGTCTTCAAAGTGTCCAATAATGCCAGCAGGCACAGAGGGAGGTTCAAAATAAGTTTTCATTTCAAAAATTTCATCGTTATAATGTAAGATCTTGACTTTTCTTCAAAACTCTGTTTTGAAGAAAAATCGTCAATTTCGTCTTTTGTAATAAATGCCATGTATTTTTCAAAGTTTTCAGTTATGAATATCTTCAGGCGTAGCCCTGGTCGCCTTTGCCAAGTTCCATGTAAGCTATCCCTACAAAAAATAGACAAAAGTTTCATCATTCAGCTCAAAAAAATCAAAGTGGAAACAAAATCAGAGTTTACATTAAAAAGTGCAAAGTGCCAAAGTTCTGAAACATTACAAAAGTGGGTTACTAAATGAAAAATCAAAATCCTTTTGATATATAAGAGATTTTCATATTCAAACAGTTCATTTGCACACCAAGAGATCACATTGAGCCGACTCAAGTTGTGGAGGAGCAAAACAGAGTTTTGGAGGACCGACTGTTGGTGAAATACCTGCGCGGCGCATTGGTTGGTGGTTGCGGCACATACAACCATTCTCCACCGTGCAAAATACAACGTGCGTGGCGCAAATACTGGTCGCGGCGCACTGGGTTGTGCACGCGGTGCACAGGGCCGACAACTGAAATTTTCATCATTTCTCCACAAAAATTCAAATCAACTTAGTTTTCCTTGCACCGAGTAAGTTTATGAGATTTTGTCATTGCTATTTTCCAATGTTTGGTGTAGGTTGAGATTACATATGAGAAGTTGAATGTCAAAATAAACCCTATCATTTTGATTGGAAAATTGCTCCTTAGGGTTTGAGTTTGAGGGTTAAAATTTGATTTTGGTGCCAAACCCTTTTTCATTTCCCACCTCATGTTCCCTTTCCTCACTGTTATTGCATTACTACAGTCTATTCCCCTATTCACTCACATTCCCAAAATCACTTATTCCTAAGTCCTATTGTCCCTATCCCTAAACCCTACCATTCTTTATCACTCTTCCTCTCTCATTTCACTTATAAAATCCCCAAACTCCTGATTCCTAAACACAGTTAAGTGACTGTTATTACACTGTAATTTCACTTGACAGAACTCCATTGTTCTCACTGTCCATATTTCCCACAATCCCTTCCTATTTGGCACATATTTTGATAATTGAAACAAATGGCATCAAATTCTCATCTCATACAAATCCACATACACTTGCAAACACCATGGAAACGGACACTGATTCATCATATGAACAAGACAGTGATTCTACCACTGAGCTACATGCACCGAGAAGGCCTCGTAAAGGTGGAAAACATGTGAGAGAAGAGCCCACCTCATTGACTTAGTTGCAGGCCTGCTCACTTGCCATGGCATGTTTTCAAGAGCAATCATGCTATCAATACTGTGAGATGATTGCTCAGATTCAGCATCATCAGGAGTTAGCTCGGTTATTTTTTTTACATTTTCATGATGGTCAGGTTACTCTTGCTGGTGTAAACTTCACTTTGACACCATAAACCATTTCTTAGGCAACGGGAATATCGAATGTAGGTGAAGAGTGGAACAAGAGACAGCAGGTGGACAGAGTGCATTATGAACCAAACATTAGGCCTAGCTATGTGAGACAGCTCAGCAGGGTATTCCCATTCCAGTTTATGAAAGAATCCTATGCGCCTTTGATGAGACTCATTATCAGATACTTCAGTTGTGAGGGCCGGTTCTCACGCCTCTATGCATATCACATCAGGTTATTGATGCATTTCACGAGAGTGGGGATGATGAACATTCTGTACTTCATGTCTCGAAACATCGAGAGAATGACCACTCTTGTGCAGAAGAAGATTCCCGAGCAGCAGTACAACAGTATTTATCATTATGCACTCATCAAGATCATTGTGGTACATCAGCTTGGATTGTAGGGTATTGCATGGGAGGATTTCATTTCCCATGACTTCTTCACAGCCCCTCAGCCTCCTCCGGATATTTTTCATGATGCAGGTGAGCCTTCACATCAGTTTGAAGGTCCCGAGACAGAGCCTATCAGTGTGCCAGTGTATGTCACTTATTAGAGAGGCACGAGAGCATTATTTGCAGCAGCCCGACGAGTACTATCTCCACCCGGGGTGGAACGGGTCTCGTTGCCATCATCAGCAGCACAGGTACAGGTACAGGACAGAGGTAAGAGGCTTATGCAGGATGAGGGCCCTTCAGGAGTCCATGATACTGATTTCATATTGCTTGATGAGGATTTGAGCTCTCCAAGCTCAAAATTGAGAGAGATCATTCAGGAGCAGAAAGCTGAGATCGATACATTGAACGAAAAGTTGTAGAGAGCTCAGTGGATCATAAACTATCTGGAGCAGTGGAACAAACATTTGGAGGATCAGCAGACGATCATGGAGTTGCAAAACATCCGTGAGAACCGACAAGCTGCCCGAAGAAGCCCAACCGAGATGACACCAATTGAGCGGGAGATTGAGGCCGATAGAGAGACTTGGCTTGAGAGGGTCAACATTCATCTCGAGAGGCTGTTGGAGAAGGAAAAAAAGGAGAAGAACATGCTCAGGCACATGAAGAATCACTATTGAGCGCGCAATCATGTTTGCAAGGCGTGTATCAAAATCCTGAAAGCGAGGCTAAGGCGGGGACTGAAGCGTCGCAAAAGGCATGATAGGCTCCAAATCCTGGCTGAAGATTCTTTGGTTGAGAATAGTACTTGATGAGGGACGTTCAGCCCAAATTTCAAGAAATTTGGGAAAATGTTTTGTCAATTTTGAATTTTTTGGGTCACAAAACAGATTTTCCTGCCCGACGCGTAGCGCCACTTGGCGCGCGCTTACAATTGGCAGCTCTTCAGGGGGGAAAATTTGCATTTCTAGATTTTTTATCAAACGTTATGCATGCTCATGGATTACCTAAGGATTTCATCAAGTTCTGGGTTGCCTAAAGGGTCAAAAAAACCCTAAAAATGGCCTTTCTCCCACTTTTTGCACACACAGGAAGCAGTGTTTGGAGATTGAACTTTTGGAGGGGCAAATGGAAACCAAATCTAGAAATTCCACTTAGGTTGGAAAGTAGACAGGAAGTGCTTTCCAACGAGCTATCCTACGCTGAATTTGGACTTCAGGAAGGGCCTCAAAATCAGCTCCCAACTTGTGCTACGCATAGAGATTTTGGGCGCGGCGCATAGAGAATTTTGGCCTATTTTTCACTCAGCAACTCTGAATTTCGCCTAGTTTTGGCCAGTTTCACTTTTTCATGTAACTCTTGATGTACCTTGATGTAATATCATGACCATTATGTAATTTTTGCACATTTTTACTCATTCTAGAAGATTCATTCACCAAAAGGTGAAATGTAAGTGAATGGATCAGTTTCCTAGCATATAGAGGCAAGTTGTTTCATTCCCTATTTTCTAGTTCCTAGTTTAGATATGGTTGAAACAGCTCCTAGAATGATAAGTTTGACCCCTAGAGGCATGGGGAGGAGTTAGGATTTTCTATATGATGTATTTTCTCAGTCATTTTCAGGGTTGGACACTTGGGATTGCTTGGCACTTCATTGTACATTTCATCTCTGCATTTTTGGCAAAGGAATAGACCAGGGTTTGCAACACTCTTTGGGATCCATGTGGCTCTGTGTTTTGATGGTGTTTTTCTCTATGTACTTTTAAGTTCACTGATGTTTATGTGTATCATTTTCCCTTCTCTTTTCTTCTTAGATTAAACAAATCAGTGTTAAATGTGGAATTCATTGGATTGCTCTGCTCCGCCTTTAGTTTTGTTTAATTTTTCATGTTTTCATCTGTTTGAGGAGGACTCTTGAGACCCTCTTGCCCTCTTCAGCTCCTCACCGGTCTTATCCATCCATTCATTCAATCTAAAGCATCAAAACAATTGCCTTCCTTGCCCTAATCAGAACTCTGCAAAAACTAGGCCTAATCCCCGCACCCAAAACTGCCTTTCCCTTTGATCCAACAAAAACCCCCAAAATCAAACTCAAACTCCTTTACTTATATACCTAGCCTAAAATTATCTTTTATTTCAAGTCATCTCAAGCCCTATTGATTATTTTTTCTGAGATTGACTCGGAGAGAGCCCTCTCCTGTTCTGGTAGGGCTAGCTACCAGACTGAGCATGGTATGATGTTACCCAGAACTCTGTCTTCCTTCAGCCTGAGGTAGATTTAGGAAATAACATAATAAAATCGCCGCATAACTTTAAACAAAATTCAATAGACCTGTAGGCCCGGACTTCCAGACTTCAAACAAAAATTAAACTGCGATGCATTCTTTTCGCGTTCCAAAACTCCCTTGCATCAGCAAGCTCAAAACGACCGCGGATGCATTTCTATTGGCTGTTGCTGGGGCCCACAGAACTCAAACTGAAATACAAACCAGATTGAATGAAATATTCTCGTAACAAAACCTGGTGGTGACGTCATGGGAAAATCGAACGTGAATCAACGCGATTGGTCCACGTGGCAGTGGGACCACATTGGCGCATCGGCGATCAATGGTTGTGGTGGAATGGAATTTGGCTAAGTGATGAGCGATTGCGCAATTTAGCGATGGTGCGATAAGCGTTGAGCGCTATCGGCATAGGCACATCGCATCGGCGATAATACTTCGGTGGAAAGGATTTGCGGATGGCGGAACGATGATTTGCGATTGCGATGTGTGATGGATGTGGGGACCACATCGCATCGCAACATCGGCGATGAAATTTGCGGTGGTATGTAACACTCCTCCGTTGTGATATGCAATGTGTGATATCGCAACATCGCATTGCTTCGGAACTTCATATCAACAAGACACTGAAATAAAATTTGGCGATGGGCGATGAAGTGGTGGGGACCACAAAAATAAACTTTGGTGCGTTTAATCAAAAACTTCCTTGTTTGGTTGTTAAGGGATTTTACACTCGAAAGGACTTTCTTTAATAGAAAATCCTCTATTGTGTGGTTTAACCACAAAAATTTTCAATTTCTCTGCAAAGTTAGCTGCGGCCCATAACGGAATTTAATTTCTTCTCTGCAATGTTGGTTGCGGCCCATAAACAGAAATCCTTCCTTACAGTTTTCTCCATGCCTCTATTAAATGCACAGAAGTGTACACTTAACCTTCTACCCCTGTTTGTACTTTGTTTCTACCTACACGGGGTACAAAGGTGACTTCAATATTTTCAACACCTACGACTTTTCAAAAATTGCAAAGGGTTTTTAACTTCCAAACAAAATAGTTACTATTGTTTGCACTTCCTCTCATCAATTATCAACTAAATCTGTTGCCATGCATTTGGTATAATTTAATTTTAAAATTATATCAAACAATATCCTTTTCCATGCCTTTGGTATCATTCAATTTTAAAATTCCATCACACAAGTGATTTGTTCAGGTCATGTGCCTGCGCCGAGGAGTATTCATTGTCGAAGAGTATCCACTTTAAAACCGAGAAAGAAAAAGTACCTAGCGTCGTTGGAAATTGTGTTCTCTACTGTTTATTGCCAAAAAGTATCCAAAATCTTAAAGCACAAAAGCTGTAATCTTGATTTAAAGTTATAATTTGGATCTTCAAAAATTTCACTGGTTTTTTTAACATTATGTTGGAATTTCTATTGTTTTCCTTTTTACTATTTGCATGATGAAATGGTACTTTGGAAATGTGTAAATATTTTGTTTATGGCAAAAAAAACACTCCAAATCTTAAAGTAATCTAGATCTTCAAAAATTTCCCTTGATTTTTCAAGATCATGATGGAATTTTTATTGTTTACATGATGAAATTGTGGCCCATTTAAAATAAAAATTAAACAAATACTATAATTATAGAGGGAACCTATGCATGCGAGATCATCAGTTTTCTTCACTATAGTAGGAGACATAATTGAAGGATATCAGAGGTGTTCTTTAAATAGATGACTCTAGCTTTATACTTAGTATTTTCTTATTCTTGATTTGTAAGACATAATTTATTTTTTGCAATGTTTACTGAAATAAGTATTAGCTTTATACTTAGTATTTTCTTATACTTGATGTGTAAGATTGAATTTGTTTTCTGCAATGTTTACTGTATACTTAGTGTTTTCTTATACTTGATTTGTAAGACTAAATTTATTTTCTGCAATTTTCACTGAAATAAGCATTGTGATGATAACATTTACATAGGATTTCTAATTCATGCGAGTTGAACCAAGGAAGCAATAGAAACCAGATAAAATGGGAACATAAATTTCTACCCCACCGCAAAAAGCAGAGTATGCTAACTCGGTATCAGGAGAAAGGTTTGGCAAGCCTTGGCTCAAAAAACGAAGGCATGGTTAGCCCTGAAAAATCATCTAGTAGATCCCTTATGGGCATTTAGAAAAGTCTATGTACTTAGTTTTGACTTTGGAAGGAATGTCCAAATTGTTTTATTGCAATGTTTACTGAATTAAGTGATGTAGTTATAGCATTCACACAAACTGTTGATTCCTGCAATTTCATGTTTTCTTTTAGTGGGGGAGAAAATGATTAACAACCTTTTCATTGTATTTATAAGAGAAGAATTTATGTAGAACTTTATAGTATGTTTTATATGATGGAAATTTCTTAATATTTCGAACAAAACAGAGGAAACAAAGTTCCTCAACTAAACACAAAGATTTAATAATAGAGAGGTGGACAGAGATATGGAGTAAAGCTCTATTTCATTAACCATAAAAATGACTATTACAAAATACAAAATTTCATCAGAACTACAGTTCTGGAATAAACAAAATACTCCTTACTGTGTTTTAAAATTTATGTTTTTACATAGATTTCAGTTGCGGCAACACACAGTCTTCTATTGCGGAAACACATAGTCTCCTTTATGGCAACACCCTGTTCCAATTGCGGCAGCACAGAGAGTGTTCCTCTATTGTTTCATACACACAGTCAGTTGCGGAAACACACAGTCAGTCAGTTGCGGCAACACACAGATCTAGTTGCGGCAACAGCCAGTCAGTTGCAGCAATACACAGAGCTGCTCTGCTGCTTCAAAACACAGTGTTTCATACTTCCTCTATTTTCTTCTCTTTGTCTTCTTCTCTACCTCTGTCTCTAATTCTCTATCTGTCTAACCTTAAAACTATTGTTGTCTATTACACACACACACACACACACACACATATATATATATATATATGTTTAAAAACACATGACTTAAAACATTAAAATAATACAAATATCTTTTGTTCTTATCAGCCTTTTAAATGCAGTAAGGCGGTTGGGGGTAACGTGGTGCTCTTTGGAAAAACAAAGTCGGCTGTAGCAGGGATTTCAACCCAGAAAATTTAATGCACAATGGAGTGAAAAAATGAAACACGACTTTGCGGCATCTGTCCTTCTGAAATATCATCAGAAATCAGATTTATGTCCACCTGTTTCAAATTGCAGTTGGAATTAATTTCCAACACTCCCCCTTAATTACAACTGCTGCTATCTTGCATACCCAGACATTCTCTGAGATAATCAAAACTTTTCTTTGCCAATGGTTTTGTCAAGATGTCAGCAAACTGATCCTCTGTTCTGCAGTGCTGCAAAACAATCTCACCATTGTTAACCAATTCACGCATGAAGTGAAACTTAGTGTCAATGTGCTTTGTCCTTTTATGAAAAACAGAATTTTTTGATAAAGCTATCGCTGAGCTATTATCACAGTAAATGGTTGTGCCATGTTCTTGTTCATGACACAAATCTCTGAGAAATCTTCTCAGCCATACTGCCTGGCATACTGTTGTTGTTGCTGCCACATATTCTGCTTCTGTTGTCGACAAAGCCACAATTGGTTGCTTCTTGGAAGCCCATGAAATGGCTCCCGATCCCAAATGAAACACATATCCTGATGTGCTCTTCCGATCATCAACACTTCCAGCCCAATCACTGTCAATGTAACCTGTCAACATGAAACTTTCAGAAGAGGAGTAAAGTATACCAAACCCCTTCATTCCATTCACATACCTTAGAATCCTCTTGGCTACCCACCAATGAGTTTCATTCGGTCTTTCCATAAATCTGGAGATTAAACTCATAGCATGCATAATATCTTGCCTAGTTGCAGTCAAGTACATGAGGCTGCCAACTATGCTCTTGTACAACTTTGGATCAAAATCCTTGCTGCTGTCTTCCTTGCTCAATTTCAACCCCATTACAGTTGGAGTCACAGCTGTCTTGCTGTTCTGTATGTTAAATCTCTTCAACACTACTTCTACATATTTAACTTGGGAAATGAAAACACCATTTTCACTTTGGTCTACTTCAATTCCAAGAAAATATCTTAAGAAGCCCAAGTTAGTCATTTCAAATTCTCTTTTCATGACTTCTTTAAAATCAACAATGAGAGAAGCATCATTGCCTGTAAAAATTAAATCACCTACATATAAAAAAATGATAAGAAGCTTACTGTCATTCTCCTTTATGTAGAGTGTGGGTTCACCATCACACTTCTCGAACCCATTCTCAATCAGGTAAGCATCTATTCTACTGTACCATGCTCTTGGAGCTTGCTTCAGCCCATAAAGAGCCTTCTTCAGTCTGCATAATTTATGCTCTTGGCCTTCAACTTCATAGCCTGGAGGTTGTTCAACATAAACCTCTTCTTTTAACACTCCATTCAGGAATGCGGATTTCACATCCATTTGGTAAACCTTCCATTTGTGTTGTGCTGCTATGGATAGCACTGTTCTTACCGTTTCCATCCTTGCAACCGGTGCAAAGGTTTCTTCATAGTCTATGCCTTGTTGCTGCTTGTAGCCTTTGACAACAAGTCTGGCCTTGTGCCTTTCGATTTTTCCTTCAGCATTGCTTTTGGTCTTATAGACCCACTTAACTCCAATGGCTTCTTTTCCTTTAGGAAGGTCCACTAACTCCCATGTTTTACTCTTCTCAATTGCACCAATTTCTTCATTCATTGCTTCAATCCATTTATCATCATTTACAGCATCTTCAAAATGGATTGGGTCATCAACATGACAATACAAAGCGAATAATGAATTCAGACGGGTATTGTTACTTACCTCTCCTTGTTCATAAGTCTCATTCAGATTTCTGAATCTTGGTCTTCTTGGTGCGCTTGAAGTTTCATTCGAACTTGAGGGCGTTTCTGATCCCTGCAATGTGCTTGGAGTAGCACTTCCTTAAATTCTCAAGGCTGTTCGATTTCTAGCTTGTGGTGTGGTTTGTTGTGCTTGCAGTGGTGGAGGAGGAACCACCGAAGAAGGGTTAACAGCTGTTGTTCCTTCTTCTTGTTCTTCATGAGACAGAGTTGTCTTCACGTTCACAGTCTTTTCTAGACTTCCATCCCAAGCTTCTTCTTCACAGAACTGCACATCTCTGCTTACTATCAATTTCTTGGTATATAGATTATAAAGTTTGTATGATTTTGACTCATCACAATAGCCAATAAAGACACACTTCTCCCCCTTGCTATCAAGCTTCTTCCTTAGCTGATCTGTTACATGTGCATATGCTACACAGCTGAATACTCTCATGTGAGTGACATTTTTCTTTTTTCCACTCCATGCTTCTTCTGGTATTCTGTTCATGATAGCTTTAGTTGGGCATCTGTTCAAGATGTAAACTGCACAAGTGACAGCTTCAGCCCAATACTCATGCGGCAAGTGTTTTGCGTTCAGCATACTTCTGACCATGTCCAAAATGGTCCTGTTCTTCCTTTCTGCAACACCGTTTTGCTGAGGTGTATACCTCGTGGTAAATTGCTTTTGTATGCCATTCTCTCTGCAAAAACGCAGAAAGTCTTTGGAGATGTAATCTCCACCTCTACTATTCTAAGCACTTTGATGTAGTGCCCACATTGCTTCTCAACAAGAGTTTTGAAGTGGCAGAATTTCTCAAACACTTTACTCTTCTGTTTTAACATATACACCCATGTCTTTCTGGTGTAATCATCAATGAAAGTTAAAAAATGATGGTATTTGCATTGGTCCACACACATCAGAGTGAACAATTTCCAAGGGTGCTTTTGCCCTTATACTCTTTCCTGCTGGAAAGCTTTCTCCGTGTTGTTTGCCCAAGATGTAACCTTCACAAAGGCTATCTGACTTCTCAATCAATGGAAATCCTTTTACCATTCCCTTTCTATGCAACAAGTTTAGGCCTCCGAAATTGAGATGTCCAAATCTCAAGTGCCATAACCAGTTCTCATCTTTCACTTACTCTTGAAAGACTTCTTGTGTTACAGCTACAATAGGTCTTCCTTCCTTCAAATCTGCCCTGAGTTTGAGAGGAAACATTTTATTGCTGGTCATATGCACCTCTGCAATGATCTTCTTACTTGGAGGTATATCTCTGATTGTACACACATCATTTTTGAAGAACACATTGTAACCTTTGTCAATGAGCTATCCAATGCTCAAAAGATTGCATTTTAGACCAGGTACGTAGTACACATCTGGCACAATCATCTATTCTGCATTTATTGCTAGGATACTAACTCTGCCTTTACCCTTGATAGATATCTTACTATCAGTTCCTGTTGTTACCTCATATTTCACATTTTCATCCAGATTGGCAAACATTGCAATGTTTCCAGTCATGTGATTACTACAACTTGAGTCTAAGAACCAAAAATATTCTTGTTTGTCTTGTGCATTGTTACATGTTAACAGCATAATATTTGGATTCTTATCTTCTTCATTTGCAAAATTAGCATTTTGCCTACTATTCATGTCATTTTTCATTTTACTACATTCATTGGCATAATGGCCTAATTTGTTGCAATAATGACATTGGATTTGGGATTTGTCATACCTTTGTCCATGAGCTTGCTGTTTTCTTGAACCTTCATCTTGGTGTTGATTGTAGCTCCTTCCGCTTGTGCTAGCAGGATTATTTCTGCCTCTGTTTTGGCTTCTTCCTTGACCTCTGTTATTTGCTCTGCCACGACCTCTACCTCGGCCAAATGACATTTGTGTCTTGAATGTTTGCTCCAAAGAGGAATATGTTCCTCTACTCAGTCTGTGTTCATGAGACATAAGAGAAGCACTCAATTCATCTACAGTGAACTGTGAGAGATCCTTTGTCTCTTCTATTGCTACCACAATAGCTTCAAACCTTAAGGGTAAACCTCTCAAGATATTCTCTACAATCCTTCTTTCTTCAAGAGTTTCACCATGAGATCTTATTTGGGTTATCAACCCAATAACATGAGTGAAGAATGAATCTATTGGATCAGATTCCTTCATGCTGAGTGTTTCAAAGTCTCTCCTCAACATCTGCAACTTTGCAGTCTTCACCTTCTCCATGCCTTGATAGGCAGTTTTGAGAATATCCCATGCCTCTTTAGACTTTGTTGCTGCTGCAATCCATGGGAAAACACTCTCATGTACTGATTGAAAGAGAAAAAAGAGGGCTTTGGAGTCCTTCTTCCTGTCGCTCTTCAACAGGTCTCTTTCTGCTATTGTCAAAGCAGCCAACGCTGCTGCATCTGCAGGTTCAGGGTAGCCATTTTCAACTAGCTCCCATAATCCCTGAGAAGAAAACCAAGCTCTCATAGTTATGGACCAATAACTATCATTCTTCCCATTAAACTGTGAGAGTTGGGAATTTGTCAAACCAGTTCCAGCATTTGTCATCTTAACAGTATTATAAAACAAGAAAGAACTTTCTCTGCTGGAAAAAATCTGCTCAATAAGCTTCTTACAGCTCCTGCAGTGGAAAAACAAACTTTGTTTTGTCTCACCGAGTGCCTAGACTAGCTCTGATACCATGATGGAAATTTCTGAATATTTCGAACAAAACAAAGGAAACAAAGTTCCTCAACTAAACACAAAGATTTAATGATAGAGAGGTGGTCATAGATATGGAGTAAAACTCTATTTCATTAACCATAAAAATGACTATTACAAAATACAAACTTTCATCAGAACTACAGTTCTGGAATAAACAAAATACTCCTTACTGTGTTTTACAATTTCTGTTTTTACACAGATTTCAGTTGCGGCAACACACAGTCTCCTTGCTGCAACACCCTGTTCCAGTTGCGGCAACACACAAAGTGTTCCTCTGTTGTTTCAAACACACAGTCAATTGCGGCAACACACAATCAATCAGTTGCGGCAACACACAGATCCAGTTGCGGCAACACCCAGTCAGTTGCGGCAACACACAAAGTTGCTCTGCTGCTTCAAAACACAACGTTTCAGACTCCCTTTGTTTTCTGCTCTCTGTCTTCTTCTCTGCCTCTGTCTCTAATTCTCTATCTGTCTAACCTTAAAACTACTGTTGTCTATTATATATATATATATATATATATATATATAGATATATATGTTGAAAAACATATATGACTTAAAACATTAAAATAATAAAAATATCTTTTGTTCTTATCAGCCTTTTAAATGCAGTAAGGTGGTGCTCTTTGGAAAAATAAAATCGGCTGTAGCAGAGATTTGAACCTAGAAAATTTAATGCACAGTGGAGTGCAAAAATGAAACACGATTTTGCGGCATCTGTCCTTCTGAAATATCAACACAAATCAGATTTTTGTCCACCTGTTCTAGATTGCAGTTGGAATTCATTTCCAACATTATATGTTTTATTTGTTTTTTTAACTGAAAATTTTTGGCTTCCAGCAGATTTTAGGTCTACATAGTCTTGTCCAGGTAGGTTCAGATCACAAGATTTGTGAGGACCAAATCTTTTTTAACAATTAGAAGGCAACGGAGATCTTAAATATACATAGTCCTGTCCAAGATGAGACTACAAAACCTGTAAAGATCAAATCTTCCCAACTAACAATTGCAATGCAACTAACAAACTAACCCATAATATATTTCCTTACTCAACCAATGTTATATAATCCCGAGTCCATAAAAAACTATTCAGTTGTAAAAAACAATCCCAATATAATTTTATAGCAAGCCATAGCAATAGACCTTAAAGTTGTGGTGAATTTGAATGCAAGAGGGAGTTATTCGAGCCTTGTAATGAACTCTAATGCAGTAGAAAGTCGTTGAGAAATAGCATCTGACATAAATATACCAGAGACATGTTCATTGAAAAATCAGAAAAGTGATATTTTTTCTCAAACCTATAATATGTATTTTTTTGTTTTTTAATTGAAAACAATTGGCCTGAGCAGATTTTAGGTGTACATAGTCTTGTCTACTATCAGATCATAGAGGACCTCATTGAATGCCTAGAAATGCTATGCATGAGTGATAACATTTGGGAAAATGATCGGAGAGTCGGCAACGTCATACAATGCCTAGAAATGCACTGCGTGAAAGTATGTTGACGCATACCAGGACTTTAAAAAAAACTGATATGCATTTCCTAAAAAACATACATTCAACTATAAAAAAACATACATTCAACTATTAATCTGTCATACAACCAACATTGAACTATTCAACCTACCCTACTCCCACCCCTAACACTATGATATTCAATATCCTACTAACCACTCAATTGAAGAGTGTGCTTCAGATATAAAGAGTATATTTGTATACAGTGATATGTGGTTTAATGGTAAGTTTCGCTGGGTGAAACCCACGAGACGGAGGTTCAAATCTCATTGAGTATATGGCTTGTTATGATCTGGCTCAAGGAGTAGGCTCCCCCTTGCTGCGGAGTCTCGGCTCTTGCTAAATCATAAGTTTCTGGAAAAATAAATAAAGAGTATATTTGTACATGGTACCAGCAACCAACACATGGAAGGTGATGGCATCAATTAATCACCATTAAAGATATTGTACTCAATGCATGCAACAATGTTGGGGAACTGACATCATGTGCAAACGTAAATTTCATATTAAATTCAAACTATAATCCTATTCACGTATGGAAAATTTGGAACTGTCCTAGTTTCGGTAAAGTTGGGGCCATAACAATTTTTCAAAGTCCCTATTGTTTTAGGTGTGATTAAATAAATACTTATATAAGTTAAGTTATATGATTGATAAAGGTTTATATGTTTTAGTATTAATTTAAGTTAAATGCTGGATAAATGACAATGCGAACTAATATTTTTATTATATATTTTAGTTTGTATAAACTCAGCCGACATCTATGAATGTCAGACATTTAGTTGGCATTTTCTTAAAGTGAAGTCATGCCAGTTGTTGGCAACGCAATGCTCCGTCATTACAAAGTCTAACGAAAAAAAATAATAAATTAACATAAATTTAGTTGCCATTTAAAAATATTATATTGAGTTTCTATAAAGTCAGCCGACATCTGTGGATGTCAGACATTTAGTTCTCATTTTCTTAAAGTGAAATCATGCCAGTTGTTGGCAACGCAATGCTCTCTGTAATTACAAAGTCTAACGAAAAATAATAATAAATTAACATATATTTTCACTTAATTATCTTAATTATAATCACTTCAATAAGTATTAATATATCAGAATTATCTCAAATATTAACTTTACATATGGTTACTATACTATGATTAAGGTTGAGAATGACACAGGGTGAGAAAGTCTTAAGGGATTATTTTAGGTTATTCTCCAGCCATATTAATATCGATATAAACAAATTTCCTCCACAGCAACAATGTCAACTAAAAGCACGTTAATTATTTCCAAAATTGGTTTAACAATCTCAGTAAATAGCTGTAATTTACTGTGGTTTTAAACAATGTTATATGGTTTGGGTTAGAATTTGGGTTCGATAATGGTTAGATTGAGTTTGAGTTTTAATTTTTTGATGAGATTTGGATGAGGTTTGTGTGTATATATATATATAATTAAAAGTTATTATAGGATAAAATTTTAAGAAATTAAAATCAATAAATATCAAAAATGCTGTCATATGTATGGAAATTGTAAGGATAAATTACAAGTTTGAGTTGTGACATGAAGTTATGAGTTTTGATGTATGGACTTGGTCAATGCCTATGAGTTTTGCCTAACCTCAAAAAAATTTTAAGGTTCACCAAAATTTGAACTTCAAGGTTAAAGTTGGAGGAACCTTGTGACATAGGTTATAAATCTTCCCAATGAAATTCCAAATCCATATTGGAGAGGGTTGCTTGTTTTAATGGTGTGAGATGTGGAACCAAGACAATAAAATTCACTTTGTAAATAAATATGAAAGAAAGCCATCATATTTATTTACAAAGTGCCCCTAGTTATATTAAATTATTACATTGATTTTTTATTTTTATTTTTTCCCAAAACAAAATTCTCAATTTTTAATTTAAAAAATATGATTGGCACACATTATATAGGATACAATTATTTTATCTTAAAAAATTTCAAAATTTTATAGAAATTAGATAAAATTTATCATTTAATAACTAACAAGATTAGCCAAAGATTTTACACTTTAAAATAATTTAAGTTCATAAAAAATTTCTTAATTATAAAATGAAGCAATTCAAATTAAATGTACAACTCATTTTTTTAAAGTTAATTTATATTGCCTCAAAATATCAATATAAATTACAACATATCATCCATCACCGATAAAAATAGTACAACAAACTACATTTACTACATTCCTAACTTGAGGTTCCAAGATTGATCATGGATTTTTCCTTTTTCCCTCTTCTTTTGCAAACATCAATCCATCCTACAGAATATCAGGAGCAACTTTAGGGGAACAATGACATCATTTATTTGGGATAATTTTATTGGCGAAGGTTCTTCCATATGTGTCATTTCCTTGTCGATATTTGAATGATATGACTCATGAGTACATTTTTTCCCACTCATTGCAGAAGCCACAATTATGGTTGAGTCTCTTTCATTTTCATTTAAAGGATGGGTCACCTATGTTGGGGGATGAGATGGTGCCTCCTATGGATGAGCTACATTTAGAGGATTTGATTCGGTAATAGATGTATTTAGTTGATGAGGGTTGTCTTGCTTTCGGCTTGAAGTATTCTTGGACCCTTTTTCTCTCTTCAGATCTTGCCATGCATGGCTTTTTTCTTCAAATTCTAGGGGAAAAGGCCCCTTGCAAAAAGGGGCATACATTTTGAAGATGATAAAGTTGTTGACAAGTCCTGTAGTTGAAAGAAGTATTTTCATAATCCAACAGTTGCATAAAAACCTTACCCCTCCACTTGAGTATGATTTTATCAAGTAACCCTTTACTGATGTCCTCTTCAACACATATGCGAACAAATGTGAGAATTCTTTTTGAAAGCCTTTCAATTTCTATTTTGATGAAGCGACCTATTAAATTTCCCACATCTTCTAAGACATCCAAATGAGTCTCATGGATGGTAAGTTAAGAAGACTTACCCATACTGGAGTTGCTATAGATGTCATGTCAAGAGGATTAAAGTCAAGAAACTGTGGTTCCATTAAGAGTCCAGAACGACCTCGAGCCTAGGGTCCCTAATCACAAACCTTCTATGAGTCCTCTAACTTTTTTAAGAACACCACAAAGAATCATTTTGAGTAAAATAATAACATTGTGTTTTGTGACCAGTTCTGGTGTTCCCATTCCCGGAGAGCAAATGCCAAGGGCAAAAATCCATTAAAATGGAAAACGATAGTCGACCATTCATAATTTGTAGCTATGAACCTGATTAAAACATTTTTCACTTCAAGAGATGGGGTATTCGTTTCCTAATCCACAATGATTGTTGGCCCTGTGAAATATTTCTGGTTCGAAGATGAATGTTCTGAGTTTAGGACTTCCTTAAAAGCCTTGGGTTGGGAGGAGGAAGGTGCCTCCCATCCTTTTGCTTCACCTTTCAATTTGGCGATTAGAGAAATAGAGGCATCCTTGATTATGCCATATTATTTGAGGGATTTCAGATCCTAAAGTTGCCTTCTTCCATATACCAGTCAAAAAGTTCTAGTGGAGATTCACAACTTATCCTAGATTCCGATGGCGAGTGAAGAGACCAGATCTAAGGCTTTGACAAACATGAAAAAGGAACCCCCCTGGGAATGGTCACACAAAGATTGAAAATTTCACTAGATATGGGATAAAATCCTCATCTGAGATGCAAGAATGATTTTGAAGATAATATAAATTATTCTAATTGGATAGATCTTGAAGTTGAACGTATTTCTTAAAACCCTTTGGAGGAAGAAAAATAATGGCCACTAAAGGTGTAGATCCATCAATAGAGTAAAAAAGGTCGTTGAGAGAAAACCCTCCAAGAACATTTTCTTTGCCATAAACCTGCAAATCTCCAACAACATTATCAATGGAGGTTATAGCGATCGAGGTTTGGTCGCAATGGAGACAAAAACCACTACATTATAGTTATACGTAAAAGCTACAGTGATGTGGCTAGGGTTAGCCCTAACTGCGGCGGTCACATCCATAATAGACATTGTCTTGCAAGTTTGGATATTTGACTTAACCCTACAATGGAAAAGTGACTCATAGTTGTTGGCTTTGGTCATCGTCGTCTTGTCCTTGAACCTATGTTTGACCACATCAATACATCATCCCAACAAAAAATGCACTTTCAGGAACGATTTCTTAGCTTGTTCCAGAGGTTGGGCATGGTTGAGTATGGAATATATTGCATATTTCATCATTTCTTGCGAGAGGGGATTTATGTTAGTAAGCTAGCATTGTAAGATCGCGACCTTATGTAACTCCGTGATCTATTGATGCATGAGCTCTCTCTACATCTCCATTAAGCCAATATACATCAAGATTTTTTATTGTCAAATATACAACTCATTTAGACAAGTACTATACTACTTATTAATCTTACTTATATTTAATAATTCTCATTCACTAATTAATGAGAATAAGAAGAATTATATGATGAATCCTTAATATGCCAATATATAATTGTGAACATAAGAATCATAGTTGATAATTCTCATTTTCTAATTTACATCAATTACAATATGACTTCCTAACATGCCAATGTGGAATTATGAACACAAGATTTGTGTGAGTGTTTTGTTTTTGTGATTGGAATGGGTCTTATGATAGAAAATAGCTCAAAGGCATAAATTTGAAAGTTGATTATCCTAGATATTTAAGTGAGACAGAAAGTGTTTTGTGTATTTGATTTCTTAAAATTGATTGTTTTATATTAGTAGTTTTTTTTTCTATATTATCAACATAAAAAAATAGATGTAAATTTTATAAATAAATTTAACTGAATTTTTTTTAATAAAATATAAATTTATTAAAAACTTAGAATTTTTTAATTGATAAAGGTTTGTCTTTGTAATACTGTTCCAAAAAGATACATAATGTTTTTCTCTATGCTATAGGTCGTATTGTTGGGAAACCCACTCAATAACACAAATTGAGCTTAGTGTTTTTCTTTGTGCTATGGGTCGTATTGTTGGGAAACCCACTCAATAACACAAGTTGAGCTTCTTGAGATTGCACATATTTTTCTTAACTAACTTGTCTAACAAAAGGAAAGATTATTTTTGGCTACAAAATTGATGGCTCTTCTTGCATGCCCAATCACACTAAGACACAAATTTTCCATCTTTTGCATGACTAGACAAATAGATGAAGAAGACCAGTAGTAAGACTCGAGAGTAACCATGTGTCGTGGTGTCGTGAGTGAGAGGGGAGTTGGTGGTGACTAATTGGCATAATGTCCCGCTACCTATGTTCACCCGACTACGTGAAGTTGTCTGCAGTTCTGTGTGCAAAGCTGACCATTGAGGTTTGGAAATATGTTCTTGACCTGAAGAGTGGTTTACGAATCCTTGATCCATCAACTAAATTCCTTGAGAAGAGTAAGTTCAGACTTTCTGGCTGCTTGTCAGCTTAATGCAGCTAGTGACTGAGCCTCAGGCTGCTTGTGGGCGCTAGCTTATCTCCATAGAGAGGCAGAGTGAAATGAGTAGGAGCATTTCCTTGATCCATCAACTAAATTCCTTGAGAAGAGTAAGTTCAGACTTTCTGGCTGCTTGTCAGCTTAATGCAGCTAGTGACTGAGCCTCAGGCTGCTTGTGGGCGCTAGCTTATCTCCATAGAGAGGCAGAGTGAAATGAGTTGGAGCATTTTCAGTCCTCGAAGGCTTATAACGTGTGAATTGGGCTTTGTAATAACCGGAGAGGAGTGCACCAATGCTCGTTGGAAACAAATCACTGACAAAGGTTGTGCTTCCATACCATACATCAACAAATATGCATAGGGGTATAATTGTACCAGCCCCTAGGTATTTCCTGTGGGGGGCTAAAACCTGCGGACGAGATGAATGGAGTAAGATCAGGGGACCATTGCAGTTACAATGACCACCCCACGTGTTAGGAGGGTTGGGATGGCCGAAAGCTAGTCCAATTGCTATAAATAAATTCCAACGTCGAGACAGCCAGAGACAACTGAGAAATGGGCCAATTGTCGACTAGGAGGAGAGGAGAAGCATTAGAGGCATGATTCCTGCACATTAACCCCACCAAACTCTGCACATTAACCCCACCAAACTCTTTGTAGGGAAACAAATACTTTTCCCATATTGGTCCATAAATGCACCTCAAAAGTAACTGCCTACCATTGGATTAAAGCAAGTACACCATCCAACAGTGGGCATCTATTTCCCAGATGCATTTATGAGCCCATAGACTGCAAAGTATTTGTTTCCCTCATTGTATCGTGAGACGACTGGTGTGCGTTGGAGGTTGCAGGTATTAAAATAAGGCTCAAGGAGGGACGTCGACTCATCATGACGCCATCCCCGTCTCGTTATTACCAAAAAATGTTGTGAATAATAATGAGATGCCATAATGATCCCACGAGGGAGTACGTCAGCCATAGGTGAACCTGTGTGAGCATCGTATCGAGGTGAGTGTCAGCATGCCAAGAGAGTGAATGCACAGCCAGATGTCTATAGGTTTCAACCTTGTACTCCTACTGACATTTGTTGGGTGCAAAACTTATTTTTTTACACTATACTTTATTATTAAATGCATTTTGGTATATATTATGTGTGGTTAGATTTAAATTCATTTAAATTTAACACTAAGCTATATGCATTTAATAACATATAGTCTAGGAAATAAGGTTTGCTATGCATTCAGGAAATAAAGTTTACTATGACTTAGTATTAAATATATTAAAATAATTTATTTTAAAAACAATTATATTATCAACCATTTTAATGAATTAGGTATAACATCAAATTTTATGACAAAAGTTATTGCCAATATTGTATTTGATGAAAAATTTCTTAACCAACTCACAATTAAAGTGTCCAATCAAGTATCATGATTCTTGGCAATTAATGCGTGTGAAAATATTATATATTTAAAAATTTTGAGGTATCTAATGTTTTGGGTGGACATTCCACTCATCATATGGGACTATAACAAAGTAGTTTGATTAGAAATGGTTGCCAATACCTATATAAAGAGGTGAGAGGTGAGAGTATCTTCTAACTGTTAATTAATTGCCCATATGAAAAATTAATAATTATTAATTGTTCAAGGTTTAAAGGAGATTGACCAAATAAATTATTAAGAATAATACTAATGTTATTATTCTAATCAGAGACAATGTGTTTATAATACTCTATGTATGATTTTGCAGCATTTAAAACCCTAATATATTAATACATACTATATTACAACCCTAATTTCTTAACAATGATTAGAATCACATGAGCCAAAAAGACCTTAAAAATAGACAAAAAAATAGCCCCATTTTCTGAGGGGCTTCATGATATAACCCTTAGATAGGATGGATGGGTTTCCAACCTACCTTATTCCCCACCCGCCCACGACTTGATTAATACATATGTGCAATGTTTGGGGCTAACCATGGAAAGAATATAGCATACATCAACATTCTTCCACTTGTTGTTTTCTTTTTGTGCAAGGAGGTTAAGGGTTACATGATAAAAAATTTAGGGTATGAATGCCCATTTCTTCTCCATGCCAAGAGCACAACTTAGTATTAACAAACATTTTCAATGACTTTATAACATTATTTAAAGTGTCAACCTTCACTAACAACAACTACTTGTCTTCAATCATGTCTCTCATAAGGAAATATTGAACTTCGATATCCTTCATATTAGAATGATAAGTAGGGTCTTTTCTAGAAAGATTACACTGTAGTTATCAAAATCTAACCATGTAACATTTTGTGTGAACCCAATACTTGAACGCGATCTTTGTAACTTGTTGATAGGTAGAAACATCCCTCCTACAACATATGATCCTAAGCCAATCAAACCTTCGATTATACCTATACTCATTTGCTGTCGTGATGTCAACCAATATATATGCCCCATTACCACTAAATATATTTCTTATTAAAAAAATCTCTCATTAAATATTTTCTAATTTCTTAAAAATAACTAATCAATCTAATAATCAAAGAAACATAAAACTACTTAGAATGAGATAAAAGGATATGAAGATAAGTTGTCGAGTACTCAAAAGGAATTCATAATACTCAATAATGTTTGAAGTAGATATACACAACTAGTTGAATTGATAAGGAATTATTTCGTTAGTGGGAATACACATCTTCATATCTAATTCATTAAAATTTGTTGGAATCATTAAAATTTGTTAATTCCAACAATATAGAAAGAAATTACTCACAAAACTGAATAAATAAGAACACATGCAACACATAAAAATGTTGGTATATGATTAATAATGTTGGTATATAATCATTAATCATATGGGCTAATAATCGCCAAATTCTATCAGGGAATGATAATTATATTCAATTGGTAGTAGTACACAATATGAAATACATAATTTATACCTCTTAATATGATCGATTATCCAACAAAACTCCACGATAGTCTGAGATGTTTTTTCTTCCTCTACGAGTATTCAATTCGTTGATAGTAGTGCACAAGTCTATATTTCCATAATTTCCAACTTCTATTTGTTGGGACTATAATTTCGAAAGAAAATCCCCATGATAGAATGGGCTTTTCTTCCCTCGGTCCAACCACCCTATTATTGTATTTATAACATTTATCAAGTGGACATAAACATATACTAATTGATATAATAATGAATCACTGGTTTTTGACATCACAATAAATCACAACATTTGAGAACATAATATAATTAATGGATAAGCAATTTGTTATTGAAAATTTTCACTAGAGGAATTGGGACTCAATCCTTCTACTACAAAATTTGGGACTCAATCCTTCTACTACAAAATTTACACAAGAAAATTATTCAACTTTTCTATCTTGAAGATGGAATCACTAGTGGACACTCTTGGTAAGGGGTATTTGAATGAATATGGTTTACACTTTTGGATCAAATGCGGTGATGAAATTTCAAAATTTTACTATTTTGTGCAATTGAAGCTCTCAAAATTCATATAAGCTTTGTGAATTTTAATTTGGATTGAAAATACAATTTGTGGAGAATTATGTTGTCTTCCTAATGATATTTTTCACAAAAAATGTCAGTGTCATATAATCTGTCATTTTTCCATTAAATTAAATGTTTGTCCTTGCAATTTTTCACACATCCTAAGAGGCATGTGTGTGTCCATGCACAGTATATATATATATAAGCATGATCTACACGAAGAAAACTAAATTATTCATATTGAAACTTTATTTTTTTATGCAAAATTATATTTTTTTGTTGTTTTTCGAAGTTGGTGAATCAATATTTAAATTTCATTTTTCAGGCACATGTGTTCATACACAATTTTTTTCTACTTTTTAAATTTATTCAAAACAAAGGGTACCCTTTTGAAGAGGGCTCATAAATGAATATTATGGCATTTTTTGAAATATTTTTATTTTGTATATTTTATGTTATTTATTTTTCATGCAACACATTTGAATTGTCCCAAAAAATTTCAAGCATAACATTTCAAATAAATTAGATGAAAAATATCATATGAATTCGAAAATGGCAAATTCATATGCCATTGGATAAAGGATTCCTTCACAAATCCAACTTGATCAACTCCACCACCTAAGAACACATATTTCCTTAAGTGTGCCATACTACAAGATGGTGTTGCAAAGATTTCTATAGAAGGGGAGCTAAAAATTTGTATTTTAGGCCCTCAAAAGGTTGATCCAACAATTAAAAAGCTTGATACTTTAGGTAAAATTTTAAATAGCTCGATCGAGCATTTAAAAAACTCTCATTGAGATTTTGAGATACTTAAACGAGGGCTCGATATAGGTATCATAGCTCGATAGAGCTATTACTCGATCAAGCTATGATGGCTCGATCGAGCTCTTGAAAACATAAACTTCCACCAACTCAACATCCAAATATTAATGTTATTGACTTGGAGTGTTACAGAGCTAGGAGCTTGACCAAACTCCTTTTTCCACCCCAAAAAAAATAAACAAAATGCAGTCGAATGTTCATTCATTGAAAAATAACATAGAATGTTTGTTCATGGAAAAATAACATAACGTGAAAATTACACAGAGACGGAAAAAAAACATGGGAAATTGGAGAATTCAATCTCGAAAATGAGTTCAAGTGCCAAACCAAGAGGAAGTGAAAGAAATTTCTAGAGAAAGGATGAGGAGAAGACAACAGTGATTGAGAGAACAAGAAGATTATCAAATTCATGCAAATACAAGTAATTCTTTCTCTCACTTCTCATATTACCTACTCCATATTGTATGCATTAGGAAATATGATTCAAGAAAATAAAACAATAGAGAATGAAACAATAGAACCAAGATAAAATATGCAGTGAAAGTAACACAATGAATTTAAAATTTGAGATTAAAAAAGAACTAAACAAAAATCATTTGGTGTTTTTAATTGTTCATTGAAAATTGGAAAGTACTTGAGCTCATGAAAAATGGGAGCCACCTACAAATTATAATGGTTGAGGGTAACCCAAGAAAACTAAGGATGTGATTTAACCAAAGAACATTGTTACACTTCCATATTATTTACACGAATTACAATTCATTGCAATATTTACAAGAGGGATTAGCAAAAAGGGTTGTCGCATAGGTGCTTCAAAACCTAGAAACATTATTTTGATTGAGGCTTGATATCCTTTTAGGAGTTAAAAGAGACAAAATGTTTCAAGATATAGAAGGACAAAGAGTATCCCTCATTCCAATGTGCATGTTGAGAATACATTATTTGTTAAACATATAACAACATTAACTATTTTAGGCATCCATCATCATAACATAATGGTCCCTTGAATCTTAAATAATGATCCCTTACTTTAAACACCTCACAAGTTTCTTCTTGCGATCCTCATGACGGTTATGAGAAATTTTCCAATTATGTTCAAAGACATATAAAGTGTAGTGAAGATTCATGCTTGCACAAAAATTCTCAACTATTATTTCATATCACTACAATGCTCCATAAAAGGCTTATGATTATTCAATAATATTCATATATTATAAATACCAAAAAAAAAATAGCATGCAAGTATTGCGGATATGCTAAATGTTTACAATGATAATCTTCAAATTTTCAACTAATTGTTTCTCAACATGTAATTGTTTCTATTTTAGGAGAAGAGTGAGGAGGGTTAAGAATGAAGGTTGAGGTGAATACCTGGATGGAGAAGAAGGAGTTGAGAAAAAAAAACTACAACCACTTAAAAATAAAATGAGCTGATCATAATTGTTGTATGTTGATGTGAGGGGGAGCGCGGAACCCTGGGACATGTAATTTTTATTTAAAATAATATTAGTTATGGGCTTCGAGAACTTTATATTATTTATTTTAATATATCATATTTATAAAATAGTTATTTTTAATATATTTATAATTCTTAAATGAAAAATACATCCACTTATATTGTGTTTTTTTTTTGACAAAGTCGGTTGCTGATTATATTCCAAAAAAAGAGGGGAGTCGGAGCTCCATCACATCCGTGTTACAAAGAGTGTGACAAAGGAGGGGTATCACTAAAAACCCAACCTTCGGAAAGTGACTGCTATTAGTATATTTAACACCTGGCTTTTTATAAATCCTAACAAACTGAAACAACATGACAGTGAATTTAAAATACTTTGGACAAAAATAGAAAGGATGTCCCTAGCCCTGCAGGAGGAATGGAGCGAGCTTAGCCCTTTTGTTTTTGCTATTCGCTGGAGTTTTCCGGGGTCCTGAGGTTGCATTCCAAGTTGTTGTTGGTTGCATTGTTGGTGCTTGTGCTTGGTGTAGTTCTTTTCTCCATGATGTAGCGAATGATTTCTATAGATTCTTCAATATGCGCACAACTGTTGCTGACTCCCCTTAGCTGTTCTATGAGGGAGTGAGCTCTGTAGTTGAGAAATTTCATGTCCAAGACATGCTTGTCCTGGGTGATATTGATATGTGCCTTTATTTTCTCCAGTTCTGCTTGCATGTCGGAGAAATGGAAACAGTTCTCACTTTTCATATTGACTGTAGGAGGATAATGTTGAAGAGAATATTCAACAGGAGGAGCAAGGGGAAGATAGGATCTGGGATCCAAAAAAAGTATAAAAGTTCCATGATAGACATTGTGGGACGGTAAAAACACTGCAAAGACAAGATACACAGGAACGCCGAGGCCGGAGGGGAGAGAGCGTCGAATATGAGCAGAAAGGGAGGAGCGTTGTGTCACAATGCTGAAGAGAAAGCAAGGAGAGAGGATGATGCAGAGGGACAGGGAGAGGAATAAATAGGGGAGAGGAAGGAGGGGAGTGGGAGGAGAGAAGAGGGGGTAAGGAGAGGGGGGGGGGATTCATGGGATAGGAGAGGTGGAATGGATGGCCATGACAGAGGGTCAGGAGTGAAATCGAGAAGGGAAATATATTGAAGCAGGCCATCCTGACAAGAGAGGACATGGGAATTCAAGGGATTGGGGTGATTTGATAGGTACCTTGAGAAGAGAGAATACTAGGGGGATTGGAGCAGGCTGAGCTGGCCAAGGAATCAAATTTTTGTTGTTGCCTCTGAGAATGTGATAGATAGCTATATCCCCAATGATTTGGGCCAAGATCTGGTTTCTGACTATGAGTCTATTGACAACAATATTGGGGGACATTGAGGAGTTCAGCATCATTCAGATGAAAATGGAGGAGTCTCCAAAAACTAATACATTTTTTATTTTGAGCTTCTTGATTAATTGGATACCTTGCATCAGGGCATATTCTTTCGCCTTGTTTTTCGACATAATTCCTGAGCCCCATTCAAAGGAAACAATGTGGTTGTCGTATTAGTCCATGATGAGACCCCCTGCACCAGCTGCCCCAAGATTTGACTTTGATGCACCATCAAAGAAGAGCTTAGGTCTATTGAAACTATCGAGTCATTCCAAGAATTATTTTTATTTTAGTCTTACCTTCCATTGCTCATTATAATTTGGTTGCCTTTCTAGAGGCCTTTGGTAACTAGGGAGATGATCGAGCACACATCTGAAGATTTGTCTTTCCTCAACTTGCATGTCATTAAAATTGAAGTAGTTGATCTTCTTTGCAAGGATGGCTTCAATAGTTAGGCTGCAAGTCTTGTTCTGTACCTTTCTCACACAATGTTTTTACTCTCGAAAGATGAATTTGTTTCTCATAAGCCATATATTCCAAAGGAGAACATAAGGCAGAGTGTCCCAGATTCTTTTGATTATGCTTTTTTTCTTTTTGGTGCAGGGATGTTTCTTTTTCCACATAGCTATGGAGTCTGTAATAGAGGTATTTTATTCAACCCCCATGATAAGGGGAGGGGTGAGAAATTTCTAGCATTTTTGAGCAAAGGGACAAGCAAAAAAGAGGTTTTGTATAGATTCCTCTTCAGCATTGCAGAGGAGACATATAGAGGCCCCATAAATGACCTTATTTTGTAGGTTGTATGCCATCAGGATCTTCCCCTTTACTAAGGTCCAAATGAAATTTTTTATTTTGGGAAGTGCTTTTGATTTCCATACCTACTTCCAGACACCCACGGTGGAGAGGATGATAGATCACCAAGAAGGATCTTGTATCCAAATTTTATGGAGTAGGATGACCCGGCGGGGTTTGATCTGAAGCCATCTTATTCTCCCACTTCCAGGGGAGCAGCGCCATTGAGCATACTCATGAGCTTTGATCTGTCGTTATGGATATGTGGAGGTAGGTTTGGGAGCAACCAACCATACTAAAGATGATTGGCTTCATTCCAGCTAGAGATTTGATTTAGAGCGTTGATTCCAAGGCCTTGGAGGTGGTGTTGAATGTGAAGGAGTCCCAGCTAATTTTCTAGGGGTGGATTCCCCATGATCTTATAATTCCGTATGTCAATGTTCAGACCCCCATGGGAAACTTTGGAAATGTCGTCATGAAGGAAGGCTATATATTTATTGTAGAGAGAACAAATGCGGGAACATGGTCTGTTGGGAATGGATTGGTCTAGTAAGCACTATCTTGGGGTGGAAAGGTATTTCCGCTCTAGAACTTGTTTCCACCATGACAATTGCCCTGTTATAAGCCTCCAAACAATTTTTCCTACAAAGGCGAGATTTAGTAATTGTGGAATGTGTATGGCAAGGCTTCCATTGTCATACATATCTGTGACATGTCTCCATTTTTCCAGATTGAACTTCCTTTTTTCTTGCTTGCCTTCTTTCCATAAGAAATCCCTAAGTATGATCTCCATTTTGTTATGAATATTGACTGGGGTTTGCAACAAGGAGAAATGGTATAGAGGAAGTGCTGAAAGAACATATTTTATTAGGACTAAGCACCCAACCATGTTGAGCCAAGAGGCTCCCCACTGTAGAATTTTCCTCTTCATCTTATCAAGAGTGATTTTCCACACCGTATATCCCAACGGTCTGTTGCTTACTGCCATCCCGAGATAGTTGAAGTATTTCCAGTTCCATTTGTATGGGACTCCAAAAATTTGAGCTATGCTATGAATAGTGTTCTGGGTGGAATTCCAGCCATATATACATATTTTAAAGGAATTGATTTCTCCTTCAGAGTATTTCATGAATCTGTCAAGCAGACTTTTGAATCTTTTGGAAACTATGCTTGAGGCCCCTCCCATCAATAAGGTATTGCCAAAAAATTGTGAGTGATTCACGTTTTTTGTCCCACTGTAGAATTTTATGCCAGTAATTAATCTCGATCTGCGATTTAAGTCCAAAGTTGTTCTGAAGGATTCAGCCTCGAGGATGAAGAGGAATGGGGTAAGAGGGCATCCTTGTCTGAGTCCTCTAGAAGATTGGAAAAAAGGACCTAGTCACCCATTTACTAGAGGAGAGATCCAAGGGAGAGAGATGCAAGCTTGTATAAGAGAGATGATTTATTCATTGAAGCCCATTTTTCTTAATACCGAGTAGAGGAAGGAGTGTCTTACTCTATCAAAGACATTTACAAGATCCGTCTTTAGCACAAAGCCCTTTTCCAATCTGCTCATACTAGAATGTATGGCTTCTTGGACCAGCAATATAGAATCAGATATTTGTCCATTGGTAAGAAGCTTCCCCGATTTTATGGGATTAGACTGGGGAGAAAGGATTTTTGTTATGATTTTGTAAGAGGAATTACATAAGGATATGGGGCGGAATATGGAGAAGGAAGAAGGATGGGGTTCTTTGGGTATGATGGCTAGATAAGTCGAGTTGGTGAATCCACCTGTCTTTTTCTTTCTTTGGCTCCAGTGTCTCATTTTGATGAGATCCTTCCTAATTACCTCCCAAAAGGTCCAATAGAAGCTAATAAAAAAACCATTCGGTCCTAGAGCTTTGTCTGGTTGAAGAGTCCATATCGCCTTAGAAATCTCATCTTCACCAATATCTTTGGTTAAGGAGGCATTGATTTCATCAGTGATCATGGTCGAGGTGTGTCTCAATAGATATTCATAATCCTCTATCCCGTTGTTTTCTGTTGAGAGGCTCTTATAATGCTACTGTGCTCCGAATTTGATCTCAACTTGATCATTTAAGGTGTTTCCCTCATCGCATTTTATACCTGTGATAGTGTTTTTGGAGGTTCTGATTTTTTATTGGTTGTGGAAGAATGTGGTATTATTGTAAACTGCTTGGAGCGAGAGACTTCTGGACTTAATCCTCCATTTTTCTTCCTCCTTTCTGCTTGAATTGTACATTTTCCAATACAATTTCCTCTCTTGATTTTGCTTTTCCTTGTTGATGCCTTTATCCTCTATTTCATTATGTGTCTCCTCTATCCTCCATTTGATATCCTACTTTACCAACTTCGATTCTTTGTAATTCTCTTTTTCTCATTCTTGAAGAGCTGTGTGAATGAGTTTTAATTTTTCCTCCCATCTGAACAAAGGAGACCCTTCTACCTGCGCACACCATGTGCTTTCAACAGTTTCTCTAGCCTCCTATAATTCACACCATAGCAGATTAAAGTGGAAAGGTAAGGGCCCAAAATTTGATTTTGCGCCTAAGAACAGAAATGAGATAATGATCTAAAGATGAGGACAACAGAATAGAGGAGGTGGAAACATTTGGAAGGGTGATGATAGATACCACCAAAAGAAAGCGATCCAGTTGCTCCATTATGTTACATGGGCCAATCTTGCAGTTGTTCCAGGTGTAGTTTCTATTCCTTGGTATTATATCCACCAGATCACCATCTCTCATAATGTGTTCCAGGTGATCTCTTGAGGGATAGGGAGTAAAATTCCCCCCTCTTTTCTCCTTTGGGTGCATAACCAAGTTTAAATTGCCCCCAATGATAAATTTGTTGCTGCCTACACTTTCCATATCTGTCTGGAGAGAATGCCAACACACTTCTTTTTGATGATAGTGATTTGGCCCATATATGTTGTAAATTATGATCACTATGTCTTCTTGCAAATTTTGTAACTTGGATTTTATCTAGTGCTAGGTCTTTCAGATTATTTGATGTTGCAATATGTTCTTATTCTATATTAGAGCTATTCCTCCTAATGCACCTCTGGATCCTACAGTTGTGCCTGAGTAGTGCCTGAGTCTACTTATGGTTTTTTCCATATCATTTTCTTCTTGTTTGGTTTCTTGTATGAGAATTATGTCTGGTTGTTCTTGCTTGATGAGGTATTTTAGGGCATTGGTTTTAGAGGGATGCCCTAATCCCCTACAATTCTATGTGAGAACTTTCATTTCTTAAGGGTTGAGGGTGTATACCCAAGCTTGCCTTCTAAAATTTTCTAACTTGATTCTTTATTACTGTGCCCTCCAGTAAAGGAGTCTGTTGGATGTTGCATTCCTAGAGCTATACCCTTATGAGCTGCCTCATCTCTGTGGTGTTTGGTTGACTTCCTTCCCGACCCTGATTTTTTTGATAAGTCCAAGATAGATCCTATATCATTAGTTGCATTTATTGTGATGATCCGGGTAAAGGAAGGTTTGGAGGATGAGGAGAGAACTGATTTGGAGGGGGATGGGGGGGATAATCCCAGAGAGGGTGGGTGGGGGGGGGGGGGGGGGGGGGGGGGGGGGGGGGGTAAGAGGGGGGTGGGGGGGGGGGGGGGGGGGGGAGGAAGGGAATGGGGAATCTTCTTCCATAGATTTTAGAGCAAGGAAAGGGTTTGAAAATATGGGTTCAGTTGAGGTTTGAGAGGAGACCAATGAGGTTTCGAGATGAGGAGGGTTGCTAGGGCTGACCAACAAAGGGGGTGGATGAGAGGTCTGAGGCACTATGTTTTTAGATTTGGAGGAGGGTTTTTTCTTTTTGATAAATTCCCATTAGGGTTCAGGGTTTCTTGAGTTTTCTATCTCAATCGATTTCAAGAATCTATTTGAAAAATGAGCATACTCATGACATACCTTGCATTTGAAAGGTAGTTGTTCATAATCCAGCTGTTGTATGTGCATCCAGTTATCCACCTTTAGCTTGATTTCTTCCGGAAGTCCTTTGCTAAGATCTACCTCAACACAGATTATTACGTAGAATTTAGTATTGTCCTTCAGTTCAATTATATCTATGAACCTTCTGACTGCGTTCCCTATTGGTTTTACAGAGTTGTCCCCCTAGCAATGAAGAGGAAGGTGGGGAAGCTAGACCTAAACCGGGATAGTGTTTTAGACATCTAACTTTGGGTCAAAATCTGGCGTCCATTTGTTTAGATAGAGCCCCATGGTTCCATGAAGTAGGGGCCATTTCAGAAGATTAGGTATTTTTCTTCCTTAGTTTCAAAATGAAAGGTGAAGAAACCCCTGCCACAAAATTTGATGGATATTTTTCCTTGTGTTTCGTCCAGCCAGTTACGCTCGACCCATTTCTGGATGGTCTTTGGTGAAGACCATATGCCCATAAATTGTCCCACAAGTCCTTTCTCAGCGAGGTAGAGAGCTTCCAGTCGAGGGATTGTTGGGGGTAGAGACACTTCCTCGATTCCGTCCAGTTTCTTCACAAATTTTGAGGTTGCAATCCGCGAGCGCAGGGGATCTAGGGAGGCGATGAGGGCCGAGAAGGTCGAAGCATGGTCAAGGGGAGTTGCCTCCTCCAGGATGGACTCCGAAGGGGCCATGGGAGCTAGGACGCAGAGGCTGCAACGCGGGACCGATTCATCCACTTTTAAAATTTTTATTAACTCTAAGTCACAGGTTAAAATAATATCCACTTATGTTATGTTATTATAATACAAAGTATAATAGTAAAGTTTCAAATTTTTTTATGTACAAAATATTCTTGAATCCAATGATTTTGTAGGATAAATAAAATAATAATTAATTAATCAAAATTAATTTAATTAAATAGTTAATAATAATTATTCTAATTAATCTATATTAATAAATAAATAATTTTTTTTTTTATTTATAGATTAATTTTGATTAATTACAATTAGTTAAATTAATATATGTTAAATAAGTAAATAAATTAAATAATATTATTTACAAGTTATAAAATTAATTAAACATGCAAAAATAAAATACAATTTGCATATTTTTAAGCCTAGACAGAAAAAATTAACCCAAACTTTGAATAAGTGTCATTTTCAAATCATAAGTCCAAAATCAACAAAATTAGATTTGTTGGGAATCTAGTGAGAAAACACACTCAATGAAGCAGTCAAAGTGAAAAATCGATAAAAATTAAAATCTCATAAAAATATCACGAAATTAACCAAAAGAAAACATCAAAGGGTGACACGGCTGGAATTTACATGGACGGTCCCCATTATTATATAAAAAATGGGGGGTTGTTGTTTTACGACAACAATGAAGACACATGAGGAATAATTAGTTATCTTTGGTTAAAAGGTAATGAGCTTAATTTTACCCAAAGGTTAAAACAATGCATTCTATTAAGCCATCAAACAATGAAACATTTCCCATGGGTCCCATATTAATAGATCAAGCAGTAAAAGTTATAAAATATAAGTACTTGAAACAAACTGAGTCTAAAACCATGAATCTATGTCTTCAGGGAAATGTTTAATTTTGAATTTACCTTCTATGAGTGATAGTATAGGTACATATAGGAATTTTTAAGAAAAATATACATCCATTTATATAGATGATCTCTTTTACCTGACATCGCTTCGCTCCCAACGAATATCCATAGACTCAATGAAGTTGTATTAGTACCACAAAAGCATAGCCATGCTGCCAATGAGAATTTTTAGTACCCTGACATGTTTACTTGTACTTCCCACATATATGTTCTTTCAACCCTCTTTTACCACCCTTTTGATCAAGTTTCAAATAGATATTTTTTTCTTCTTCTTGCAACTGGGTGAAGAAGGTAGGGTGGTACAAGAGAATTTAAAGGACATGGATATAATACTCATAAAAGTTTAACTCCCTCATATTTTCCTACAACTATCAATCTAGGGGCTCTTTATGTAAAGTGGGGGGAATGGGTGGGATTGATTGAGTTAGACTCAAGCTAGTTCTTTCCTTGGAAAGATGAACTCTATCACTTTAAAAATGTGAATTTTACTCCATGGGAAAATACTCTAAGGAAATAAGACTTTAGAATTCAATAAATATATCCCTTTGAGGTAAATGAAAATCCATGAAATTGACAGAGAAAAAAGTTCTCATGCATGTCGACCAATGTTGGGTAAGAAAGATTCTTCCATATAAATCTTGGTAATGTCACCAAAATTAATCCAAAGCAAAGGTGAATCAGCACTCCAAAAATTTCCTAAAAGAAGAAAGAAGATGAAAATAGAAAACAAAAAGTATGAGTAAAAATTCGAAATCGAAACAAAATATGAACAACACGATTTATGAAGAATGTTTCAACAAAATAATAAATATAAGGGACAAAATGCAAGCTTTTCTTAAATTGATATTTTGTTAAGTTGTCTTTCAAAGTTGTAGTTGATTATACTTTTATTCAAAAATAAAAAATTTAACTCTAGATAGCAGCAGTGAAAGAAAGTGAAGCCAAATAAGAAGTTTCTCCCCTTGAAAATTTTATTGTTTCAAAACTAAACCTGCATGGAAACATCGTAATGATTTTGTAATAAAAATAAGGTTTGCAAAACAAAATAGAGGTTCAGAGATTCCCCAATTTAGCAGATTTGAGATTTAATCGACATCATAACTATCTTTCTAAAGTTCAAAAGCAAGCAAAATAAGGAGAATGAGTTACAAATTCGAGTAAGAAGGGGTGCACAATCTGAAAAAATTCTTGATGACATGCAAAAACAGTTTTTTAGATTAGCAAACACTAAAAAAAAATCATAAGAAAGTGATGACATATGAAAATGGGCATCCGAGACTTACCTTAATCAATTTCATGAAGGTTTACGTGAATGATGTCAAATTTATTCAAAACGGTAACTTCTTCTTTTGATTCAGAAAATAAGTGTAAATAAGTTGCATTCTATGAAGTTTTTATTTTCTCAACAATCATCAATTTATTAAATCTAAATTAGAGCGACAGTTAAGAAAGAAAAAAAAATTCTCATGCTCAAGGAATCAGAAGTAGGAAAGAAATCATCATAAATAAAAATGTGCTCCACTTTAAATTGCATCATCGATTATTCTTTTCTTGTGACTTTTGATTTTAAATCAGCCCCAAAATCTCCATAAAGTCTCAAGAGATCAATCCAAAGTCCCACTCAATTTAGACACCTTTTTATAAATATATAGAAAGGACTTATATTATTGTGTGATCAATAATATGGAGTGATATATAAACAAACTAGAATAGACAATAATTCATTACCTTTTCACATTCCATGTCTACTTACCAATTACCGTGTTAACATAATGGATGCTTTGAAATGGCAATTGTACATTTAAATTCAAAAAACACTATGAATTGGAAAAAAATATGTACTTTCTCATCAAATAGACATGTGGGCATCCGAGCATGAGGAAATAAGTAGCACTGAAATCCCATAGATATGTACAAGGTGAAATGATGTCATCTTGGGGTTAGGTTCCCAGAAGGAATTCATAATTAGATTTTAAATAAAGTTTGTGGGATTCCGAGTATGCGGGAAATTATAGAGAAAAAGAAAAATTCAGAAGAAAAAAATAATGTGAGCCATATATTTTAAGCTTGTGACATCAATCTTGGATTCCCAGATCTCGCAAGGTGTGATTAATTAGAATTTAAAATTTTTTATGGGATTTCAGGTTTCTCAGACTTGCGAGACTGAAATATTGGTGAGATTTCAAGAAGTCAGGAATTCGGAGTCCCAGATCCTTGGAAGCGTTTCAAAATTGAATTCTTAAAGGGTTACAAAAAAATGAGATTTTAGGATCACAGGATTCAGAGATTCCGAGAAGTCGTGATTGCGGAAAACATTAAATGCGCCCTTCTAGATAATTAAGGTGATGTGGATTTGAGATACTTGCATTCCTTGAATATTTTTGGAATTAAAGTATTAAAGAGTTATAGGATCACATGATTCTAGGATTATGGGAACCACGGTAGCATGAAATATGCACAAGGATGGAATGAAGGTAGGAGAACCTGACTATACTCGTCATCGAGGAGAAATAAAAGATATGGTCCAAAAACAATCATGGATCTAGACCGAAGATATAATTTCCCAACAATAACAATACATGTATATTCAGTATGAGGCTAGATGATACTATATGATCTGAGTCATCTAATATTTGCAAAATGGGCACATCTAAAGATAGGATATAAGATGAATTAGTGTAGTTCAAAGGTTTTTTTATTTAGCTCAGAAAAGGTAAAATTCTAGAAAGAGAAGAGGAATATATATGAACAGGATCATTTTACAACCATTACAAGCTTCTTGCAATTTTTTATTACTTCAAGGCCTTATTTTAATCTATCATTTGAAACTTGAGAAGCTAAAGGCTCAGAGAAAATAAGAACAAACAAGAACCAAATGTTTGATTTTAAATACGTACAAAGTAAGTGAAATATGATCATGGCTCATGTTGAAATTTGCAAAGAAAAGAAAAAAACCTATATAAATTACAACAAATTAAAAATTCTGATAAGAAAAAAAAATATTCCTTGGACATTTTATAAATTGGAGAAGGCTATCTGGTCACTTTATTCTAAAGTTAATTTAATTTACTCACAAAATGAAGTCTCCAACTCAAGCAAATGAAACATGCAAAACGAAGTTTAAATAGGAAATAAAGTATTACTAAAAAGAGAAAATAATTGATGAAATAAAAACCAAAACATATTAAGATGAACATGTATTTGCATACCTGGAAGAATTTGTCTCCAAGTTTACTCGATGAATCTTCACCTTCTCCCATGCATTTCTCAAAATTTTCATATGTTCCAAAATCATCTACTCATTTAATCTAAATTAGATGCTAAGTAATGAGATATTAATTTGCATCCACTTTATATTTTTATTTAGGGACAAGAGTGGGAAAAGTCACTATTTAGAAATACTTGTGAACTGGAAATTTGGTATTCTCAAAAAGCACCAAGTTGTAGAAATTATTTGAAGCTCCGTCATTCATGATTATCTGTGAACAATAATGTCCAAAATGTGATGAAACGTTTCCAAGAAATATAATCAAGCACATCAAAAGTGTGCACGATATGATGATATAAGAACATTCATATGTTCTAAGCAACTATTTTCTAGGAAATGAAAGAGAATACTAAGGGAAATAATTGGGCTCATTACTTTCTTATTGAAAATCTGTAATATTGAAAAAAAAACAAATGGAAAATAAATATAAATTTAAAGTAATATATTCCTAATCCTAATCTAACAAGTAGACTAAAACTAGGTGAAATCGTACTTCTAATGTAGCCATTTGAGCACCTTATTTTATACATAAATGTACATGTAAAATGTCAGTAACAAAAGTACACATATGATTAAACTAATAAAAACAAATTTGAATGCAATATGTACATTTATTGCTAATGTATGTACAAAAAGAAACTTATCTATAATAATTCTTTCATGAAACATTTCTTCCAACCAGATCTCCATGGGATCATAAAAATATGGCTGAATTTTGGTTAGAGATTGGAGGAGGTCCAAAGGAGAGGATAACAAGATAAATTGTGAAAAAGAAACTTTACATGAAATAACCTGCACACAATTGTCAGTTTTATGAACATATGACAAACAATTGAAAATATTTTTTTAAAATGAAGTTTCCAAGCAAATTTCAAATGAATCAATGAAGTGTAGATGGAAGTTTAGTGCATATCAAAATATATTCTATTGGGTTAGATAGTTGGTCATATTGTATTAATGCACTCACATGTAATGATTCTTGTGAAAAATGCATTCTAGAAGAATGGGATAGATAATAAGACATGAAGATTAACTGAAATTGAAAAAAAAAAATCTCTTGATGTTCATGATTAAGGATTTGAATTACATATTCACATTATAATTATAATTAACTTTGCAAGTGATTAACAACTGATTGTTCAATATACCAGCATAGAATATCCAAGAATTTCAAAATGAAAGAAGGAAACAACTTTGAAAATAACCATAAAAAATGAAGTAAAAATAACACAATTATATCATTATTTACACTAGTATTACAACTAATGTCACAAGATAATTGAGACTTGTTTGAAATGATTTTCTCCTCACAAGAACTAACCATAATAATGAAATCAGAAAATTTACCAACATCAACTTGTCAGTAAAAGAGAGGTTCAAGACTATGATTAGGAATGGAAACTTGAGTATTGTTAGAATCATATATGGGAATGGAAAATTAATGATGATGTAATGGAATTTCAAAGTGAGGCTCTTGAATAGCGATATTATTAAGTGGAGCGTCATCATTTTGAAACATAAAAGAATTATCAAGAGAGGGAAATTTTGATAAGGACTGAAATGACACAATTATCCAACTCTAAATAATCATCACATATGACTTGACTAATTTCATTAGAATTCCCTTCCTTTTCATAAGAAGTATCAAAACAAGAAGCATGATTGAGCATATGTTCAATAGTATTGAAATAATTATCATTGTATGTCTATTTGCTCTGAAAAAATCTAATTGGAAATTCATTTATGTCAACTCCTCTCTTCTCTGGAATAAAATGTATGTAAAGAGGAGTTGTAGAAAAAGAAAGAGATGATTTTTTATTAGCAAAAAGATCTGGATAAAGAGAGAAATGAGAATTAAAAAAAGTGAACCTAAAATTTTTTGTGGTATCAAATTCTTGTGCATTTCCTCCAATTGGAATTTAACATTCAACATCATTTATATGACTAATTAAACTTTCCTGAAGACTGATGTTTGGTTTCCTTAAGATTTGTAGCTGATCAACATGAAGAAATTTGGAAATTCTTGTAGCAAATTGTTCATTGTTGAAGTGTTCAATTTATGCCTTTACTTGCTGATTAGCTTATTGAGTTCCTAATTTTATTACATGCTAATTTTTCAAATTTAGTGGCAGTTGATTCTTCAAGTGTGTTGTCAATATATTCTTGTGGTTTATTGTGAAATTATTCCAAGCTTTGTGATTGTGAATTAACATCATGACAGAGAGCATTATGACCCTCATCAACCCTCAAAGAAGTATGCATTAGTTGAAGGAATTGATCATACATGGCTGATGTGATTTCATCTTGATTGATATGTGCATCTTCAATAGGTGAATTTTCATTCATGTCAATAAAAGGCGAAGAAGACTCATCAAATCTTGAAATTGTCTGATACAGATTTGGATAAAAGGAAGAGAAACTAAATTTCTAAAATATCTTATTAACTGAAACTCTAGAAGAAAATGTTCAAATTGAAATTCAAAACAAATTTATTTGAATATAATCATAAAATCATCTAAAGATTCACCTTTGAATCGACGAATTTCTTCTAGTTGATCGCATACATTTTCGTAGTCATAATCTTGAAAATCATGTAGAATTTTTTTACGAACTTGTCCCAAGTGTGAATGGAGGAAAATCGTAAATATTTACACTAGTATTTAGCCTTTCATGTCAAAGCGAGAGTAAAAATTCTGCACATAACACCTTCTTCAATATAAAAATTATTAGAATTAAAAAAAAATTGAAGAACATGATCATAAGCATAAACATTTTTCTTACCGTTAAATTTTACCTTTGACAAGAGCTAAACCACCTTTATTGGAGTGGAGGAAGGTGGAAGTCCAGTAAAGAAATTTGAAAGAGGTCATTTTAAAGGATCTATTGTAAAGATCTTAGAGCTTAAAATGAAATTTTATAATGGAAACCTTTCAAAATAGTAAATGATTTTCCTCCTTCTTGCGCCAAAAATGTTGATGGTAACAAATGACCTCATCGACATGTAAGGGAGACCATCTAGTAAAAGCCCCAACTAATCCCTTATTCATTTGATTTGGAGGTTCCGACAGGTTTTATTGGGTCCAATTACCGCCTCTCTCTCCTCAATGACTTGTGATATACCTATTAGTTAGCAAACAAGAAAATAGATATTAGATCTACTCCCTTGCAGAACTCTTGCAAGAAAGAGACTTAAGATAACTTGAGGGCTCAATGGAGCTACACCTAAGGTTCCCCCCTATGTAAGAGGAATTATAAATTGTGGTAGTTAAATGTAAATGCAAATCTATTCTAAAAAGAGAGTAGCAGAAAGTAAATCTATCTAGATTAGGAAGATGTAGATATAGTCCCAACCGAGAGCAAGATAATTAAATGGATTAGCGATTTAACATGTAGTATATAATTGATACCAAACTATTAAAAGGGTTCTAACAATTGATATCCTTAGTGACATGCATGCTCTGTTCGAAGAACTAATAACAATGAGTGATTAACTATTAAAACTAGGAAAACATTCTCATAATTTCAAGAATAATTAAAACGATTTTAGATAACATATTTTTGAGTAAATAATTACTCATAAATATTATTTAAGCACTCGAGAAAATATAAAATTAACAAAATATCTATGAGACTAATGGATTAAATAACTAATCCTAAAGTAATTTATCCTCACATCAAACATGGGTCAACAATATGCGAAACTTTACTCCAATATGCTATCAAACGATTCATTTTTCATTATAAATAGAAGTATTCAAACAGAAATTGGTGAACTTGGTCTCTTTCTCTATTCTCAATTTGGTCTCCAATAGTCTGTTCAAAATGATTAGTTTTGCTAACAGTAAGAATAATTACAAAAGTGCAAGCCCTGCATCACTAACAAAACTTAAATTCTAAGAGAAAAATCCCCAAAGTCCTTAGATTTGAGTATCCCCCCTCCTATAACTAAAACCCCCTTACAAAAGTGCTTCAAAGCAATTCAAAATTCAGAGAAGGGGAACCTCTAACTCATTCTCAAGACTAATATTTATAATTTACAAAAATCTCCAAAAATGGAGAGTTGTTGGGAGTGGTTGAAATCCTTTTATTTTGAAGCTACAAATCCTCTTCTTCCCCTTTTTTGGTCAATTTCTATTTCTCCAAGATTTATTAGTTCCATCCTCTTCAAAATATCTCCTGGAAAAACTAATCAAAATTGAAATAAAATAATAAATTTAACACAATAAAATTAAAGTGCTAAAAATGAGAAAGCAAATTGTCCCACTAAATTCTAATTAAGGGAATGAAATAAATGAAATTGTGTCTCCTAATGATCTTTGTGATGTTATATTTGGTCCAATAAGGTTTTCTTCGAATGAATTTGCAACAACAAAACTCTTAACCAATGAAAATTGAAGAGAACAAAATCCAAAGAATTAGTTATGGTTGCAAATTTGGAGCTTGAACTTATGCTATTCTTTTCGCGAATTAAATGTGCAGATTTTGTTGAGTTAATGATCCCATATTTTTCTCCTCATTTCTATCTTTCCAAAGAGACATATTAGACCTCATTTTATCAAGTAGAACTCAAAATAGATCTTTTTGAAGTTAAAGTGTTAAAACTGCCATAATTTTGAAAAATAGAATTTTTATTAATAAATTGAAATTAATATATAAAAATTATTAATTAAATTAGATAAAGTTGTAAATTTAAACTATATTTAAATTTAAATACTAATTAATTAATATATACCAATTACAATAGAATAAAAAATAAATAAAGAAAAAAATAAATTTAGTTATTAAATTAATTATTATTAAAAAAAAATTAATAATACAAATTTAAAGGTGGAATGGTGGCACTGGCTCTCGTGATCCATGGAGTATGGGGGAGGAATAAGGTGGAAGTTATGAGGAATGTGGAGAGATAAGGAGCAAGGGGATGGAGTAATGGGTGGGACCGAAGTGGTAAGGAAGATCTCTGGATGTAATTAAAAAAAGGGCGCTGAGGAGCTATAAGGTGCTAGGGATTTGGGAAAGTAAGAGGGCCTGGGAAGGAAGGATAAGAAGGAAGGTCGGGGAGAATGCCCAAATGGAAATCATGGAAATGATGGAGTTTGGAAAAAAAGTACTACAATCACTTAAAAATAAAAGGAGCCCATCATAATTATTGTACATGTGAGGGGGAGCCTTGAATCCCGATACCCCGTGACTTTTATTAAAATTAATATTTGTTCTTGGCTCTGGGAACTTTATATTATTTATTTTAATATATAATATTTACAAAATAGTTATTTAATATATATTTATATTTCTTAAATGGAAAATATGATCTTATGTTATGTTAAGTTATGTTATTATAATACAAAGCTTAATAATAAATTTCATATTTATCTATATTCCAAAAAAAATATTGAATCCGGTGATTTGGTTGGATAAACAAAATAATAATTAATTAATCAAAATTAAATTAATTTAATAATTAATAATAATTATTCTAATTAATCTAGATTAATAAATAAATTATAATTATTTATTTATAGATTAATTATAATTAATTACAATCAATTAAATTACTTTAGGTTAATTAAGTAAATGGTTTTAATAATATTATTTACAAATGACCAAATTAATTAAATATGCAAAAATAAAATTTATTTTGTACATTTTTAAGTATACGTAGTAAAAATTAATTGAAACTTTGAATAAGCATTATTTGCAAACTGTAAGTCCAAAATCAACAAAATTAGAGTCATTGGGATATTGACGAGAAACCACAGTCAATGAAGCAATCAAAGTGAAAAACTAATAAAAATGGAAATCTCGTTAAAATGTCATGAAATTAACCAAAAGAAAGGATTAAAGGGAGATACGACCAAAATCTATATGGAGGGTCCCATTTATTATAAAAAAAAAATGGGGTGTTCTTTTTTATCAGAACAGTACCATAATGATTAATTATAAGTAAATTATCTTACCCTATATGTGATCACTATCGGAAGCAACGACACCTGGATCAAATTTCTGTCGCCACTAATACCCTTCGTAGTCTCCATCGTTATAACTAGTTTTCACTGAGTATGTGAGTACCATCCACCAATGACTTACATTGAGTGGGCAAGATGTGTAGGTGTCTAGGAATTTTTTCTTTCCTTGTATTATATTTCTTCATAAGTTTTGGTTATCATATTAAATAAACACGTGTATGGAATTCGGGAAAATGAAACGAATTTTCCTAGCATCTCCCTGCTCTCAATTTAGCAGCCATCATTGTGGACCTTGGCCCAAAATGTTGGTCCCTAAGACTTCAAATTCTTCTTCGCATTGAGGGGGGATTTTCTATCCTCACACTTCACAAAAATGTAAGCACAGACACATGCACTCTCATGTATTGGTAGTTGAGTCTACTTTACTCATAACATCGTTGCTTCACTCCATTCAAGGGATTCCCCATCAGTTACCTTCTAATACTAAATACTTATGATTCACTTACTTTTATATTTTTTATTCCATTATGTAGGGATGGAAATTGATCAACCACATGAGGAATAAGATGTGCCCTATCAAGTTGGTCAACTAATGGAGGAACAAGTTGTGCCCTATCAAGTTAATCAACCACTAGAAGAGGTGGACGTGGCCTATTAAGTTGATAGGATAACAATGAGTTGCAATGGTTTGGAAAGGGGTGGAATCTTCGACAGTATTTTGAGAAACATTTAGTTATTGAACAAGCTGAGATACTGCATGGGTTGATCAAACATAAGAAACTAGAACATGCCACAAATATTTTTGGTATCCACGATGTTAAAAGAAGGAAGGCACACGTCAATGCCACTGAAAATATATCAAAGGCATTCTCTATGTCTGGAAATTCAAGAAAACCCAATGATCAAGTTGCTCATAGGGAAATTACAACACAATTATTGCACCAAGTACATCAAGACAAAAAATGTTGGAAACAATGTCAAAATTTCTCCATGTCTCGAGACAAGCATTACATAAGCATACCAAATTAAGCCTTCGAGTAAATGAAAATGATGAAGATGCTTGTTGGGATCTTATGACCAAGAAACCTTACCGAGATAGACTTACAATAGGAATCAAACCACTTGTGGTAGAGTTTTTGGAGATCCATTCTCTTGTTATTCCAGATAAAAATCATTTCATACGACATTGCTTATCTAAAGGTCAGTATGTATATCATAATAAGAATGTTGTAGAAATGATATAAGTTGCATTGTTTGAGGAATTTCAGAAAATAAATCACCATGTAAAGATATCCATAAGGATATTTCAAAAATTGAAGCCATTGTTTATTAGGCCTAACACAATCTGTGATACATGTTGTTTCCAATATCAAGTTGAATTCCAAATTAATTATGACATGTTATGAGAATTTTGCAAGAATAATTTCCACAGTGATCATCCTCCTCCTATAGTGCATGATTCTGTTTCATCGATATTATGCAGAAGGGAGCCATTAGATTTTTTTTAGATGAAAATATGTATAGGTTGGAGGAGATGCACAAAATGTGGTGATTTGGCATTGTTTCATAGGAAATTTTCTATAGATCCCAACCATTTTGGGCTGTCATAGTCACATGGAAACAATATGAGTATGTCATGGTAAATCAACCATATTCTTCAACTCTGGTGCCTAGGAGGATCAACTAAGGATGAGATTCCTATTTCAGAATTCATGGGGTTGTTTCAAAACCAGATCAATAAATATGTCAAACACTCGCATAGGTCTAGGTGGAAAGCTTCTAAATTGAATAATTCTCATGAGGTATTCTAGCTAGACATAATCTTATTAGTGGTATATTTTTTCGATAATTACACATTTTCTATCGAGACACTGAGTACTATCACTTGGACCAAGTGTCTATATTCGCACATGTTCTATACCTACATGCAAAATTAAATGTTGATGGCAGGGATAGCACTAACGAGTCACTTGATGTGATTAATGGGTATCACTTATACACAAATTATGATCATGAGCATGGCACATTATTTGTAGAACATTTCATTGTTATGATTTATGAAACAGTCAAAAAGAATGACATATCATTTAAAAGCATTCAATATGGTTAGATAGCTATAGAGTGTAGTTCAAGTTAGCATGTAGTTTTTGTTTGTTGAGTTGGATACATAAGGAGACAAAAATTTAGCACACCTGGAGATTGTTTGAAACAAGACATGGAAAGAGTTAACATGATGGTGTTGGTGCTTGTGTGAACTGAGCACTTAGGTGGTACCAAATGAGTCATGATGAAGGTCGACTCAAATCAGCAGTAGAGGTGGTCAACTGGTGCATATTTCATTTAGTATATGAGGGTCATGGATCTATCAGGCTTGTCCATAGGTTCTTATATAATGTTGAACTTGGTGATGTGAATATATCCATTCCTCGATATTATAAAATTATAGAAGGCACAAGGGAATTATACTGAGTGCAGAGTAAAGACATGGGGTGTAACAACCCTGGTAAAAAATCCATGTACAAAAAATATAAGACCAAGGTCATGGGACACATATTCCAAGTTGAATGGTGGGAAAAACATCCTAGTGGGTGTTCATTTGGTTTATTATGGCTAGTGAAAATTGGAAAATGCAATGGAAAAGGATTTTGAAAAGTCAAAGTGGAATTTATTAGAATTTTATTTATGAAAATAATGGAAATTAGGAGAAAAGGAAGGTGAAAGGTCCTAGGTTGCAGGTGAGGAGGAAAATGAAGGAAAATAATGGAAAATGAAGAAATTATATGCCTTATTGATAAAAATTCTTCTTAGGATCAGTTGGTAGCTTTTGTCAGTTCAGTATTTTGCACTCTCATTCTATTCTCTCTCTCTCATACTCTTGGACACTTTGTGTTTTCTTGGATCACTGTTGGAGGAATATGGCATAATTGGGATTTGGATAAATAAAGCAAAGGAAAATCAAGAAAGCGCAAGAGGACACCGGGATCAGCAACTACAATGAGTTTTTCTTTCACGTATCGAGTTTCATGTATGGTTTCCTTGCTAGTTTTTGCATGCACGACAAATGCATGTGGTTTCTTGGTTATGATTTGTCATTGGTATGGAGGATTGCATGGATGGAAAGTGGTTTTTTCTAGCCTTTCCATTTCCTATATAGTAATGGCATTGTGGGTTTACATTTTTTTCTGATTGGTTCTCATGTTCCTTATGGATGTGGGTTGAGTAACTAGTTCATGGAAGCCTTGGTTGGAAAAACACTTTGGAATCCTTGTAACAACTTGGTTTGAGTTACTATTCTTGGAAGCCTTGGTTGAAAATACACTCTGGAATCCCTTGGTAGGTTTATTTACTAGTCGTGGAAACCCTGGTTGGATAAATGAATTGGAATCTCGATAGTAGCCATGGGTTGAGTTACTAGTCCTAGAAACACTGGTTGGAACAAATTCTATGGGACCCTAGAAAACTTGGGTAGAGGTTGATCTAGTGATGGTTAGTGATGTTTGCCCATGAGGTAGAATCACTAGTTGAAGGTGGAGGTTGTTTGGACTTTGGAAACCTTGGTTTTTTTTTTTTTGTTTATTCCATGAGATCCCAAGTTCATGCTTGGAATATGGCATGGGAGAGATTGGCTGAAAGAAATAGTTGGTGAAGCCCAATATATGCTCAGGTGGTACGTGGAAGTCCCAGACCTGGTTGTATTTTATATATGTTAATAAGAGTTATTTTCCTCTTGTATTTGATGGGTAAATGTAATTGTTATTATGTGATCTTGATGGTTGTTTTATCATTGTTATTTTGCTGGTTATATGTTGGTTATGGGAATGGTTTATGACATAATTGAGTTATAGTTCTAATAATGTTTTGGTTAGTATATGAAATGTTAGAGAATGAAGGAACAAAAATATAACATTATAACTATTGGGAGGAGATATTGGTCCTCCTTGATGATTCTCAGATAAGTATGAGATCCCTATGCTTAGATATGTTTTTATGACCTATAGATTACATATTTATGATATGTTTGATGAAATGTCTCTAATGGATAGGCCTTTCCGAATCAGGTCCTTTTTCATGTTTTGCATTAGAGGCCTTTTCATCTTGTTATTTATCCTTTCTAAGAGTTTCATTGAATTTTTGGCAGTGGTCCGAGTCTTAGCCCTGAAAAAGTGGTTTAGAATCGGCGTCGCTGGCACAAAACTACTTGAAAAAGGCCACATTCTTTCACATGCCTTGCTCTGGGAGTGACTTGAATGCCTTAATCGCATGCATGGCTTCTCATGGGAGCATTTGAGGGTCCATATCAGCAAAATGACAAATCTTTTTAAGATTTAGGCACCTATAAGGGTTGGTTGCTTCTTGAAGGTTTTGTAGCATACGTGGAAGGTTAGATTGGTATTTTCATGTCGGTTACACTTCCTTAAATGTACTTGGGAAGTTGAATCATATCATAGTAAATCTTCATCACATGTTTACCCCGGTGGACCGATTAGCTTGGGTAAATATGGGAGGAGGGAATTACAGGGTGGTATCAGAGCATAGTTTCTCTCTCTTTGGGTAATATCTAATACCACAGGGTGGTATCAGAGTGAGTTTCATTCTCTTTGTGTGGTGTAGCGTGTTTCAACCTTTGGACTGGATATGAAAAATGTGGTTGTCATGCATGCATGTAGGTTGTATATGTGCTTGTTATGTATGCATGGTGATGGTCATTTTTACAGTTTTTTTTTCATCTAGAAGTTGATGATGTTGATGTTGGGATTTGTTTGTCATGAATGCTTGTCGATTGTATATGAATATGTTATGCATGACAGTGTTTATATGTTTGGTATACATGAATTGTTATTGTCATGGTTATGCATGTATAGTGGGTTAGATATGAATCATGAGGTCATTTTATGTAGTTTGTGTCATCATGATTCTATTGGTATGTTGTGATGATAATGTCTTGGTTGAGATAGAGTAGGAGATGATGCTTATTAGAGCGAAATTGCAACATTAGACCTTGGGGTAACAACAAATCATTGTACAGGTTTGTATGTTGGGTATGCAAGTATGTTGGCTAATGGTTATTATATGAATTATGGTTATATACATGATTGTCACTCTATTGTTGTTATGGTCACATGAATGATAGATGATAGTTGTTCAGTGTGGTGATATTCACATTCGTCAGATAGTCATGCATGATAGTTAAATTATTGGTATATTCATTGCGGTCATACACATGGTGATTATTGTTATGAAATTGTCTCATAAAATAGAAGAAAAGATATATGAACGACCTAGAAATCAACCTCTTCGAGGGTGAAACCTCCTTTAAATTACATAAATGAAAAATTATTTGATGATACAAATGAAAAAACCTACCTTCTATATATAGGAATCTAAGGGGACACAATATAACAATATGGGGACCACATGGGTACAAAAATAACAATAATGGGGCTACACATATGAGGTACAATAATAACAATATGGGGACTATATGGGCACAACAATAACAATAATGGCGCTACATTAACAATAATAAGAATTAGGGGAAATTTGAGCTCTAAAATGGGCTTCCTAAGGAAATTATAAAATAATAGTGGAAATAATAAAATAAAATTTGATTACATCATAAAATTTTAGAGGAAAAAGAAAAAGAAAACTTTTTCAACTCGTACTTTTAACTTATCTCCGTAAGGTTTTACTCAAATTTCGAGCAAGAATACTCGTTGGATGAAAAAAATAATTCCCCATTCAACGAGTACGCATGTTTCATACTTTTTTATGGACCCTGCTACACGAAAAATGAGAAATACATGAAAAATGTGATTTCAATCATGTTTTTCATGTATTTCTGATTTTTCATGTAGCACGGTCCATCAAAAGTATGAAACATGGGTAATCCTTGGACGAGGAATTAAATTTTGCATCCAACGAGTACTCCCGCTCGAAATTTGAGTAAACCCTTAGGGAGATAAGTTGAAAATACGAGTTGAAAAATTAGTTTTATTATTTTATTATTTTATAATATTTTTACCTTTTTACTCTAAAAATGGTGAATCACACCCCATGGTTGACATCATCATCTTGAATCCTATTGGTTATCATAAAGTTTATCTTGGTTGTACATTTTTCTTAGGAGGCCCATTTTAGACCTCAAAATTCCCCTAATGGGCTACACTAGTATTATGTGGACCTAACATGACCCTCTCCTTCAAACAAGTGGTGTCCTCAATGCTTGAGTAGTTTTTTATGATTCTGTGTAAAATTATCACCCTCCCATGTTGAATCTTCAGCGGGTAAGTTCTTCCACTTGATGAGACATCCTGAAATTGATCATTTCATAGCTGTCGAGTTCTAGTTTCTGTGACTGGTTCAGGTTCCAATATGATTTTTTCTTCCTCATCAAGTTCTGGAAATATTTCTTGAACTGGGAGCTTGTCACCTATAACCTTCTTTAAGCATGAAACATGGAAAATTTAGTGCACTCGGGAAGATGCAGGAAGCTCCAATTTGTATGCCATAGTACCAATGTTTTGCAACACCTTGTAAGGACCATAATACTTTGGTGATAACTTATTATCCTTCTTAGCTTGCTTTAGGGAATTTTTTTTGTATTTTTGTAGCCGTAAATTACCCAGTCGCCTACATCAAAACCTCTTTCGCTGCGATGTTGATCTACCCATTGTTTCATTTGATTTTACGCCAAATCAAGGTTATCCTTTAAGAGTTGGAGAACTTGTTGTTGATGCTCGATGTGATATTCCACTGCTTGAAACTTAAAATTGTATCTTAGATATGATGTGATGGATGGTGAATGATATCCATAAAGTGCCATAAATGGGGTCATTTTTACTGCACTATGGAAGGAAGTGTTATACCACCATTCATCCAGAGGTAACCACTTGACCCATTATGTTTGTTTATCAGATACAAATCAAAAAATATATCATTCCAAACATTTTTTCACTATATCAGTTTTCCCATAAAATTGTGGATGATATGATGAGCTATGAGCTAATTGAGTACCTAAACAAGATAATAATTATGTCTAAAAAAATCCTGTAAAAATGGGATCTCTGTCGCTTACAATAATCTTTGGGCTTCCATGTAGCTTTTGAATTGTTTCCATAAATGCAGTAGCAATTGTACGAGCTTTAAATGGATTAGATAATGCACAAGTGTGCATACTTGGTAAGTCTATCAACTACCACCATGATGACAGCATTTCTGTCGTACTTGGGTAAACGTGTGATAAAATCCATTAAAACCTCCTCCCAATGTTGACTTGGAGTGGATAAAGGTTGTAACAGACTTGAGGTCTTAATTGTCTCAACTTTATTTTGTTGGAAAAAAAAAACATTCCGCCACAAAATTTTGAATATCAAATTTAAGGCCATCCAAAAAAAATTCCTTCTTGACCCTGTGGTAAAGTTTTAAAAATCCTGAGTGCCCTCCTAAGGGAGAGGTGTGAAATTCCAAAAGCTTATTTTGTTCGAGTTGGGAATTCTTACAAAGATGTAAGTAATATTTGTAGCATAATGAATAATTTTCCTAGCTAAATGTTTCAGATGTACTGGGGTCTTGCTGCAAATTTTGAATGAGTGTCCACACCTCTTGATCATTCTTCTATTCCTCCCTTGATTCAGTTATCCACTTAGGTTGGATCATAGAAATGGAACAGTGCAATTCTTCCACATCCTCATCCTTTCTTGAGAGTGCATCTGCAACAACATTTTTCTTCCCATTTTTGTAGATGATTTCAAAGTCATAACCCAACATATTTGTGAGCCATTTTTGTTTCTCTTCTCAATATAATCTTTATTCCAAAAATTATTTGAGACTATCATGATCTTTTTTTACCTTGAAGTGTCTTCCCTTTAGGTAAGGTCACCATTTCTTTAGTGCATGTAGTATTTCCAACATTTCCTTCCCATAAATACGTTTATGTAAATTCTTTCCTTTGATTCGACGAATTTCAAAAGAAATGGGTCTTCCTTCTTGAAACCACACCAATTCCATTTCATAAGGCATCACATTCCACAATAAATGTTTTTTTGAAGTTTGGCGTAGCTAAGATCGATGCTTGGCACATTTCCTCTTTAAGATGTTCAAAGGCCTTAGTTTCTTCCAGAGTCCAAGAAAATGCATCTTTCTTCACTAATGATGTTAGAGGTGTTAATATTTCTCCCACAATTCTTAACAAACTTGCGATAATACTCTGTTAACCCTAGAAATCCTCAAAGATGCTTTATGGTTGTGAGTATTTTCCATTCCTTAATGAATTTAAATTTGTTTGGGTATACCTTAACACCCTAATGAGATACATTATGATCCAAATATTCCACCTCTTGTACTCCAAAGCAACATTTGGAGGTTTTTTCATATAATTGTTTCTCCTCTAATAGTTTGAGAACCCTTTCAACAAGTTGAGCATGATCCTTCCAAGACTTGTTGTAGATTAGTATATCATCAAAAAATACTAACACAAATTTTCTAAGGAAGGGTTCTAAAATGGAATTCATCAAACCTTGAAATGTGGAAGGTGCATTAGTAAGGCAAAAAGGCATGACCAAAAATTCACAATCACCCTCATGAGTTCTGAATGTTGTTTTCAAAATGTCTTTAGTCATCATTCTAATTTGATGATATCCAGAATGAAGATCCAACTTGGTGAAGTAATTTTCTCCATGTAATTCATCCAAAAATTCATCAACGACGGGGATGGGAAATTTATCTTTAATAGTAAGTTTTTTGAGCTCCCTATAATCTGGACACATACTCCATGATCCATCCTTATTGTGCACCAATAGTATTGGAGCATAGAAAGAAATTTGACTAGGTTGAATTATACCAGCCTCTAGCATTTTTGCAACCATACGTTCAATCTCACTGTTTTCAACATAAGGATATCTGTAAGGCGTGATGTTTGGAGGAACGTCACTTCATGGAATCAAATGAATAGAAATATCATGATCACAAATAGGTGGGAGTCCTTTGGGAGTCTCAAACAACTTAGAATGATTCTACAATACTTTTTGTAGATCTAGAGAAATATATGATTTTGATATTTGAACCTGTAGTGAGCATAACTGTGCAACTACGCTTCGTTGTTCTTTCTTCAGAATATTCATCATGAAAGTAGAGCTAATTATCTTTCCCTTCTTCCCTGTGATACCTCGTAATTCAACTTCCTTTCCTTCTATTTTTTTTCAAGAAAATTTCTTAAAAATTAAAATCTAGTGTCACCAAAGATTTTAACCATTGTACTCCTAGTAAAACATCAACACCACCCATTGGAATGGAGAGCATTAGACTATTCAATACATATTCCCCCATGGTTAGCTTGATATTATGGCACTTTCCAGAGCAGTTTATAGTTCCTCCATTTGAAACCATCACTTGACACTATGGTGTTGGTTATAGGAAGCAATTCAATTCCTTCGCTAGCTTACAATGAATAAAATTATGGGTACTACCATAATCAATCAACACTATTACAATTTTCTTCTTGATATGTCCTTCTATCTTGAAAGTTTTAGGAGTGGTAATTCCTGCCAATGAATTACATGATATGGTTGGATTCATTTCTTCTTCCTGTAGGATTGGTTCTTGGTGTATATCCTCTTCTTTTGAAGTTTCTTGTTCCTTTTTTTCATCCTCTTCACAATCTATGTAAAATAATTTCTTCTCAGCACACTTATTACTTTTAGTGTAATTTCTATCACAACTATAACAAAGTCCTTTTTATCTTTTTTTCTTCCAATTGTTGTGGTATAAACCTTGTAGGTGTTGGAAGTCTAGGAGTAGAAACACTTCTATCTTTATAGCTGTGATTGGAAGGCTTTCTTGTCGCCATAATTTTGTTTTCATTTTTTCTTGCCAACTTGAATGTTGTCTCCAATGAATCAGATTCCCAAAGGCAGACCTCAAATTGGATGTTATCCTTTAAAGTCCCTATGAAGACATCAATCTTGTGCTCCTATGGAATATCCTTTACTCTTATATTTAATTTTTGGAAGTTCTCAATGTGCTCAAACATTGAACCCTTTTGTTTGAGATTTATCAATTGGCTAAATAAGGTGTTGCTATTTGTATCCTCATAATGTGCTATCAATTCCTCCATAAAAATTGACCAAGTGAAAAATTGTTTACGAGAGAAAAGCCATCAATACCATACAAATATATTGGGTTATAAATATAAAGTTTCAATGCGTACCTTTTTCATGTTTTGCACATTATAGAGATCAAAGTATTGCTCCATATGTAGTATCAATGTTACATGATCCTTTCCATCAAACTTCCTCATATCGATCTTTGGAATATGGTGGATCTTAAATCCAAAATTATAGTTTATAAAATCATGATAAACATTTACTTTATTCTCATCACGATTTTCCTCTACAACATTTTCAAAATTAGGAACCTTTTATTGTATCAACTTTGCCAAACCTCCCTTCAAACCTTCTATGCATTTCTTCAAACATTCCATTTTTCCTTCTATAACATCGATATTAACTTCCATTCCATTCATGCCATATTTCAAACTGTACATTTCTGATTGTAAACCATTCATGTCACCTTTTAGTTCTTCTTTGGTTTCTCTTTGTGAGTGGAAAATTTGTTGCACTTGGTCCCTTAATTTTGATATATCATGTTGCACTTCTTCCTCTTCATGTGTCATAGTAGAGTTTTTTGAGGGCTTAATGGGAGTGGAATTATTTCTTAGGGGGTAATTTTAGAATGAAATATTTATATGAATCCTTAAATTTTCCCTTGGAGCCACTTCCAACTGATTTTTTAAACAAAAGTTATGAAATTTTAAAAAATTTGCACACCAATTTCTTGCTTTTGAGGAGCTCAAAATTTAAATTGATGTATCTCTGTTATTTTCTATCCAAAATATTTGACCTTGGGTCCTATTGTAGCCCTTTGATTCTTATTTCCAATGCCACAGTTTTGACCTAATTTGGGTTCTTAAAGATAAAGTTAAGCCCGATATCCCACAATGACCTAATTATGGGTTGGTTCAGTAGATAAAAATTGTATGACATTCCACGTGTCACCGTTTTTACCCGAGTCTTTGAAGTTGATACAAAAGAAAATAGAGTCTATTAAATTTTGGCCAATTTACAGAACTCCAATCTGATGTATGAAACGAAAGTTATGATGATTCTCCTTTGGCCACCTGTTTGAGTTGAAATTCTGGAGCCTGTCAAAACCATAACTTCCTCAGATCATATCCTTGAAAATATAGCGAACCAATATCTAATTTTTTTACACATATTTCCTCATGGTTTCGGCTTCTCACAGTAAAAATTTGAACTTCTGAAACTTCGTAGAAAAAATGTTATAGTGAAAATTCCAAGATGGCCTGTTTGGAGCAATGAAACCCTAGATCCAATGCTATGATACCAAATGTTATGAAACCAGGTCACAAAATAGAAGAAATGATAGATCACCGACTTAGAAATCAGAATCTTTGAGGGGGAAACCTCCTTTACATTACATAAATGAACAATTATTCAATGATACAAATGAAAAAACCTACCTTCTATATATAGGACTCTAAGGGGTTACAATATAACAATATGGGGAACACATGAGCACAAAAATAACAATAATGGGGCTACACCTATGGGGAAAAATAATAACAATAAGGGGACTACATGGGCACACCAATAAAATTAATGGGGCTACACTAACAACAATAAGGGGCTACACTAGTATTATGGGGACCTAACAATTATGATCATTGCATTTAAAGTCTTGATGTCACATGTATCATTTTAATATGGAATAGCTTGTGCATATGTGATAGCCTCCCCCAAGACACACTGAGGTATGAATTTTATTATGTTGTCTATTTGGTGTTGGATTTTTTTATTATGTCGTCTATTTGGTATGAGTTTGATTATTTCATCTATTTTGTATGAGTTTGATTATTTCGTCTATTTGGTATGAGTTGGATTATGTCATCTATTTTTTTTTTTGAGTGTTTGGTGTCTATTATTTCATCTCTCTATTTTTTGAATGTTCGATTAATTGCATGATATGAGTATGTGTATGTAAGATTGCATGAAGAAATTATTATGTTTTAAGATGATTCGAATAACATAATATACATTGTGATAGCTGATATTTACCTGAGTGTAAGTAGGTGATAGTTATAGAATCATGTATTATGACTATTAGTTGATTATGACATGGATTTTAGTATAGGTAAAGGTTGATCTAAAATTAATAAATATAATGTATTAATATTTGGAATGTGTGACTTACATGTGTGAATAGTTGTAGGGAAACATGTTTGGTACTAGTGTAACAAGGTAACACCTGATTTTTTTATATAAATAACATTTGGGTGATGTGATAGCGCATAACCAGACTCAATTTTAGAAAGGTAAAAGGTAAAAGAAAGAAATTGCGTGAGAATTCCTTAATCTATGTTTTGAAACTGCAATTCCAAACAAATGAGTGTTTTTCATGAATACAAGAAGTATTACTAATGCTAATATTCTCTGTAAGTATGTGGATATGTGCTATATTCACGAACATGTATTTGAAAGGTATATTAGCTAATTTCTAGTGATAGCTACATTCATCAAGGAATTGGAATCCCTTGAGACGTGATACATGCACATGTTAAGTTACAAGAAGTGTGCTTGGAACAATAAGGTAAGGTAATTGGTATATTGTTATATTTATTTATGGACTTATAGTTATGTGTTTATGGAAAAATGATGTAGGGGATTGCATGGAAAAAGCGATTGCCATGGAATCTCGAAGAACACTCAGGTTGATATTTTCTTGGGAACCCATGGGGATTCAATCATGGCATTTGTTTCTAGTCTTGTGCTTTTGGTCTCTTCTGATTTTTTGTGCTTGATTGCAACTCTTTTTTATGTTTGGTGCATGGTCATGTGTCTTTGTTTGTGGTATCATATTGATATTGGTATTCATGGATTTCTTCTTCTTTTCTTTTGTTCTTGTATTTTATGTTTTTAGGGTCTTGGGAATTGGTTGGGAAAGAGGAAAGTTAATGGAGTTTGGGAAGAGTTGGATGAAACCCAAGAGGTAATGTCAAACTTGGATGAAGATTGGTGCATGTATAAGAGAAACTAAATGCAAGAGCATGACAACTGGTTTAGTTGGTTGGGTCCATTGGGATAAATGGACGGTGGAAGGACAATCACGAGGAATGGTAGTAGGAAAGGTAAATTAAATAGGCTTAAGGAAATAGATGCCTTGGCTAAGTTGGGAAATGTTGTTCTCAATGTTTTGCATGTTATGCATGGATAAAGAGAGTTAGCTTAACCTTGACCTTATAATATCTGGTAATTGTGTTGTGATTATGATTATGCCTATATATATATATATATATATATATATATATATATATATATATATATATATATGTATGTATGTATGTATGTATGTACAAATGTTGTTTTCTGATAGGGTAGTCAGGGATCACAATTTTCTTATGCTAATGACTATATGTGTGTGTGTGTTTGTTTGCGTGTGTCATCCTCTAACATGGTCGCCAGGGATCATTTTTGTGGAGAAATTATTTCTTATGATGGTGAATAGTATGAAGAGGTTCATGGTTTATGAGGAATCAAGTGGTAAGAGTAGCCTTGATAGATATATGAGGTTAGTATCATGTTTTTATAGTACATTTCTTTTCATCTAATGAATATGCCTTCAAATGAGATCATTCACAATCTTTGAACACTTTTTCATCCACCCTACACAAATCCCTAAGAAAGAAACTCCTAAATCCCCAAATTTCTTGCTAAAACTGCTTCATTTCAGTGATTTTTAGGCCCAACACACCTTGGCCATTCAATGACCTACATTCACCCACAGGTTGGCTCTCTTTTGACCTGCGTTGATCACCACCAAGTTTCCCTTGCTCGATGTGCATTGATTCTATAAATTCGGGAAAAATAAAAAGAACCCTGAAGCTTCCTCTTTGAAAATATTCTAGGAGTTTTTATAACTATTTATCTTGGAATAAAGTCTCAAATATGATCCTATCCTACCTTGGATATTTCACCCCTTATCCCTTGAGCTCATCCTATGATCAAGATTGGATCTCAAGCATAGATTGGTAAATGTATAAGAACTGTTAACTTACCCTCTTTTACATATTTCTGACCATCCACAAGGTAGGGGTGAGATTTTGGAGATAAATTCTACCCTCATGCTACTATTGTGAGAGTCATTATTCCATGCAATTGGGTGACATAGAGGTAAAATTTGAGGAAAGGAAGGAAAATTCAACTCGGAGGATCTCTTCTATAAGATCAACTCCTATATTTGGTTGTAACTCTCCCCATTTTTATTAATACAAAGAGTTAATTTTTTTCCTATATGTGATGTTATGATTTCATGTATTTCAGTGCCATGTTTATCCATTGAATAAAGTGATTATATGATGCTACATAGAGGTCGTAAATGGTTGTCTTGTGTTATTTGATTGTGTAGGTTTTAATTATAGTGATCAAATATAGGATTGGAGCATACACGACAAGAGAGAGGTGAAGCATACGTCAGATTCTGGGTAGGCTTCAAACCATTGTATATTTACTTTAAGTAAAACAATAGCTTCTTTGCTTTATCTTGTTCTAAACTAGGCCATCAAGTCTAGGGAAGATACTTATGTCCCCAATCATAGATTCCACATAAAAAATTGGTGGCTCCGCTTGGGAACGATTCATTACCTCTTGTTTAGACCTTCATTGTCTTGTTCAGTCAAGTAAATACCTAAGAGGTTCCTTTCATTGAGTTTCAATTGCAATTTTTGTGTCGGAACCTTGTATCCCCTTATCAATTCTCCCTTTGGTCTATAAATTGAGTGTCACAATTCTCCTGATCCTTCTACATGCCTATGTTGCATAGCACTGGTGCCCCTCCAGCAGCTGTGTTGGCCCATGTTCATGCAAAAATTTTCTTTTGTTTTGATTTTCTCTTTTTTAAGCTTTGTTCCATCTGCTCTTCCTTGATTCTTTGAGTGTATTGTGGTCTCTCAGAAGCCTCCATTTTGTTTTATTTTCGTTTTGAGTGCCTTTGATAAGGATTTTTTTATATTTTCCTTTTTTATTATCATTAGGTCATTAGAAAATTGATTTGTTTGATCATTGAGAGCTTGAATGAATTGTTGTTTTAGTCATTGTTCTGAAATTTTTTCTTCTATCAGTGATTATACTTGCATCTTAGTTCTCATCATATTTGAGAAGTGAAATTGAAATGAAAAATCCCTTTGGATTGACATATACTGTTTTGTGTGTGCATCAACATTGGAGAAGTTGCACTAAAAGGGAATTGTAGTTAGAATATTGTTTAGTGCATTTTTTATGCTACACTCTTTGTCTCTTCCCTCCTTTAGACATATTTTAATTGAAAGTGAAAGATTTTGTTTCTTCATGCTAGCTTTCATTTTAGCGAATTCAGGTGAAACTTGCTGTGAGCCCTAAAAATGAAACTTCATTGAAGAGAAAAATTAAAATTTACTGAATCAACCTAATGAGAATTTGTAACATTAACGCAAACATTTATAGGTATAGGCTAGAGACGTGTTCTGACTTTGTTAAATGTAGGAATTGTCATTGTTTTCCAATGTTGTATCGGAAGGGTGAAATCCTATTCCACATACATAAGTGTATCACATCATTCTTCGCATCCATTCGAGTATATTGGAAGGCGCTACATGCATGATAAGTATATGGGAATGCTCTCATCAAAGGGTTACGCATACCATCGAGTATATTTTTGAATTCAACCATAGGTTTCTATCCTCGCCATAGGTAACCAAGTCGGCCACCTTGTTTATTGTGATACACCGAAACCAACATCTAGGGATATTTCCTACACAAATGTTAAATCCATGGTTCACCAAGGTGTATATTGTAGTTCACGGTTTCTTGGTAAACCTTATGCCTATTTTTACCCCTTTTTTATTTATTTTTGTATGTTAACTTTTAAAATAATCCAACGTGGAAGAACAAACACCTACCCTTCTTTGTTCACGTTGAATGCAAAACAAGCCACATCTTCCACCAAAGGAAACTCCTGGCCATTGTCAAAAGCATAAGAAAATGAAAAATATTGAATCAGGAACTTCAGAAACTAGTTATGATCCTCCTAAAATTGATCCACAAGAATCATCCTTCCCTTTGATTACTGAGCCTGAGACTGCATCTTCTTTTGTTGGTGAATATGACACAATCAAAATAGAAGTACCTGAAAATTTATTGCCTGAGGTTATTGAGCCTGAATTTACTGAATTAGACACCTTATTTCCTAAGGTTATTCAACATGAGGTTCCTCAACCATATTCACCTGTTAGTTTAGGACCTTCCTCTTCCCTTCCTTTGTCTTAGACAAAACCAAAAACTATATATCTTGGACCCATCGGTGAACCCCTCCCACCTGGTCCTAAACAGGAAGAACCTTGCCCCTCTTCTGCTATTCATTTGAGAGGACTTCATTTATATCAAGATTATCCTCTTCCTTCTCTTCAGACTCTGTCTCGAGTTCCTTTATCACAATATTCTGCTTTTAGTTCACCCATGATTTTCTCGTTGCAATCATATTTTGGATTGTTAGCCATGACTGAATCCACTATGGTTTCCCAAAATCTAACCACTATTATGGCTAAGACATCAAATTTTGCTTCCTCATCCATGTTCATGACATCACTAAAGACACATTGGTATGGTGGCACATCCTTCCCACCTGGTTATCAATCATTTTCTGGTACCTTATCTGGTGTGACATCCAGTCCTTGTACCTCTCCCATGACATTTGTTTCTATAATTTCATCTGGTACTTCTCTAATGAGAACTATACAGTCTACTCCTTCTCCTCCACCTACACCTACAATCAAATAAAAAGTCAGTCCTTACATTAATGGACACCATCAACAACCCAATTATCCTTATTTTGGGTACCCTTCATCTGTTGGATAGTTTCTTCTATCCTCCCCTCCTCCTTTGCAAGGGAGGAAACCTATCTCTGGTATTCCAGAGATTAGTACTCAACCTTAATTAAATCCTCCTTATACTGGTTTGACTGCTAATGTTTGCTAACCTGATTTTCCTGTCCAAACTGGTTTGGTTAGGAGTACATATTTATATTCTCAACCTATAGCATTTACAACCCAAATTCCTACTTATGGCTCAACAAACTCAACCTAATGTAAGCCAACTTTTACAAGCTGCCACTATAATTCTGATGGTATTTGGTACCTCCTAGGTCCTAGTGACCCAACCTTTACAAGGTACCTTACAGTCTGAAATTCTTGGAAAAGTTATTCCTCAAATCCTAGTAGGACACACTGCACATAGTATGGAACAACCGCCAATAACTCCATATTGTGTTGGAATGATGAAAAATACCATGGGGAGACAATATAATCCTTTTCAAGGCATCCCTCAAGCATTTTATAAAGGCCAGCAAATCCAAACCCATCCATTCCACCATTTTCAATGTTAACATGGATCTAGAAAATAAGGATATGCGTATACTGGTTATCAAAATACTCCCTATCCTAGTACCTAGGTTCCTCTTTATGAGGACCCTCCTTATTATGGAGCGAAAATGCACGTTTCCCAGTTTATCCCATCTCATCTAGGTTATCCTCCTCTAGATTTTAATAGGTAGTTGTCATTTGTGGCCACTCTTGAACTACCATATTTAAATCGGCTCACGAATGACCCCACTGCTCATTCTCCTTGGTGGTCGATAATTCCTACTAAATTTCCTTATAATATCCAAAAATTAAATTAGAATCCCGGAGAAAACCCTTCCATGCATGTGATGACTTATCATTTCTGGTGTTCTTCTAACTCCCTTAATGATTATTCCATTCGATTACATATTTTCCAACGTACACTTATAGGCTCCACAACTAAATGGTACATTGAATTACCTAGAGCTTCATTCCACGATTTCAGTTCCTTAGCTACTATATTCCTAACACATTTCCAGTTGCCCATATGATATGATATTGGAATGAAAATTTTGACTAATTTCAAACAAAATAATGCTACTCACATTTCATATGATATTCATGAGTGGAGATGTTGTCGTCTATTGATTAAAATGTATGTTCCTGATCAATTGTTACTGAAATGGTTCATTAAATATTTGTTTCCATCAATCATAGAAGATGTATCTAAGGGTGGAGTAGTGAGTAAACAGAAAGTGATTGTTCGTGCCCAGTATATGGATCTCATTTATACCCAATATGGCACGCTTTATGAGAAAGTACCAAACACTCCAAGACCCTCAAACATTTTCCACAACCTCCTGGTAAAGAATCACATGATGTTGATGGTGTGATTGGTTCTTTCAATTCACTATCTCAGGCTAAATCATCTAGTGCTACTCTTAAGACTGCCAAAACCATCCATCCAATCCTCCTTCAACATATACTTTCGATATTAATGTCGTGAAGTACAACAAAAGAAAATATCAACAAAAACTAGGAAGTACGAATAAAGGTAAAGGAAATAGGTAGAAATATTTTGATTTTCCTCCACAGGGTAAACAAACCAATCAATAATTTTATGAGAAATAGAAGCCTCTCTATCCTTTTTTTATCTGTAACGAGGAGCACTTAACTCATGATTGTCCTCACCAGGTGGAAATGAACCAATTCTGGAAATATTCTACTTCACCAGATGTATTTACCGACCCGTGTCACAATCAGGAGACTCACATGGTTTCTCGGTACCCTACTTCCTCTAACTCGGTCTTAATGCTTTCATCTGCAGATCTTAGATATGATGTTATGGTGGCCACCTAAAGTAGATAATATGGTAATGTGAATCCTTATAACGGTCAGGATAATGATCAACCTACCAATTTGAAATCATCTCCATCGAATCCTGCTCCACCTATGATTCCTATAGAATTAACCATTAAGCCTTAGAATGAAATTATCCATATATCTTCTTTCAACCCTCATGGCATATCTGCCCGAAATCATAACGTATTTGAATACTTGGCTCAGTCTCCATCATCTCTGTCTACTCTCGAGGTTTTTTAAAATTGCCCCACCCAGAAGAAGGCTTTTCTTTCTACTATCGGATGTATTGATCCCTCGGATTCCAACCTAATTGTTTTCAACCATGAGAACTATTTTCCTCAAATTCTGGCTTAATTGGATTTTATGATCTAGGTTTTTGTTGTATTTAGAACATCCATAGTTCTATTATGGATGAGAGAGCCTAAACCTATGTTATGTCTTTGTCCTACTAGAAGGAGATTGGTTCTCCTTAATTAAGTCAGTCAACAACCACTTTGAAATCTTTTGATGGATGAATGTATAAACCTTGTGCTATTTTTAAATCCTTACAAGTAGAATTAGGAGGAAAATCTGTGTCTATACAAGTCAAAGTTATTGAAGATCCACTTGACTATAATATTCTATTGGGTCACACGTGGGTTTACACCATGGCTGGTATCGTTTCGACTTATTTTCAAATGATTTCCTTTCCCCATAAATGCGGGATCATAGCCATTGATCAACTCACTTTATTTTCCTCTAATTCTCAACTTATCAGAAGTGTGCCTTTTATAGGGGAAACTATACACCCTTACGAGCATGTCAGATTCATACTTCTTAAGGATTCATCTCTCATGGGAACCTTTTTTCTTTCTCCTCCTTCGCTTCGCGAAAACTCCCATCTAGTTTCCTATATCAATATGATTTAATCTTCTAATATTCCAGTTGATCCTTGGATTGTGCCAGATGAAACTACCAGCCATATTTTTTGTGATCGTTTAGCCCCATTGAGCTTGATTACGAAGCCATATATTCTTCTTGTGCGGCTTGTTATGATCTCTCATCTTCGATTAATTGGGTCGATCGTGCATTGGATTATGGAACATCCTATGATATTCTCTCTTGCACATTCCCTATCAATGAGAGAATCATGGAGATCATTATGTCAGACGATGCATCATGGGACAATCATCACCATCATACCTCCTTACCAGATTATGTTGAGAATAATCTCAATGAACTATATCTACCCAATATCGTCAATTTTTCTATGAATCTTGTTTCCATTCACAAATTTGATTATAAAATGAACCTCTCGATATCTCAATTAAGCTTGGTATTATCGAGAATATACACATCAGTACTTATTGCTCTCTGCATGAGATTAAGACCTATAAAGCCCTATTCTAGGATTTTTGAGATATCTTCACCTAGTCTTATGAGGAAATGCTGAGCATCGATCCAAATGTAGTGGTGCATGAAATTAAAACTTATCCTGATGCTAAACCAGTCTGGAAATACCTCCATCCGTTCCATCGCAAGAAGGTATCCGCAACTAAAGATGAATTTGAAAAACTTATACGTGTTGGTTTCATCTACCCAGTTCTTTGACCAGTTGGTGTCAAATATTGTTCATGTCATGAAGAAACATGGGAAAATCTGTGTATGTGCCTACTATTGGGACATAAATTGTGCTTGTCCAAAGTAAAATTACCAAACCCCATTTATCGATGAAATTGTTGATGATTGTGCCGGTTGTGAGATATATTCGTTTATGGATTGGTTCTTTGGCTATAATCAAATCAACATTCTCCCAGAAAATCAACCTAAAAATACATTATTCTATCCCTGGAGTACATTTTATTACTAAAAACTCCCTTTTGGCTTAAATAATGTTGGGGATACATTTTAGAGGGAGATGTATTACGCCTTCCATGACATCAAAAATATTTTATATCATTATTTGGACAATCTCCCTACTCACTCTAAACATTGTGTTGATCACTCGATGCATCTTAGGGCCATATTCTTATGATGAAGACATTATAATATTTGAATTAATCCTAAAAAATGTGTGTTTTGCATTAGTTATGGTCACCTTCTTGGTTTTTTCATTTCAAAATATGAAATTTGTATCAATCCCTTGAAAGTTCGGGCGATCATCAATTTTCCCGCGCTTTCTTCCCTCATTCAACTTCAACCAATCCAAGGGAAGGCTAACTTTCTGCAGAGACTTGTCCCTAATTATGCTAGGTTGACCAAAGGATTCAATCACATGGTTAATAAATGGGTTCCCTTCCACTGGGAAGATTCTCCTCAGCAATGGTTTGATGCCTTGAATGATGTACTGATTCAAGAATCTCTATCCTTGATTACTAGCACGATTATTTCTTGTATCTCATTGCTACAGTTACTACCATAACAATTGTATTGGCCTACAAAGACGATGTAGGGATTGAACATCGAATATATTATTTGATTTAAAATCTTAATGATACCAAAATCAAGTACACCCACATAGAAAAGTTAGTTTTTCCATTCGTTCAAGCCATCCAAATATTCCTCCATTCTATACTACTCTGAAAAAATACGGTTGTTTCAAATTGAAACCCTATGACATATTTTTTCATGTCAATTTTTGGGGGGGAATTTTCCAAATTGATCATTATCTTGTAGGAGTTTGATTTGGAATTCATAAAATCCAAGTCCAAGAATTTTTTTTTTTTTTTGAGCTAATATATGACCTTCCCCCTGCTAATTCTAAATCAAAGTCTAAAAATTTCATTCTAGATGAGTCATTGTTTCTGATATCATCATCTAACCCATGGTATGGAGAAATTCATATATAACTCTAGACCCATAATTTTTGGGTCGATACCTCTCATTTCGAACAACGACATATTCGATACCAAGCCAAGAATTACATCTTCATCGTCAACACCCTTTATCGCCATGTTATCAATACGATTTTTCGAAGGTGTGTCATGCATGAGGAGGTGGAGAAAGTCTATAATGAATGCCACTTGGGAGCGTGTGGCAGTCATTTGTCTTGTTATGCCACCATAAGAAGATCCTACATGCTAGTTACTTTTGGCCCACAATATTTCACGATTGTATTCTTATTCTCGAAAAGGGTCATGCATTCTAAATTTATGATCATAAGACCTATGCTCCACCTACTTCATTGTATCCTATTATCTTCATAGGTCCTTTTGCGAAATGGGGTATCGATTTCATGGTATGTAACCCTCATTCCATTGGGAGGGCATGGCTATATCATTGTAGCAATAGATTATTTGAATAAATGGGCTGAGGCGATGCCTACATATAACAATACTCACAAAAAAACAACATATTTTTTCTTTAATCATGTCATTGCACAGTTTAGTGTTTTGCAAGCCATAGTTATGGATCATTGGAAACACTTTCACAATCACATGATATTTAAACTAACTTCAAATATGGGACTCTCCCATGAAAGTTCCACTCCCTACTACCCTTAGGATAATGTAAAATTTGAGGCTGTTAATAAATTTCTTAAAATGATGCCTCAATGTATGATAGGGGTCCATCGAACGTAATGGCATTTGATTATTTATGTTGCCTTGTAAGCCTACCGAACCTCTCTTACGACTGCTACTAGATTTACATATTTCCAATTATTTTACTAGTCTGGAAGCAATCCTTCCAATTGAATGTGAGATTTCATCACTAAAACTGTTTGTATAACTTATTCCCACCACCTCTATAGAAGAGGAACATCTCTTACATCTGACGCACTTAGATGAGACTTAGCGAGATATCGCCATGACTAATGAAGACAATAAGGAATGTGTCAAAGCACAATATGACAAAAGTGTCAAGCCTCGTGTCTTCTCCGAAAGAGACCTTGTATCTCTATACAACCAAGAGTCTAATAAGTTACGAGGAATGTCCCAACCTATGTGGATAATTCCATATATTGTAACGTGTGTTCTTGCTAAAGGATCCTATGAGCTGGTTGATTTTGATGGAGTTCCACTACTGAAACCTAGAAATGGGTTGTACCTTAAGAAATGCTATGCTTGATTTTTTCCAAAGTACATTGTGTACATAATGTATATAGATGTGTTTTACTGTGTTTGTAGTGTGTCTCTTTAGAGTTTCCTACGGTTTCTATTGATCCCATTTACGTTTGGTTTGTAGATGTTGACATCCCTTGAACCATATGTTGGCTATGATGATGGTGCTAGTCATAGCACTTGGAACCTAACCCCCACAGCATGGGTTGTATTTTCTCCAAATGACGAGCTAGTGATTATACAAGGGTTTTGTATCAGTTTCTCTACCAACAACATCATTGAGTATAGTGTAGTGGTCGAGTTGTTTTTGATGATATTTCACATGGTATATGTCATTGGTCATCAAACTTGGCTCACAACTCTAAGGTATTACAATTGAATAATGTCTATTTGGTTAGAAGTCCAACCATCCTTCACATGTTCTCAAGGGTTTTCCTTGTAGAAAGACACTTTGATCTCATCTAATATCAACATATTTCTAGAAATATAAATACATTGATAGATACACTGGCTAATCATGTTTTAGATAGACATTTGAAACATATGTAAATAAATTTCAATGTACATCACATCAATTGAAAGCGATAATAGGGACATAGGAAACACTAAAGGCATTTTTATATAAAAAAAGTTTGGTATTACAAAATTTGTGCCCGAGGCACGTATGGAAACATGACCCATATCAAAAACCACATGCAAATATGGCTATAAGTGTCCTAGTAGACTAATAATAGTGCTCATGGTAACATGCCACTGCATGAAATATCTTGTACAATAGCCAAACAATACGGCTTGGAACTCCAATAGTGTGTTGTTGAAGTTGCATAGGAAATTGGTCGACCACGATTTCATATATCCCCTGTGTCAACCCCTCCATGTGGCACTCCACCTCATGATCAAGGTCTCGGCTACATTGAGATCACATAGTGCATCTCATGCTACTGCCACAACATGTATGGGTGATATTTCCCATTGTGTGTCTCCCACATGCTAGATATATGGAGCACCTATCGGTCGAACGAGCCAAATATCTTCATGCAAAAATCAATAGTTTAGTATCATATACATCAAAAACACCAAAAAAATTGTAAAAATTAAAACAAAAAATGGTTGAAATATCTTACACATACCACCCCATTTCTCACCCTCCGGAAACACGAGCTTATGGTCGCCACCAAATTCCATCCCTGCATATGGATAATCATTTATCAGAATGAACTTCCTGCGCAGACATCTGAACAAGGCTGGTGAGAAACTAACTTTCGATGGACCGACATTTCGGGACATAAGATCTATCCATCTCCTCATTTGTGGAACTCTCAGATCAATGGGCTCAAGTGTGATATGTTGAAATTGTAGTAACGAAATCCACTCTAAGGAAAATGAGATCAATATTGAATCATAGCAAAAAAATTTCAATTTTCCCTTTCTTGCTTTAGTTATTTTTTCTTTCATGTTGACCAACACTCCCTCACTCTATTTGAAAACTATTGGCTCCATACACTCTAGAGCATACTGCATGTATGACCTACTAGCCATGTGAAGTGTAGAGCTACAATATAATCTGAAAATGATGAAGAAGATCGTTCTTAAAGGAAATCAGATCACATATTTTATATTGATTTTTCCATCCCTATTTGGTTGGGCTCTAGGTCTGCATTGAGTGATGATATAGTCTTTGACTCTTTCTCCACCCCTTCTCCAACCTAGAATGGAGATGGGGGCACCTCTCATAGATAAACTAGTCAGAAATTATATGTCCTCTATCTTTATCTCGAGAATATGTGCTCCTAGTCTAAATAGATGAGCTTGAACATTCCATGAATGTAATAGATATTCTATAAGCTCCATCAGTTTCCTCATACGAGGAAGCCAAAAGAATTTCAATAACCCACAATTTTTTAGTACCTGGATGGTAGTAGGTGTTGGGAAAATTAATTTCTTAATAAAACCAATAAATCACCTAGACATTAGTTATCAACCTGAGGAATGTCTTTTTATTTCAATGAAATCTACAAAATATATGTAAGAAAATACCAACAACTAGCATTGGTTCTACATAATTGTGTTCTACATTATCAAGCTCATTCAACAAGAAATAAAATGTAAGGCTTGAATAAAATAATAAATTAAAAAAAGAAGAAGTAAATGACATGAAAAATAATTATTCTGATCACACGACTTGAATCATTACTAGATTAAACCACGCCTTGTTGAATTGGAAATTTAACCTATTTCACCCAACAAAATTCAAATGTTAAAAACAAAAAATCTGGAAAATGTAGTAGCCAAAAAATTACTTTAAAAAGAAAAAAATTTACTTAAAGGAACATCGATTGAAATTAAAATAAACAAGCACCCAACTAAACTAATTTAGATGTTCTAGGTGACACGTCGTCCAAGGTAGTGGTCCCAACTACCGAAGATTTAGTTCTTCCTTGAACAATAATTCAGATCATACTACAAGTAGACAATGATGAAATTCCACAGATAGCTCCTTTCATTAAAAATTAAAAATAGATACAATATAACTTTGAGCTCTGCCTCTATTTCAATAATTTTCTATCCTCCCCTCTTTGATCTCTATTTTCATTTAAATAAACAAAGAGCAAAGGGAAATTACAACTAAATTGATAACAAAATGATTTCTCCTTACATTTTTGGATTGATTATAGAATCTCAATAAATAAGATAGGATCTGAAAGATCATGATTTAACTAGAACAAGTTGAATGTGGTATTGCAATTGGCGGAATTTGGAAATCAGCCACAATAACAAATATGAGAAAATCACCTTAAAAAACCTTGTGTTTCTCTCAATCCAGACCGAATTTTGGAAACCACACAACAAGAAACTAAATTGGTTTGTTTTGTAGAAAACCCGTGTCTCAGATTTTCAATATTTATATTCATTTGCTCGAAATTTCCAATGAAAAATTGTCACTTTTTATCCCATCAAATTTCTGACTTGGAATATTTGACTATGAGTTGGAGATCAAATTTGAAATTTGGAAGAGATATTGGAGGCTAAAATCGTGAGTGATGTTATAAAAAATTCATTAATAAACCATCATTGGAAAAATTGTACATAATAATATTAAGTTTATTAAAAATAAAGGAGAAAATATATTACTTATCCACAAGAGCATAAATAATTATAAATGTAACACCCTCTTCCCACATCTACCTAAGTAACTGGTCAAACAGGGTAAACATGTGACGTGAGGCTACTATAATGAGATTAAACTTGTTATGTGACCTTAAGGAAGTGGAAATAACAAAAAAAACAACCTACAGACCTTGTACAACAACCACAACATCCCCAGGAGGTAACCCAACCATTCAAGCCTTTTATCCCTAGGTCACATTGACGTTTTAACCCCCTTTGAGTCATCACCGTAGCCATAAAATTGCATGCCAGCAGCCAGGAAGCTATATCTGTAGGCATAATACTGCATGCATGTGGCCAGGGCCCAAAACAATCAGTCTTGTGCCTGCATCTCTGGGATTTGAACCACCTTTTCAGGCACAAAACCAATGCTTTTCCTAGAACTTCATGAAAAGTTCATAGATGATAAACAAAAATAGGAAAATGATAAGGAAGCAATCACATCATTAAAAATTCATTTGTACCCCTCCTAGCCATGACAAGAATTTTTTCAAACATGTCACAAACATGAAAGCTACAGGCGTAAAAATCAGATCTAAGCATAGGGTCTCATACCTATCTGAGAATCAATAAGAAGAATTCTTTCCCTACATCATTAACTGCAATATAATCTATTTGACCATAGATAAATTATGTATTCATTTATAAGTAAAAACATGGGGAGAGCCATACACCATCACTGTAAAAATACATGTTCATAACCAACATAATAACAACAAAAATACCATGGATACAACAACAATAAAATCCACATATAAATCATTACTTTTGTATACCAAATACCAGGGGAATGAATTTCTCATTAATGAATTTATAAACCAATCAGAGATGGGATTTCCATGTTCCGCACAACCATAGATTGACTAAGCCAAGTCTCACTTCAGTCGTTCGCCCCCGTGCCATATTCCAAGCATGAATGTGGGATCTCATCACACACATCAATCACAATCAATTGAGAGATTCTAGAGTCCAAAAAACCACAACCCTTAACCATGTAGAAATTTGATGAATAATAATTAATTATTCACTGAGACTATCCTGATCACATACAATTCGAATTTATATGCAACACATAATCTCTTCCACTCAACTCAGATCATCACACATGCGGAAATAAAATCAAGCGATAACACATCAAATCATCATACACATTAACACAGTATGTATGGGGAAAGATTATAGCTGAAAACCCCGAAGCTATTGTGTATATTATAATGGATAAATCATGTAACAAACTCAGTACAATACTCCTCACAAGTACTCAGTACTTTCTCATGAAGTTACACACAATCTAGCTCAGTTTTGAACAGGTTACTAGTTCAAAACTCACCGCCAATTGCCTTGCCTCTATTGCGCAATCCAGGCCTGTCTATATAGATATCCAAGGTTCGAATCTCCTTGGCTTGACTGCGCAATTGTCATGGACAATTCCTCCAAGTGTGGTGCAAATCTCATGCACAACCGATGTCGCCACTGATAGCTAACTCCACCCTTTCATCTACCTCTTTCACTGGTCTCCACTGAACTGATCATGCACTGTAGTGAACTGATGTGTTCTTGAGTTGAATAATGAGTTACTAATTAATGAATTAAATAATATTTAATTCACTCCACTCATAACTAATTGATTAGCTAGTTAAACTAATCTCAACTAGTTCAACTAAAATAAACAGAACACAACTCCACTATCTGTCTCATTAACTCCTCCAAACTTCTGCCACTGAAGTCCTAACTGAAGTCAACCATGCATGAGCTCAATACCCCATAAGAAAAGTGTATTTCCTTCTAGAAGTTGCATGTACCACATCCGTAGCTCAAACTGAAGTGCTCCAAGAGAGTAAACTGCTGTTTATAGTCCAAATATTATTAAGGGTAAATAATATTTGACTTCCATATTTTTAGGAGAGGCAGTCTAAAAATAGCCTTCGACCTCTTCGACCTAAAAAATAGAGTCTCATATATTTTTACCAACATGACCAATGCTCCAATAATCTCAAACTGGAATCCCCAAACCATGCTCCATATGTCTAAAAATAGACATAGTGTAAAAATAGACTTTGCGCCAGAATTCGCCTGCGGGCCCACTTGGTGAAGGCGACTTCATTTCACCAAGCTCCATCATCTTGCTTCATTCTCAACACTCCCTCTCAGCAAGATATGGATTATCTGCAATCCCTATCCTGCCTCTCTGGAATTCGAACTTGCTCCTGGTGAGCGCCTTCGTCAGGATGTCGACATCCTGATCCTCCGTGGGAACATATGAAAGCATCATGATTCTCCGCTGAACACAATCTCTGATATGATGGTACCTGATGTCGATGTGTTTGGACCTATCATGAAATAATGGATTAGCCGAGAGCTTGATGCAGCTTTGGTTATCACAGTAGATCACTGTAGGCTCCAAATGCAACTTGAACAAACCTGCGAGGATCTTCCTCATCCAAATAGCCTCGCATGCAGCCAAGCTGGCTGCCATGTACTCGGCCTCTGCTGAACTGAGTGCCACGGATCTCTGCTTCCTGCTGTACCAGGAAACTGTTGTCGACCCAATGCTGAAAACTCCTCCATAAGTGCTCTTCCGGTCCGTTGGACTCCCTGCCCAATCTGCATCAGTGAAGCCAGAAAGCTTCACTCCATCCTCCTGTCTGTACCATAGACCATATCCCGATGTGCCTCTAATATAGCACAATACATGCTTGCCTGCCTTCCAAAAGAGCTTGGTAGGCTTAACCATAGCTTGCGAAAGCTGGTTAACAGCATAGCATATATCGGGTCGTGTATTGACCAGATACATAAGCGACCCCACCAACTGTCGATAGACAGTGGCATCCATTACCTCCGCTGAAGTAGCATCCTCCTTCCTCCAACCACCAGGAAGAGGAGTGTCAAAAGGCTTGCAGCCTTGCATGTTGAACCTCTCCAGAATCTCCCGGGCATACTTTCCCTGAGAAACAAACAGTCCTCCGTTGCGCTGCCAAATCTCCAATCCTAGGAAATAATGAAGGATGCCCAAGTCCTTCATCTCAAACTCTCGTGCAAGGTCCTTGCATGAAAGTATCAACTGCTCATCACCAGTCAAAATCAGATCATCTACATACAGTACGATGATCGACAGCTTCCCCTCCACCACAATCTGGTACACGTTAGGATCCGCCTCACTCTTGGAGAATCCAAGCCCGGTGAAGTAGCTGTCTATCCGAGTGTACCAAGCACGAGGTGCTTGCTTCAGCCCATACAGTGCTCTCTTGAGTCGGCACACATGCGACTCACTGCTGAAGATCTCAAAACCTTCAGTCTGCTCTATGTACACCTCTTCCTCAATAACTCCATTGAGGAACGCAGTCTTCACATCCATCTGATGAATGTGCCACCCCATCTGCGCTGAGAGAGCAAGGATCGTCCGTATGGAAGAGTACCTTGCGACAGGTGCAAAAGTCTCCTCATAGTCAATCCCCTCGATCTGTGAGAAGCCACTGGCGACAAATCTCGCCTTGTACTTCTCCACACTCCCGTCAGCCGCCTGCTTCACCTTGTAGATCCATCGCGAACCTACAACTGATTTCCCAACCGGTCTTGGGACACTCTCCCATGCACTTTTCCTGATGATCGAATCATATTCTTCGATCATGGCATCAACCCATGCGGGTTCCTCCACAGCTTCCTCAAAAGAGGATGGCTCCGTCACAACACATTGACTCACAAGAGCCATTTATCCAGTGTACCAATCCGGTGACTGTCTCTGTCTGCGCTGTGCTGTAGGTGGTCCTACAACCTTCTCTGCATCCCGAGCCAGTCGCTCAGCTTCTGTAGTGCGCATGCGCCCTCTGATGGTTGGCGCTGCCTGGGTGGTTTCTTCCACCCCCTGAACCTCCTCTTGTGGCTGATCCACATCCGGAAGCTCCTCCTTAGGAACTAACAGCTCCTCATCTGCATGCAAGTGTAGCTCCCTCTCAAGCGAACACCGCATGGCTTTCTCCTCCTGAAATTTTATATCCCGTCGCACAACAGTCTTTCGACTGTCTAAAAAATACACCCGATAGTTGTGAGGTGTATCAGTGTACCCCACAAATATTCCAACCTCAGCAGTTGGATCCAGCTTCCTTCTCGCATCCTTCGTCACATGCATGTAGACAAGAGAACCAAAAATCCGCAAATGGGAAATATCAGGCCTCTTGCCAGAATAAGCTTCCTCCGGTGTACTCATGCCAAGAACCTTGTGAGGACAACGGTTCTGCACATACACTGCTGTATTGCATGCCTTAGCCCACAAGTGAAGGGGTAGGCCCTGATCATGCAACATTGCCTGTGCAGCACCCACGATCGTTCTGTTCTTCCGCTCAGCCACCCCGTTCTGCTGTGGGTTATGGGGTGCGATGAGCTCTCTCCGAATCCCTTCTGCGCTGCAGAACTCCTTGAAATCAGCCGAGATGAATTCACCACCGTTATCACTCCTTAGAGCAATCACCTTCTTCCCCGACTCCTTCTCGACCAGTGCTTTAAACTCACAGAACTTCGCGAATGTATCGCTCTTCTTCCGCATGAAGAAGATCCAGCACTTTCGAGAGAAATCATCAACAAAGATCACATAATACCTGTGCTTTGCTGTCGAAGCAACTGAGAAAGGACCACACACGTCTGTGTGAACTCTCTCAAGGATCGTCGTGGCGCGACTATCCTTCTCGTGAAAGGTGGCTTTCACATTCTTCCCTAAAGTACACCCCTTGCACTGATCTGACTGCGCAAGAGTGCCCTTAGGAAGCCCAGTAGAAATCTGCTGCAGGATCTTCAAAGCTCCATGGTGAAGGTGGCCCAATCTCCCGTGCCACAGTTCGCCCTCATCATCCCGGCTCACCACTTCTCCCGCCTTGCATGCCATTGCTGCGCAGCCATCTACCTGCAACTGATAAAGGTTCTTGGTCCGAACCCCTATCTTCCGGGTCTCTCCAGTAGTCTTACTACGCAGGAAGGCTTTTCCTTCGCTGAAGACCACATCATACCCCTTATCCTCCAACATCGCCACAGAGATCAAGTTCTTCTTCAATCCAGGGACATGCATGACATCCTTCAGTACAAAGGGTTTACCAGACTCCCTCTGAAAGGATATGGTACCGATACCAGTCGCACTGTATCTACCATCATCGCCCATCTCGATGTGCACACCCAAATCTTTGTCCTCTAGATCTGAGAACAAATCCCGATCTCCCGTCATATGAAATGATGCACCGCTGTCCAAGAACCACACCGATCCCAACACACTTGAAACCAAGCATGCGATCAGTGAAAAGTCAAGCTCAAACTCTGAAGCCAAAACTTCTCCATCTGCAGATCTTCCCGCTTGCTTGTTCTTCTTCTTCTTTGGACAATTGGTAGCATAATGTCCGTGATCATGGCAGTGAAAACACTTCACTTTCGCCATATCCTGCTTCTTGCCCTTTGCAACAGAATGAGAGGTTTTCTTACCCTTCCCCTTCTTTGCTTTGGCAACCAAAGCGCAGTTTTCTTCATCAGCTCCCTTTGATGAAGATCCATCTCGAGTAGTCCTCCTTATCTCCTCCTGCATGAGATCCGCCCAAAGGCGCTCCCATCCCGGCAGCTTCTCCCGACCATTGACACTATCTTGGTATGAGTGCCAAGCCTTTGGAAGACCAAGGAGAGCCAGGTCGACCATGTCCTCGTCTTCAACAGTCACCCCCACACTTCCCAGCTCATCTCTGCAGTGAGTGAACTTCGTGAGGTATTTGGCGATACTGTCGCCCTTCTCCATCTTGATGTTCCTGAGGTTATCTTTGAGCGCCAGCTTCCTTTGGTCGCTCTTACTCTGGAATCGATCCGTCAAAGCTTTCCACATTAAATATGGAGTAGCCTTTCTATGCAGGCTGGATACAATATGATCCTTGACACCCTCCAACAGGATCCTTCGACACTTCACCATCTTCTTTTGCCATGCATCGACTTCAGCAGGATCAGTGGGCTTTTGGACATCCGTATCTACGAACTCCTTCAGACCATTATCTTCTAATACTACCTCCATGCGATCCTTCCATGCAACATAATTCTAACTGCCTTCAAGAGGATATTCGAGTCGCAAACCGTTGAAAGACATTTCCAACACTGTCACCAAGAAAACAAAACTGCTGCAAAATTTCGAATTCCACCTCAAAGCTCAACCGCTCTAGATCTGTGAGAACAAATTATTTCTAGCACATAGATTGACTGCAAGGGGCATTTACCAGACCTTTCACTTTCCGAAGAAAGATGAATCTGGAGGCTACCTGGCCCGCATGCAGACTCTGTCTACCGAAATAAGTTTGTAATCACTGTGATGATCAATCTCTGCTTCAACTTGGCTCCGATACCATGTAGAAATTTGATGAATAATAATTAATTATTCACCGAGACTATCCTGGTCACATACTATTTGAACTTCATACACAACACATAATCTCTTCCACTCAGATCATCACACATGCGGAAATAAAATCAAGCGATAACACATCAAATCATCATACACATTAACACAGTATGTATGGGGAAAGCTTATAGCTGAAAACCCCACAGCTATTGTGTATATTATAATGGATAAATCATGTAACAAACTCAATACAATACTCCTCACAAGTACTCAGTACTTTCTCATGAAGTTACACACAATCTAGCTCAGTTTTGAACAGGTTACTGGTTCAAAACTCACCGCCAATTGCCTTGCCTCTATTGCGCAATCATGGCCTGTCTATATAGAGATCCAAGGTTTGAATCTCCTTGGCTTGACTGCGCAATTGTCATGGAAAAATCCTCCAAGTGTGGTGCAAATCTCATGCACAACTGATGTCGCCACTGATAGCTAACTCCACCCTTTCATCTACCTCTTTCACTGGTCTCCACTGAACTGTCCATGCACCGTAGTGAACTGATGTGTTCTTGAGTTGAATAATGAGTTACTAATTAATGAATTAAATAATATTTAATTCACTCCACTCATTACTAGTTGATTAGCTAGTTAAACTAATCTCAACTAGTTCAACTAAGTTAAACCGAACACAACTCCACCAACTGTCTCATCAACTCCACCAAACTTCTGCCACTGAAGTCCTAACCGAAGTCAACCATGCATGAGCTCACCAAACCCTTAGGAATAGCATAATTCCTCTGTCGTATGCATGAGCCACTTCTGTAGCTCGAACTGAAGTGCTCCAAGAGAGTAACCTGAAGTTTAGAGTCCAAATATTATTAAGGGTAAATAATATTTGACTTCCCTATTTTTAGGATAGGCAGTCTAAAAATAGACTTCGACCTATAGGTCCAAAAATAGAGGTCCATCTATTTTTACCAACATGACCAATACTCCAAGAATAACATACTGCAACCCCTGGACCATGCTCCATATTTCTAAAAATAGACATAGTCTAAAAATAGACTTTGCGCCAAAATCCGCCTGCGGGCCCACTTGGTGAAGGCGACTTCATTTCACCAAGCTCCATCATCTTGCTGCATTATCAACAAACCAGTTATTACACCTCACAGTCAGACATCAAAACTATCACAGATTGGTCTATATCCAACCTATTCCAGGGCTCAAGATTGTTTTTTCCAACTAGAGATTCTAGGAATAGTAACTCAACCCCAAATGTTACAAGGCTTCCAGAGAATTTGTCTAACGAGGGTTTCCATGACTAGTAACTGAACCCCAAATGTTACAAGGCTTGCAGAGCGTTTGTATAACCAAGGCTACCAGGACTAGTAACTCAACCCACCCAGGGCTTCTAAAGCGTCTATCCAACCAAGGTTTCCAAGAATAGTAACTCAACCCACAGTTGTTCACTGAGCTTCCAAAGAGTTTTTCCAACCAAGGTTTCCAAGAACTAATAACTCAACCCAAAACTAAAGGAATCATGAGAACCAACTAGAAAATAATCAATGGAGATAAACCCACAACACCATGGCTATCCAGGAAGTTGCAAGGCCAAGAAAATCCACATGAATACACCATGCATGCCAAAACTACTGAGGAAAACATACATGAAACTCGGTACCTACAATCAAAGCTTGTTGTAGTGGTTGATCTCGATGAGCACATGCACCTTCCTTCTCTTCCTTTGCCTTCTTTCTCCAAATCATAAGTATCCATACTATCCAAGAGTTCTCAGTATCCAATAATGTGTGTGTGTGTGTGTGTGTGTGTGTGTGTGTGTGAGTATAATTAGAGAGGTCCAAAAATGCACTGACAGAAGGTACCAACTGATGCTCAAAAGCATTTTTATCAATCAAGTCTCTATTTTCTTCATTTTCCATTATTTTCCTTCATTTTACTCCTCACATGAAACCTATTACCTTTCATATCCATTTTCTCCTAATTTCCATTATTTTTATAAATAAATGTGCCAAAAATACTTTTTTCCTCTTTAATGCATTAGCGATAGCCTTTATCAAATTCCTTAGCCATAATAAACCATGTGAACACCCACACTAGGTTTTTTTTCCTAGCATTCAGCTTGGAATACATGTCCCATTAACCGTGGTTATTATTTTTAACTTTATTACATGGAATTTTCACTAGGGATGTTACATAACCCTCTCCCTTAGGGGACACCATCCTCTGTGTTCAACCACACATATACCTCAGCAAAACCATGGAAAATAAACCATACTACCCATGGAGCTTTATAACATAGTTTGATGCAGTATTTAGAATGATGACCCTACTGAAAATAAAACCAAGATGAAAACTATAATGACATGACAACCATACCAATTAGTGGGGATTTATAACATATCTCATGGAGGTATTTACATCAATATATGCACATACATATACCCAAACATCACATCAAAACATGTATCAAAACATCACTGAAACATATACCAAACATATAACAACATCACACCAAAATTTCTTTGCCTCAAATGGAAACAAAAGGAAGGGTACATAGTTTGTATATGTTCTGCCATAGCCCATGTAGCTTCATCGGGCCCAAAGTGCTTCCATTGCACTTTAACTTGCTCTATTTCTCGATTCTGGAGCATGAGTGTCTTTTTCTATAAAATGCACTATGATTATGGTTGGAACTCTCCTTCTAGCACCACCTGCAATATAGACCAGTCAATAACATGATCAATGTCTTTAACATACTTTTCAAGAAATTATATATGAAATAAATCATGTACTTTCACTATGGAAGGTGGTTCAAGTTGATAGGCCACTAGTCTGATCTATTCAATGATCTTGAACGGTCCACAAAAATGTGGCACCAAATTGTCACATAAAATCCTCAAGGAGCTCTTCTTGGGCTTGATACACAAGTGCACCTGATCCACATCTTGAAAATCATTGAAAAACATGTACCTATATACATAACTATTCTGCCTATCCTCCGATGCTTTCAAGTTATTCTTAATCACCTACATTTCTTGTTCCATTTCTACCAACATATCTGGTCCAATCAGTACCCTGTTAACTAGATCACTCCAACGGATGGGATTTTTGTAACTACTCCCATACAATGCCTCAATTGGAATCATCCTCAATTAATCCCGATACCCGTTGTTGTAGGTGAACTCTACCAGTGGAAGATACTCTTACCACTTGCACTTTTGATGCATCACATACATCCTCAACATATCCTCTAATATCTTGTTGAGTCTCTTAGTATGTCCAAATGTATGCTAATGACAATATGGGTTGAAGTACAACTCAGTGCCCAAACCTACAAACAACTCCTTGCAAAAGTTGTAAGTGAACTGTGCATCCCTGTCTGACACAATATTCTTTGAAACACCATTCAATTTGACTATGTCTCTGATGAAAACCTATGCTACATCGCTAGTTGAGTATGCAGTCTTCACCAGAATGAAGTGTGGAACCTTTTTCAACCTTTCCACCACAGCCATGATGGAATAATTTTGTCTAGTTGCTTAGGAAAACTTGTGATGAAATCCATGGAAATGACCTCCATTTTCCATTTTGGGATCGCAATCGATTGTAGCAATCCACTTGGATGTTTACACTCTACCTTAACCATATGACAGTCTAAAATACAACTACAAACTTTTCCACATCCTTCTTTAGATTCAGCCAATAAAATAATCTATTTACTACAATCAATGTTTTCTAGTAGACTAGGTGACCCGAATATGGTTTTGGATGAAACTCTCTCAACATTACCTTCTTGAGCTCACTACTATATGGCACATGTATCCTATCTCTAAACTTGACCAAGCCATTTGTTGTGAGATGATAGTCCAAATATTGTACACATGTACCTGTACCTTTACCTATACCAACACCTATACATGTACTTGTACCAATAATTGTACCTGTACATGTGCCAACACCTGTACATGTAACTTTTCGAACACATGAACATGTACCTATGCCACTACCTGTACCTATACTCTTCTGCAACTTATGCACAATATCCATATACGTGTGATCCTCCTGACCTGCCTACAAGATCCTATCCTGTAAGTCTGTCCCATAGGAGTTCATCGCTGCTAAGTGATTTACTTGTACTCACTTGCAAGATCATCTGCGACCTTGTTCTATTTTTCCTTGATGTACCATATGTCGAATTCAATCTCATTGATCGTGTCGAACAATCTAGCGTGCCTAGTATTCAAATTCTACTGGTCAAACAAGTATCTCAACCCAATGTGTTCACTGATCAGTACAAATTGTCTGCCAAGAAGATAGTGCCTCCACATATTTAGTGCATGTATAATTTCTTATAGCTTGCGATCATGTGTCAAGTAGTTCTTCTCAACTCATTCAAATTTCGTGACTCATAGCTTACCACCTATCCATCCTTCATAAGGACTCCACCAAGTCCTCTATTGCAAGCATATGTACACACTACAAACTACTTGTCTAGATTTTCAATATTTAACACTAGAGCATGTGTCGACAACTACTTAAGCTACTCAAAACTAGCCTCACACTCCTCTATCCAGTAAAAATTCTTACCTTTCCTATATAATGATGTAATAAGATAAGAAATCTATAATAATTTCATGATGAACCTACTGTCACCTTCCAATCCCCTAAATTATCTCACCTCATCCACATTCTTAGGAGCTACCCACTCCATGATGGCTCTTATATTTTCTGGATCTATTGCAATGCCCTCCTTCAAGACAACATGTCCCAAGTAGTGTACCTCAGTATGGAAGAAAATGCAAATTTTTAGCTTAGAATACAACTAATTCTCCCTAAACAACCTCAACAATGCTACCAAATGCTCGACATGTTCTTCCTCATTTTTAGAATACACCAATATGTCATCAATGAACAGAATAAAAAAATTATCCAAATAAGGACACAACGCACTTCTCATCAAACACATAAATGTATCCAGGGCATTATTCAAACCAAATGGAACTACAACAAACTCATAATGCCCATACATGGTCCTGATTGTGGTCTTGTATATGCCCTACTCTTTGATGTGTACCTATTTATATCTCAATCTCAAGTCAATATTAGGGAACAATGTTGCTCCCTTCAGCTAATCAAAAAAATCATCGATCCTTGTTAATGGGTACCTATTCTTGATGGTCAATTTGTTCAACTGCCTGTAGTCAATTCATAATATGAGAGTGTCATCCTTCTTCTTCACGAAAAACATTGGTGCACCACATGGCGATACACTTGGTTTAATATAATCCTTGTTAATAATTTCTTTCAATTGCAACTTTAAATCTACCAACTTAGGTGTGCTCATCCTATAAGGTTCTTTTGATGCTGGAGCTACCACAAGAACCAAATTAGTAGAAAATTATACTTCCCTCTACGGTGGAAAATCTCAAATATCTTCTTGAAATACATCCTGAAACTGCTGCAAATATAGATACGTAATCAACACATATGCATCCTCAAATTCCTTACCTTTGTCACTACAGATATGAACTACAAATATCACACACCCTTTCCCATGACTGTGCTTGGTCTGCATGGTTGTCACCATCCTAACTGATGTGGCTTTCTTCTTTCCCTATAAGACTCTTAGTTCCCACTGTCATCCAAGCATTCAATGGAATTATCATAACAATCTACCTTGGTCCTATGAAGATATAATCAATCCATACCCAATAGAATAATGTATTAATCCAATGGCAATATGTTCAATTGCACTACTGTAGGCATACCATTTAACTAAAATGCATAAGCTCTTACCCAATAGTGAACTCTTTTCTTCGTACATATGGCCAACTACACTAACCAAGATTCTGTATCTGTTTCCTTACTCAAACCACACTTATCCACTAGGTCAGGATTAATATAACTATAGTTATCCAGGGTTAATCAAAATATAAACAACTTGATCACAAATACTACTGTCCATCTGAATGATAGAATCATGATGATCATCCTGCCTATTTTCCATAGCTACATAAATCCAAGGAATGCTTGCCCAACATATCCCACTGTCCATGCCTCCTGTGCACTTTAGATCTGTGACCTACCACCCTAATGTTGTGGACAATCTCTCCTACGATGATATTTTCCGCAAGTCCAACACTATCTAGGCTTCCAACCTTCATCCTTATTCTTCTCCTCAAATAGAGATACCTTTCCTCTAACAGATGTATTGAACTTCTTGGGTTGGGAAACATTGTCCTTGTTACCTGCATCTTGAGGTCTTGCTCACTTCTTGTCCCATTTCCCTTTATTGTCATCATTACCTTTCCAATCTGGATTTGTTTGCGGTCTGCACTTCCATTTCTCATAACGATTCTTGAGTTTCCTGATGGCCTCCTCCAATGATATAAGCTCATTGAACTCATTCCTATCTATAAATGAAATCGACAACCGACTACTAAATCTCTAAATCTTGTCCTTCTCCTCCTTGATGTAAGGCACATATCTCTGTAACTCCAAGAACCTGCTAGTAGACTCCTCATTTTTCATGGAACCCATCTTTAGCTCATAAAACTCCTTTTCCTTATCATCGTAGCATATTTCTAATCGATACTTCTTCTGAACTTGAATTTCAAACTCACTCCAAGCCAACTTCTCCTCAGAAATATCTTTGACGTTCCTCACATATTCCCACCAAATACCAGATCTACCTCTGAGGTTGAATGTATCTATCTTGAATTTCATATTTTTTGAGTAATCGTGCAACTTGAAAAACTTCTTCATACCGAGAAACCATGCCTTTGAATCATGTGGTTTATTCATCTCTCCATCAAATGTAGGTGGTTTTCCCCTTTTAAACTTATCCAAAAAATAGTCCCTGTCACTCCTCATATAAGGATGATAATGATGATGATTATGATTCTAGTCATAACTAGAACTATATTGATACATGTTTTTGTCACCTATCCTATTTGGAGTGTCCAAAAAGTTTCCATTTCTAATCGCGTCGTCCCTGTCTGACCTGTGAACACCGGGAGACCTACTGCCATATGCTCCATTGGTCCCATCCTCTTGCCCATAGTTGATCCTAAATGGACCCTGTTTCTGCAACTCTAACAAACTTTGAAGGATGGTTTCATTCACCTCTGCTTACTTTTCCTGTGCCTGTATGATTATGTCATTATCTTCCTTGCAACTCCTTATTTCTTCCTTTAGAATTCTTAGTGTATCTTCTAAATCAAGTGAATTTCCAACACCGTCTTTCTCATATGACTCATAGGGAGAATATCTGTATTCTACCATTCTGATATTCATATTTGTTTTCTTCTTGCAATGTGAAATATATCAGCTAAACCAAATAATAAATAAAACAACACACCTTAGTGTAATTTGGGGAGGATACATCCTCAAGATCAACCAATCACCAAAACACATGTATATACATAATCATAACAACATATAAACTCGTAACACATGGTATATTAGCATATAAACATTACCCTAGTCAGAGTCCAGTCATCAATGCATAATCATACCAAATACACACCATGACCTAATGCAGGACAACCCAAACCATACCAATGCAAACTTGGACCACATGTACCCATCTGACATGTATAACAAAAAATGAACGACCAATGCATGATTAACATATAGCATCATGAAAGAAAGCATACAACGAGAATACACAAGCATGACCAATATGTGACCTAGCATAAACAATAAATGCATATACAACATGTACAACATGTAAGCAAGCGTGCACTAATAATACACATGCATTAACAACACATAAGTAGTCATACACACATGAAAACATGTTGACAACAACACCGTCGGCCCTTCCATGGTGACACCACTGCCACCATGGCCAACAAAACATGGATGCAACAAACACATGCACCATAGGTATGAGAAACACATATGTAACCAATATAAAAACATGACCAACACACTGCCCATCTAGTCCAAGGGTTGGACCATGCTCTGATACCACTATATAAAATTTCCCACATAACCTATCAACTGTGGTAATCATATGATGAGAGGCTACCATAATGATATTCAACCTCCTATGTTACCTTAAGGAAGTGGAATCAATGAAATAAAAACCTACAGACCTTGTACAACAAACACAACACCACCAGGACATAACCAAACCATTCAGGCCTCTTATCCCTAGGTGACACTGACATTTTTTCCCCCTTTGAGACATAGCCATAGATATAACACTGCATGCCAACGTCTAGGAGGCTATAGCCACAAACATAACATTGCATGCTAGTGGCTAGGGCCTCAAAAACTCAATTATATGTGTGCATCTCTTGGATTTGAGCCACATTTTCAGGTCCAGAACCTAGTGCTTTTCCTAGAACTTCACGAACAGTTCATAGATGATACATAACAACAATACAATGATAATTAAGCAATCACATCATTAATAACTCATCTGGACCCCTCCTAGCCATGACGATAATTTTTTCAAACATGTCACAAACATGAAAGCTGCAGGTGTAAACACCAGATCTAAGAATAGGGGTCTCATACTTATCTAAGGATCACTAAGAAGAATTTCTCCCCTACATCATTAATTGCAATAAAATCTATTTTTCCATAGACACATTGTGTATTCATTTATAAGTAAAAACATGGGGAGATCCATACATCATCACTCTAAAAATGCATGCTCATAACCAGCATAATAACAATAGAAATACCATGGATACAATAACAATATAATCCACATATAAATCAGTACATTTACATACCAAATACAAAGGGAATGAATTTACCATTAATGAATGTATAAAACAACCGGAGATGGTCGGACTTCCACGTTCCACTCGCCCATAGATTGGCTAAGCCAAGTCTCACTTTATCCAATCATCCCCATGCCATATTCCAAGCATAAATGTCATATCTCATCAAACTAATCAATCAAAATCAATCTAGGGCTTGTAGAGGCCAAACCCCCTCAACCCTCAACAAGTGATTCCACCTTACGGTCGGACATCACAACAATCACGGATTGGTCTCTATCCAAGTTGTTCCAAGGCTCCAGAGTGTTTGTTCCAACTAGGGATAGTATCTCAACCCCAAATGTTATAGGGCCTCTAGAGCATTTGTCCAACTAGGGCTTCCAGGATTAGTAAATCAACCCACCTAGGTCTTCTAGAGAGTTTGTCCAACCAAGGCTTCTAGGACTAACAACTCAACCCACAGTTGTCCTCTGGGATTCTAGAACGTTTGTCTAAACAAGGGTTCAAGGAACTAATAACACAACCCAAAGATACATAAATCATGAGAACCAACCAGAAAACAATCAATGGGAATAAACCCACAACACCATGGCTATCCAGGAAATGGAAGTCTAGGAAAATCCACATGCGTACACCATGCATGCCAAAACTAGTGAGGAAAACATACATGCAAATCGGTACTTGAAATCAAAACCTGTTGTAGTTGTTGATCCCGATGACCACTTGTGCTTTCATACTCTTCCTTTGCCTTATTTCTCCAAATCGCCAAGTATCCACACTCTCCATGAGCGCTCCAAGAAAACTCCAAGTATCCAAGAGTATGAGAGAGAGAGAGAGAGAGAGAGAGAGAGAGAGAGAGTAATGAGATAGCTCCAAAAATGCACTGACAATAGGTACCAAAACATCCTCAGAAGCATTTTTATCAATGAGGCCTCTATTTTCATCATTTTCCATTCATTTCCTTCATTTTCCTCCTCACGTGCAATCTTTAACCTTTCATCTCCCTTTTCTCCTAATTTCCATTATTTTTATAAATAAATGTTCCAAAAATAATTTTTGTCTCTTTAATTTCTTAGCCATAGTCTTTGCCAATTTCCTTAGGCATAATAAATCATGTGAACACCCGCACTAGGATGTTGTAACCAAAATTCATCTTGGAATACATGTCCCATCAACCATGGTTATTATTTAACTTTATTACATGGAATTTTGAGTGGGGTTGTTATAATAAAATGGAATTATATGATAAACTATGATAAATAACGTGATAAAAGAACAATAGAAATGGAAGAAATAGATGTTAATAAATGATAATAATAATGACAAAGTAGTGGTCCAAAATCTCCCCCAAACTGAACATGTTGAATATCCTCATGCAACCCAATTCCTCTATATTAACGAAGTTGTAGTACATTAATCAAAATGCTCACCCCAACTAATGATATTGATGGAACATGAAAATTCTTCCCCAAAAGCCTCTTCAAAATAGTGGTTTTCAATTCTTGCAATGTTGGTGAAGTTGTAAAAAAAATTCACATTGACTTTCAACCATATGTGTATGAAGTTGCAGCAAATATTATACAAGTAACAAAAAATCTCATTAACCATTTTCTTAAAAACTGCAAACCGTATTTTGTTGAAATTTTGCAGGCAGATTTTTATTATATAAAATATTTTCCACTCTGAAAATGAGAGATTTCGGATGCAAAGATCCTAAGATATAAGAAAAATGGATGAAGGTGATAATGTTTAATTGATAAAAAACAATAAATCAGTTTCTCTTGAAATTTTACAAGTTTGTTTCCATTACATTAATGCTTCTACACATTGAAAATTAAAACAATCCAATGGGCAGATTTCAAGATATCATCGAAATGACTGTAGGTTACAGTTCATGATTTCTAAATTCTTACAAATTTCTTTAGCTTGAAATTTTCTGGGTTTGTGTATTTTAATGATATATCCTTGTTCTCCAAAAAACACAAGAATCCAGTTCACAGTTTTAAATATATATGCAAATCAATTTATGCATTTTATAAAAATGAAATTTTATGCCTTAAAAGAGGAATAAAGGAAAAAGCATCCATCATGCATAACAATTCCTCCCCCAAAATAGAAAATTAGCATGCCTTCATGCTACACTAGAAAACCGTTCGAGGTGGTTGCGACAATCATTGTTGAAATCTCTGCTTGGTGTATAACAACAAGGAATAAGGGGGGTTTTGAGAATGAATATAGATAGTTATGGATGATAAAGAATATTAATTGCATAATCATGATAGGGAGTGGTAATGAAGCGAAACTAATGATTTGAAAATATGAATAAATAATGCTCAGCGTTTTTTCATTACACTCTCCTCAAACTTTATTAAATAAAAACCTATGCCATTTACCTCAAGTTTTACCTTTGTCAAAAATGTGTAATGGATTGGATGGACTGATATTTGTTGAATGTGATGTAGGTTGAGCTGATGCTAGAAATGATGCGGAAGGTGGAAGCCATGCAAGCTGAAAGAAGGTAATCATAAAGTGGAACAGATTTTCCTTCCCCCAAAATGATTATTTTCCCTTCCATAAATATTTATATAACATATCTCATGAGTAGCCTCAATCAATAATTTATCACCTCAATTACCTCATTATATATAAAAGTGGCAGAATCATGTTGTGAATTCCATGGGATAACAATGGATAAAAATTGAATATAAACGAGGGTAAAATTGATGAAAAAATAAGCATTCCCTAGACCCATTAGCTTTGGTTGTTATGGGCACACACTGTGATGATACATGGGATGAATTAGTTATCTTAGTATTTGCAAACACAATCAAAATTAGGACTCTTTATTCTATCCCAAAATAATATTAGTGTTGTTAAGCTAGGAATAAATGACGACTTATTAGGCAAAGAAACTATCTTTGGTTAATGATATGAAAATTGTAGAATAAATGAATGATAGGTTAGATGATACAAAATGTAAAATCTCAAATATCCTAAAATTTTCGTCCCTGACATGTAAAGTAAATATTTAAAACTCATTAATATATATAAATCATAACAATCATCATCTAAGGACTGATTAAAAATTACCCCATGAAACAGGACTTCTAGAAAACCTTATGTATGCAACAGTAGGATTTATTAGTAATTAGTTTTGAGAAAATGAAGTAGCCAAGAAGATCATAGTATTTAATTAAATTCTATACCATAGGCATGGCCACTACTTCCAACGATCATCCATAGCCTTGACATGGATTCCTTTTTAACCCATTGAGATGCTAGGATCCCATCTATTAGAAATAAATACATAGTTACAATAACATTTCAATTTAATTAGATGTATCCTCAAGGTCATTTTTTTGGCTTGATAACCAGTTGATAAAATTTCCATTCACAAGAGCTAACAAAAGTGAAAAAGTTGGTGCACGATGAGACCACTTGTCCTTCAACTTTACAAATGAAGGCCATCACGCTAGTTTGGTGACCAGTAGTTGTAATGTCACTTTATTACGACCTATGATAATGGTAGGTCGGCTCGTGATGAGACCTCCTATCCTCCCATTGACTATTTTTGTTGAAAATTCAACTATGGTTATTGTTAATGAATAAAATATTACTTAATATATTGGGCGGCATGTAAGCTTATTAAGAGCTGGGTATGTTGTAAAAATTTTGTAATAAATATTTTCAACTTGGGTAGTCTTGCTTCACAAAAACTAATAACCTTCAAATGATTATTGATAAATATATTCTTCTTTTTTAATATTGGGATTCAGGAATAGTTCATTATATAGTGACAAAAATATTTAAGTACGATTTTGTGGTAATTAAATTTTACAAGATCGTGCACTTAACAAATTAATAATGTTGAAAATTGACATGATGAAATCATCTTTGTAGAATTATCCCTTAAAATAAGATTGTGTTTATAGATAAAAAAACATAAACTGACTACCCAATCATTATATCAGAAAGGACCTAGAACATTAACCATTCATTAAGTAGAAAAAAATGGAAATACATACAAATGTCGAATCAAGGAAAGTAAAAAAAAAACGTGAAAATGAGATAATAGAAATGACTGGGGTAACAATGACTGTGCCTTAGGTAACATCAACCGTGACTTCGGTAACAACAACTATGATTGAGGTAAAAACAATTGTAATTGAGAGAAAAATAGTTGTGACCTAGGAAACAACAACTCTAAGTGAGGGACTGATAGTTGTGACTAAGGTAACAACAACTATAATTGAGGGAATGAAAACTTTGACTTAAGCAACAACAACTGTGACTGAGGAAATGCCAGTTTTTACTTAGGAAACAACAACTGTGACTAGGGTAACAACAATTGTAATTGAGGGAACGATATTTGTGACATAGGAAATAACAAATGTAACTTTAGGGAACGACAACTGTGACTTAGTAAACAACAACTGTGACTAAGGTATCTACAATCATAATTCGAGATTTATTTGTCCAATAGTACCATTGTTTCATATTACAAGCTCAACTCTACACATATCATTTGTTAATTATCAAGAATGACCGTGACAACTCCTCCCCCCAAACTTACACAATGGGTGATCTTGGTGTGATGACATGGAGAAGAATTAGTCAAGAAATAGTCATAGTCACTTTACAAAATAATGAGGCATTAAGAGTGTATATTTCCTCACAAGTCATACCATAATATAATATTCGTTTTGAGGCAACCATATACTTGATAAGACTTGAGAACAAATGGATAGATGTGGATAAAAAACATAAAACTCAAGAACTTCCTTATTTTAATATGATGAAAGAACAACAACCGTGAATTTGAAGAAAAAAACACCTAAAACACAAAAACATAAGAGAAATCATAAAATAAACAAAACTTTATTGAAAAATAATAAATAGGTAAATAACTTAGGTTACAACATTTGTGATTTCGGGTGCAACAATGTTGTTTCCTATGGGAACAACAATCTGTCAATGGTGAATGAATGGAAAAAAAGTCATTTGGAAAAATTATTTGGTGGCCATGACTTGGGTCTTCAAATAAAAATCAATTTTTCATTTCTCGTGTTATGAATCTTTAATTAATGAAAACATTTTCATGTTGTTTTCTTCCTATTGGTGGGCAATAGCAGAAACAATTTTGCATCAAGCTCTTATGAGCCAATTCTTTTTTAGATCATGACACCTAGAAAGAAGCAACCTCAAATGATATTAAATTTTTTAATATATTCTTAGATGAAATTTCTTTATTTCATTAACATTGTCTTCAAGAATAAATTTTTCATAAATATACCTCCTTTATTCTCCCGGGACTTGCAAACAATGAGCATCTACCTGCAATAAAACATGAAATAATGGAAGAATAGAGGTATAAAGACTCTCTTAATCCAACCAGTATTCAAAAAAATAACAAAAAATTACTCTATAAAAAAAATTCATAGAAATAAATAACAATGTAAAATTCATTTATTACCCGCGAGAGAGCGGTGGCCAATCATACAAACCAACAATGTTTTAATCATAAATTCTTTGTTTTTCGTCTAATTTGAGTGATTCAAAATCCATATGAAATTTAATTTAGAGGTATATTCCCAATGGAAATAGGTTTTAAAAAATTACATGAGATGATATGTCAAATTTACTCAGAAAAACCTACATAGCAGAGTTATTTTTTATTTCCCATCTTAGACCAACAATTGATATTTTGAGAATAACGTTTTAGTTTGATGACATATTGAATTGATTCAAATTGGGTACTAAATCATATTAATGATATTATATATAATAGAAATATGTTTTAAAGAAAATAATAATTGATGGGTGAAATACACTAATGAACAACAACAAAAAAAGAGTTTTAAGAATGTTGATTTACGATAGGGAGACAGAGTGTTCATCATAAATTTCTCATACGATATCGAAACGAAGTGATTAAAATTGTGTTGTAAACTATATTCATAGGGTAATATACCATAAAAACATGTTTACAAAATATAGTCATTGAGGCCTCCAAAAACTTACTTTCTGAACTTTGTCCCTGAGCTTCATACTAGACATGCTGTCAATGTTTTGGTCATAACATTTTCGTTTCAAATCCAAATTGAGTGATTCAAGTTGGGTTATAAATAATATATAAAATAATACTTAGAATAAAAATTTTATTTGAAAATATTCCTAATTTGTCCCTCAAAACATTACTCCTGATTGTTGTTTCAGAAATTTATCGAGCCTACAAGTCATAAGATATGATAATCAAGCATTTTTTCCAAAATGGTGATCAAAATGGATATGAGTGTTTGTATAAATATGATTCTCAATTTAATACATATACATACACAAATAAATTAAAATATTTATCACCGATGTTAATTTTTACAACGTGTTGCAATAAAAAAAAATTACTTATAAAAAAATATATCTATTTATTTCCTTATTTATTTTATTTTCTAGAGTAAACTACTCAAATTTGAAAAATAAAATATTCTTACATATAACAGTACTTCCAATGGAGCCATTTTTGAAATAATCCCTCAAGCATATAAATAACCGAATTTGAAAAATGCATGTTAATACATGCTAGAGTATGAGAGACCAACTTCCCTTGAAAGCATGATGCGAAGTATTGTCGAAGTATGGAGTGATGTTGCGAGAAAATGACATAGTGAAACCAATATTCAATATATAATTTAATTTATTGATTTCCAATAGTTGTCATATCATGAAGTTCTTAATAAAATTGAGTATCCAATGTCTTATTTATCTCGATGGCTTGTTGATGCAGATTAGAAGAAACCACATATTCTTCCATAACTTTTGCGATTTTTGGATTTGAAACCTTCCCAATATCAATATAAGTTTTATCCAATGGTGAAAGTGAGAAGGAATGGGTGGGAAGGGTGGGTGAATTTTTCAATTGAACACTGTAAGCATGTTGTATTGGTTTATTACTATGAGGATGTGGAATGATTTGAGTAGGAAATTGTGTAGAGTATGGAGGATTTTGATGGTGTAGTTGATTGGTTTTTGTGGATGATTTTGATAGACAAGAAAGATGTTGTTGAAAAGCTGGTAAATAATATTGATGATGTTTTTATTCTACAAGATGATGGAGAGTAGTCATGTAATCATAATATGAATCATGCCAAACTTGTGGACAAGATTGGTGGGGGTTATATTGAGATTGGCATGACTGCTCTAACACAGGAGAATTCAATAATGGATTATGCAATTAAGAAAATGGATAGGAAGTGTTTTGAACCATACATGTAGGCCATAGTTTCCATGGTTGTGAGCTTGTTGCAACTTCTCTATTGCTTTGATATGATGCTTTCATTCCAGGTAAGAAAGAGAAACTATCCATGGGATGTTCCTTTCAGTACTGAGGGAAAAAACACTTCTTCAATATTTTCTTGATTTTCTTAACATGAAAAACATCCAATTGTGAAATTAGAGAGAAAATAATATCAATTTAAAAATATTTAAACAAATCATTGATTTCAGATCATGTATCTCATGTTCTTGTAGCAGATTTAAAAAGAAAGAAGAAATTTCTCTATAATTTTTACCAGCCTTGGATATTCCTCTTGAATACCTTATGCATAAATCACAAACATAATCATATGATAGATGAAAAAAATCACATTTCTCTATAAAATTTAAGATTTCTAAAAAATCATCTTTGAATCTGTCGAGTAGGAGTGTTCTCAATATCTCTTTTGCCAACTATTTATGCATTGATTTTTGAAGGTTGTATTGAAATCGCTCCACATAGTCCTCCAAGGTTTCATATTCCCCTTATATCATTCTAAAAATATCTTCATTGGTGTTGCAATAGCCTTTATACTTCTTCAATAATACATCCTTCATGTCCTCCCATGTTTGAATGCAGTTCCCACCAAGGCTCATAAACCATGGGAAAGCAAGCCCTTTTAACGTAAGAGGAAACACTTTCAGCCTTTGAAAATTATTACAATAATAATATCCTATAAAAAGTAATTAAAACTCACATAATAATGTATCTTGTTCTTTGTCTGTCAAACCATGAAAATTTGGCAAAGCATATGGGGGAATGATGTGAATTTGTGTCACTCCTCCTAGATCTCTCATAAGGAATTCAAAAGTAGTAGTAGTGCCACTTATTCCGAAAATATAAGGTGTTCTTCATGTACTACTTTGAGGCTCCTCCCTAAAATTTTCTTGTCAATTGGTTAGTGGAATGGGTCGTACTTGCATCACCACTTGAGTGAAATCATAATATTTATTCTTTTTCAAAATTTTACCTCTAAAATTTGTACTTTCAATCATGCATGCTATATCACCTAAGCATGGATACTGAGGGTAGATCCATCACTAGTTCACCAAGAGGCATGTGTAGGTTCTTGGTGATCCCTGGTATCGCACCGAGAGTGCTGCAATGCCCAGAGGCTACTCAAATTTGCTTTATCAACTCGAAGTTCGTCCAAACTTGGAGGTGGGAGTGCTATATGCACAACATATGAATTCTACTCAAGCCATATTCTTCTCAATTCTACGATGAGGCACTACTATTAGGGTTACTACTAGGAAAGGAAGTTTGTCACACTTTTGAATGAAATCTAAGACTGAAAATAACTCATGACATTACTCTATCATTAAGAAAATAAACTATTCTTAGATCATAATGATTCATCTAGCTATCTGCAAGAAAGAGAAATTAACACTTAAGCTAACGCAAGTAAGGAAGTTAGACTAATTAGAATTCATGATTTAAATTTTTTAATTAAAATTGCAGAAAGGGAGACTAATCTAGGCACACATTGAATCAAATGATATAGCGAACTACACTTTTAAATAATTTTGTTTTGTATCAGAAGGAGGCGTTGAGGTGACCTAAGAGGGTCACTAACTCATGGTTTTAGAGCTAAAGGTATCTTGGAGGTTGTGCCAGGCTTAGATGAGGTAAAAGAGAGGTTTTGGGCTGAAGGAGTGAGTGCTTGACAATGCTATAAGATCTGCTACATGATTTCCTATAGTGCTACAGGATGTCCTGAAACACTATAGGAAACATGTCGAGGGTAGTTTGAGGCCATAAATGGTGAGGAAAGGGGTACAAGAGGGGGAATGCAGGTGCATATAGTTGGATAAAGGGTATCCAACCCCTTTTTAAAGCTAATAACTTCTCTTAAAGCCTATCTTTCACCTCTAGGGTGGCTCATGGTCTTATGGTGGAGATTTCAAAAAAATAGGGCTGAAGGGTTGATACTAAAGCTAATGCTGTTGGGGAAGTCCTCCTCTTCTTCGCTACTCAAACTTGCAAGAAAAATAACTATTCATGCATTCATCATTGAAAAATGTGTCATGAAAATGGTGGAAAAGATGATTTGAATTCAAATAAACCTACCTATGTACTTGAAATAGAAATCTACCTCTGCATATACAACATGTCCATGATAAGAAAAGTAACCTATCTAAATTTTCCAAGAAATCATAAACTGAAAGAAATTGTGGGTATGTGGCGAGGATCTACCCTCCTCAAGCTCCAATGGAAGAGGTTAGAGAGGGAGCCTTTAACACAAAATTTTGAGATGTTATATGCTACTTCAACATGAACTGTATAGAAACTAACTGCTGCACATGAAATGTAAAGAGAATAACTACAACAACATGAAATGTAAATGCAAGTACATAATAGAGACTGAGGCCTATGTATTGGGCCCTAACTCACAAGCTCAACTCCTTGACACTAACTCGATGGAGAAGAAACCAAATACTCATTTTATTTCATAATTAGTCTTGTACATAACATATGATGGTTAGAAAGGTCTATGTAAAGAGCTAAGAGTGCTCTAGTTACATCCAAATATCAAATCCTAGTGAGATCTTGTTGTGCCCTATTTATCCTAAAGGGTAGCTAGCAACAAATCACTAAAAAGTAGGTGGTGTTTCCCCTTGGAACTCAAGATAAGTGGATCTTGGCTCCCCTTGATCTTCCACATTCTTGGTTGCCTCTGATTTCAAGTTGTTAGAGGAGAATCTCAAGGATATATTGGCTTCCTTTAGGAGTTAAGGAGGTGGTAAACCCTCATACAATCACTCCTTGCTGTCTACTTCGTGCCCTGATTGTGAAATCTTCCTAAAAAATGGCATATTTTCTTGATTTTCCTACATTTAAACCACATTAGGCCTTGAAAGCATGAAAAACCTTAATACACCATCTACACTAAGAAAAATATGATAATAATGCAATTAAATGTGTAAAAGAGAGAATAATTAGGCTAAAAAGCTACCAATTAACCCTTTAAAATTTTCCTAATGATGGTACTCATCGTCACCACCCTGCCAAATGGTTGTTCATCCTCTGAGAAACTTAGTCCTCGTTCTTAAATTCTTTTATTGCCCTTGTGGCCTCTCTGACATCCCAAGGAATCATGGAAGGAGTTCCCTCAAGAGGGTATAATCCTGCATTATTTTGTGCCTCCTCCCATTCTTTTTTTTCTTTATATTGGTATTTTCCTTCACCCAGACCCAACATCAACGTTGGACTGATTTTTAAGCCAAGCCATTGGATCTTCATTGTCATGCATGGCCCTCTTGTACAAAGGTGCCCTTTCTAAGTCATCTCTCAATCTCTCTGGAGTACGATAATCCATATTTATTAGGCTAAGAGGGAGGCCATTCCATATTCTCTGGCTTGCCATCACACACTCCTCTCCCAACATTCTAGAAATTTCATCATAGTGTGAAATTTCCTATGCTTGGGTATTGAGGTATTTATCTGCAAGGTTACCATCATTTGCTATCATTAGGGGATTGTTTATGACCCCACTAGGGATGAATAGCTCTACCCTAATATGGAGGGGTTATTTCCCTTACCTTCTCATCACCTTTTTGACCTCCTCTTCCCCTGCCTCTTCATTTTTCATCCAAGTGGCTAGGGCCATCAGTTGTATATCCCCCAACCTAGATTTAGGGTCCCAAATGTTTAAACCAACCAAGATAAGATTATTCATATAAAATTCTGCCAGTTTGGCCTTATCCTCTATGTTGTAAAGGTAATGACCCATATGAGGCTAGTGTTATGATCTGAAATTGTAACCATTGTTCCTTCAGGTAGATGACATAAGAGTTTGAGGGGTTCTTGTGTTGTATTTCCTCCATGCACAAGTCTTCCATGGTGTCAATATGCTTGTCCTTAAGCTATAGTTGGCATTGTAATCTTGCATTTTTTGCTTGTGCCTCTTGTAGCTTCTCCTTTAACACTACTTCCCTAAGTCTGACATCAACCAATTTTTTCCCTATGTTAGTGAGTTTCTCCTCCACGATCCTTACATCTTTCACACTCTTAGTTTTGGAAATTTGCATCATGTGGTCTGTGCGTGCTTTCTCGTTCTCTAGATCATAAAACAGGGGAACTGCAAGATTTTGAGGGATCATCCTTCCTCCTTTAATGAATGTGTAATAGGAGCTCAAGTTAGCTATGGGCTAGGATGTGGAACTGATGTGATGTCTTTTGGGACAGTTTTCATAGAGGTGAGGCCCCCCTTTGGTTCCTCCTCTTTCCTTCATTTGGAATCATACCCCTAAATTTCTGTCTCTTTTTCATCACTTTCGGCCTCCTTCCATTCAACAGGTGCCTATTCTTTCTCCCCCCGTGACTTTCTTCTCTCTCTGTGTCACATTTGGAGTTTCTTGTAGCACTGCCTAGGTAGAAAACTCTATTTTTCCTGTAGAAAACCCTCTTTTGCTTGTTTCCCCTCATTTTATACCTCTTGAAGGTCCATGGGTGTTGGTACTTGTTTGAGGAATGCTAGCCTTGAAGAGTGTCTTATATATAGGTCACAGGTGTCTTCTTAGGTGAAGTGACCTCTTGAATTTTTTTCTCCTCTGGGCCTATTTCATATTTCTTATCGGGTGACTCTTCAATTGTTATTGGGCTCTTAGTTGTATTTTTGGGTCTCCCTTGTTTCACCCTAGCACTCTTCCTGGTCCTAAAGTACATGGGGGTATGTCTTTTTATTTTCTTCCTTCATAGCAGTACTTAGAGTGGCTAAGGTGGCAAGAACTTCCTTTTCTGAGGTATGTGGTGACAATCTTGTTTGTTGAGGAGAGATATCAGTGCTCAACATGGGGTCTAGTATCTCCTCCTTTTCTTTCTTTCCTTCCTTTTATTCTTCTTTTTCTTCCTCCTCATTTTCATCTTCTTCTCCTTTTTCATATTTCTTTTCATCATCCTCTTTTCCTTCATCTGTTCCTAGGATTTCTATGTGTTCTGCTTCTGTTTCCATTTCCTCTTCTTCCTCCTCTTCCTTTGTCCATTTGGTCTCTTCCTATCCTTATTTCATACCCCATTCTCCAAGGATAGAGGCAGGGGTTTGTGCAGGAGTGATAGCTTGTGTCCCAATGAATGCTTCTCTATCCATGTCTATGAAGGTGGGCCAAGGTACATGGATGTTCAATCTGATGAGAGAATCTCCCACTATAAGTTTAATGAGGCCATGGTGAGCTAGGTGTTGATACTTTCTCTCCCTCACTATCTAGCTCATGTCTCTAATTGAATGTAGGAGGAAGTATGGAATTTTTAGTCTCTGCTCTAGTGGAAAATATCCTTTTAATCTAAGATCATGTAATAATCTGAAGTGGTATCCATAAACCACACTTAGTCTTCCCTCACAGGAAATATATTTCATGATGTGATATGCTACCTCACCCCATGGGTAAGGGAGATTCTCCGTTCTTACCCCATTCTTATCCTCAATGTACTCTTCATTAGGCAAGAAGAAACTCTTCATATAGGCAGTGCTATAGACGCATTCCTCTCTATTCCACTTAACTCTTAGAGGCATGGTTATAACTCCAATAATGAGCTCAAGGGTTATGGTAATGGTTAGCCCTCTAACCACTTTTGTGGCCCTATCATTTTATTGAGAGTGAAAGTACTACAAATTCTTGAGCCACTTCATCATCAAAGACTTTGAGGAGCTCGAAGAACCCCATACACCGGTGATTTCCAAAGTTTTCAACCACATGAGGGTGTAGTCTAATTATTTTAATGTCAGTGGGATCCCTTCTGTTAAAACCTCCCCACATCCTGTGACTGTGTTAGAGAGATTTTTTTCTAGCTTTTGTCCCAAAACACTAGTGATATGGGACCCCAAAGGCTTCAACTTAACACAAACTGAGATTTTTGTACCCGTACTTCTCTGAACAACCTAAATTTCTGAATTATGGCTTTGAATGTGTATAAATTTTCATGAAAAAATCTACAACTTGGTGGGGTGATATCCACTTAACTTTGCACTCTGACGTTATCTTTCTTGTAATATGCTGGAGTTTGGTGTCAATACACTTTGAGGGTGGATTTCATCGTAGTTTCTATCACTGTGCACCATTCCTGTAAAGTTCCTGTATCACCAACAGACTTCCTACAACACTGGCTTGCATGAAAAACTTGGCCTTGGTTTGAAATTCCTCGATGGCTCCTATCTCTTTCCTGCTCTAACTGATCTAAAAATTCACAATGGAATGAGGGAGAATGAGCCAAATTACACCTTTTATTCGAAATTGACTGGACCTGGAGTGTAGCATTGATTTGGATTTGGAACATGGTTTCCTCATTGGACCATTTGGACCATTAGTCCCATTTGAGCCAATCATTCCCATATTCCCTAGAATCACCTCCAAGTCCTCGTGATCTCTCCCTTAACTGATGTGATAGCCCATGTGGCATGCCAAATCCACTTCCTTTTTACGTTAACTTTACGAGGGTGGCCAAGTTAACTGGCCACATTTTTTCCTTTTAAACTCTCTGTTCTTGACATTAATTCATTTTAGCCAAATGATGCATAGCAAGAGGGCGAGGGAGCCATACCTGAGCCTACTTGTTGTTGAGGAGTGGCAGGATGTTTTTATGCAGGGAGTTAGAGCATGGTGATGGCCGTCAATGATTTTTCCTTTGTTGTGTTTTTTTATTCATATTTTTTATTTTCTAAGTGAGCAAATTATATGTGAATGAGCTGCTTATTAATTTTGTTTGCTATTTTTTTTGGAGGTGTTGCATGGAGGTACTCAGGTGATGCTGCTAGTATGGATGTACTTCTAGATTCCTCTGGTGATCATCTGGAGCCATCTCCATGAGCTACCCCTTTCCTTTTTTACTTGACGTTGCGTGTACATGATTGCTATAGGAAGTGATGATCTTCCTGTCACAGTCCCCTTTCTGCAGTTTTGGAGCTCCACTTAGCTGAAAAATGAGGAGAAGTAGTGCAGGGATACTAGGTATGGATTTAGGAAGTGAATGGAATGGTGAAGTGGAGGAGGATATAATAGGAGAGGCACTGTGTGATGATTTAGCTAAAATAGCTCACACTTGTGGCATAGACTGTTTAATGATTGAATATTTATGCAGGAGTGGAGTGATGGTTAAGAGTGGTAGGTATAGGATGAAAAATTATTTTTCATGTCTTCCTTATGGTTAGGTGTCCTTGGGTGAGCTTGTTCCTTCTCAAATGACTTTCCTCTAGCATTACATGGTTCCCTGTAGCAAGCTAGGACATCTTGTAACACTACAGAGAGTAAGAAAAAAATGGATTTTTTGCTCACCTAGAGGGAGAAATGGATGGATGGACGCATATTGTGATTTATCATGGAGTGGATAGGTAGAGGAGAGAGAAGGAGAGAAAGGATGTTTCTCCCTTTTGTCCAAATTCTCCTTGATCAACAACCTGTAAAATAGAAACAGGTTAGTGCATAGGTGTTGTTTCATCCCTTTTGTTTTTTTTTGAAGATAGGTGGGCTGCCTCAGCAAAGGTTTTCAACCCACAAGCTTGCCTTGGGTGCCTCAAAGAGTTTTTCAGCCAAGGATATTTTATTTCTTTGTTTTTTCTTTTCTCTTTTTTTTTGCTCCAGGATCACCTCACCAAGGTTTTCAACCCAAGAGATGGCCTTGAATGCCTCAAGGAGGTTTTCACCCATGCCTCTTTATTTTTATTTTTCCTTTTTCTTTCTCTAAGAAGGTGAGGGGCTAGAAACTATGCAACTTCTAAGGAAATTAACCTCCCTGTTTATTGAATTGATAAACTTAGCCTTACACAGGGGTTTCTTGTACATTTTTACCCTATAAACATTGAAAAGTGGAGGGATCCCATTCTCATCTATGGTTCTGATCTAAACAACCCAATTTTTCCACTTGATAAGGCCCTAGCCACTTAGCCATTAGTTTTCCCTTGAAGCCCTTGATTTTGCAGTCATAGAGAAACACCCAATATCCTTTGTCAAATGTCTTTTCTTTGATGTGATTGCCATGCCAAACTTTCCTTTGCAGCTACATTACCTCTGTGTTAAGGAGGGCCTGCATTCTGAATTCATCCAAACCATTTGGCCGCAACAACCTTTCTCATTGTGCATTTGTGATGTCCAAGTCCAAATCAATGGCCCTTCTCAAGGTGCTATACTCAAAATCAATGGAAAGCAAAGTTTTTTTCCCATAAACTAGATCATACGGAGTAAACCCTTTGGTTGTGTTCCGAGTAGTATTGTATGCCAAAGTGGCTTCCACCAATCTATCTACCTAATATTTTCTGCTGTTGCTCACAACCTTTGTGATGATGTTCTCCAGGGTTCTATTTTCCACTTCCACCTGGTCATTTTCTTAAGGATGATAGGAAGTGGAGGTATTGTGCTTTACCTTGTGCCACCTCAGAAGGTTTTCAATGAGATGAGATGTAAATTGAGTCCCCTAATCAATTAATACCTCTCTGTAATACCCAAACTTATAGAACACAGTCTATCTCAGAATCTCAACTACCTTCTCTTATGTCGCTACCTTCACAGCCCTTGTTTCAACCCACTTGGTCAAGTAATTGGTGCAAACTATGATATACCTTTCCTTCCCAGATGGTGGATCAATGGGTCCAATGGATTCCATGCCCAACTTGTAAAATGGCTCTAAATCCAGCTGAGGGTGCAAGGGAATTACATCCCTTGGTGTAGGTCGCCCCATCCTTTGGCATTGATCACATCTATTGGTGTATCTCTTGGCATATTGGTGGAGGGTAGACCAATAGTAGTCTTATTGCAAACCTTTGAAGGCTATCCTCTTAGTAGCAAAGTGGCCCCCACGTGGACCATCATGACATGCTTAGAGGATGTCGAAGACCTCCTCTTCCCTCACACACCTTCTAAGAATTTTATCAGGACCAAATTTGAAGAGATTGCCACCAATCCAAGTGAAACGAGAGATTTTCCTGACAATATTTCTCTTTTATTTGGAGGAAAGGTTTGGACGAAACCTATGTAAACCCAAGTATTTAGCTATGTCAGCCAACCAAGGAGAGAGTGCTAAGATAGAAAATATATGTTTATACGGGAGCTAATCATCCACCATTCCTTCCTCACCTGCAGGTAAATTTAGTCTAGATAATAAATCTACAACAACATTTTCCTTTCCTAGTTTATGAAAAATTCTTAAATCAAGCTATTGTAATAACAACAACCATATAATGATTTTAGCATTAACATCCCATTTATTCATTAGGCACTTTATGGATGCATGTTCATTTTTTACAAAGGTCTAATAACCAGTAATATAGTGCCTAAATTTGTTTAAGGAATGGACAATGGCTAAGAGCTCATTTTCTGTGACAGTATAGTTGATTTCACCTTTGGACAAATTATTGCTAATGAAATAGATGGCATAGGGTAATTTTTCTCCTAATTGCCCCAACGATGGCCCCACAACTTTATCTGATGCATCTGTGTGGATGTGGAAGGGCAGAGCCCAATTGGGACCTCAAAGAATGGGGGCAATGGTTAGCTTTCCCTTAATGAGATCAAAAGCCTCCTAATAAAATTTGACCAGAAAAAAATCAGATTCTTTGGCCAAACATCTGAATAATGGAAAAGCCACTTTTCTGATGTCCTTAATGAACCTCCTATATTAGCCAGCCAATCGTATGAAAATTCTTACATCTCTCTGCTTTTGAGGAATCTGCACCCTTTTTATGATGGTGATTTTGTTTGGGTATACCTGCATTCATGCTTGTGATATTGAGTGGCTTAGGACTTTTCTAGACTGGCAGAGATGCAATTCAATGCACTTTCTCAATAATTTTCCCAGATTGGAGAGGGCTTCTTGGAAATCATACCTATAAGGTATGAAATCGTCCATGTAGATTTCTACAGAGTCATGGAATAGTTTAGAAACAATTCTCAGGACTGCTCTCTGGAAAGTAGCAGGGGAATTGCACAACTCAAAGGGAAGGACTCTATAAGCGAAAGTTCCCCAGGGACATGTGAAAGTGGTCTTATCCTGGTCCTTAGGGCTAATTTGGATTTGGTTATGCCCACTAAACCCATCTAGGAAAGATAAAAAAAATATTCCCTGCAAGACCATCTAGGACTTGATCTATGAAGACCAAGGGGAAATGGTCCTTCTTAGTGGCTTTGTTTGATTCTCGGTAGTCAACAAAAATTCGCCACTTTCAATTTTTCTTTGGGACTAGAACAAGAGGAGATACCCACTCACTATCTAATATGGGGTAGATGAAACCTGCATCCAACAACTTTTGCAGTTCATCCTTCACTATGCATTTTAGAGTTGGGATCATCCTTCTTTTGGGCCGAAACACAAGCTTGCGTCCTTATTTAATATAAATATGACTTGTGCACACTGAGGGATGCACCCCTTTCATGTATTTGTAGTCCCAAGAAAATTCATCAAGGTTTTCCTTCAAGAGATGGCATAGTTTCTCTTCTTCTTTAGCAAAGAGCGATGAGTTAATCTTCAGAGATTTTGATGGGTTAAATTCCACAGACTTGGTGGCTTCAGGGGTTGAATCAACTGAGTGCATCTCAATCCAAGGGCGGCTTTTAGGTCCTTTGACTAGGTCATCACGTGGAATGATAGTGGGGGGATGGTTTTGAATGATGTGGCCGATGAGATCATACTCATTGGGCAACCCCCCTCTGAGAAAAATATCTATAGTACAAATGGGATAGGGTGTAGTATTGTATACTTCATCTTTTTCTTCTCCATCCTCCAACCACAAAGGTAGGTCATGGTCAATGGAAGGTTGGGTAGGAGGATATAATACTAGCTGTTTGGACAAGAGCCCAATATTTATAGTCATGTTTCCAACCCTGCAACTAATATAAACATTGACAGTGTCCAACGAAGTTCTTCCTAAAATGAGAGGGTATCCATTAAAATCAGTTTTTGTATGGAGGACCAGGAAATCCGTGGGGTATTCCAAGGAGTCGATTGAGACCATAACATCCTCAAAAATTCCTTCCGAAGCTACTGTGAACCTATCTGAAAGTTTGATAACAATGGTGGTCTTTCTCAAATCTCCTTGGAGGTTGAGTTTGAACATAGTTTCATTGGTCATCACATTGATGGAAATCCTGAGATCAATCAGAGTATGGGGGACTATAAAACCATCGATGTGTACATCTACTACCATGCTTCCAGGTTCCACGTACTTCGAGAAGATCACCATTCTCAACATTAAGTCGGAAAAATATCCTACCACATTGATGGTGGGGTTTTTTCCTTCTTCCTCCCAGGTTTCTTAAAGATTTTTTTTTTTGATGAGCCTATTGTAAATAAGAACATCCTTAATGGCATGGAGAAGGGGTATTTTAACACAAAATTTTTTTAGTTCTCCCAGAAGTTCACTCTCCTCTATGGTGTGCTTACTAGAGTGGATCAGGCACTCACAAAAAGGAGGTTGATTAATTTGAGCATTTCTCTCTTCATTTTCCTCCCAAAATTCTGCATGTGGAGATGGAGGATGTTTATTTAGGAGTAATATTCCATAGCTTAGGTTGATCTTATGTATCTCAACAGTATAAGCTGGATAATATGTTTCCCCATTGTAAACTTGTTATGCTTTCTTGTTGTTAGGGTTCAGATTGAGTTGGGTAGGCATCTGAGCAACTTAGGTGGAGTAGAGGGGGTGAGTTGAGGTTGAGGTTGGGGTGGAGTCAATAAATCAAGTGGTTTATTGTGTTGGGGCCTCCACACTTGTGATGGATTCCTCCACTGATGTGGATGAGAAACATATTGTTGGAATGGTTGGTTCACAGGATGAGGGTGATCTAAAGGGGTGTAAGGCCTGTTAGCCACCTATAAATTTTTGTCAAGAAAACAGGTGGCTAAAAATGTTTCTAAGCCTTCAAGAGAGACATTTTCTTTTAAAATCTATCATCCTTGAAGCTTCTATGTGTCTTTTTCCTTTGAAGAAGTCCTTACTACTGTTTCTATTTGATTAGCGTCATTGTTTTTGAAAGAAGAAGCTTCAAAAAGCCTCCATCTGCTCCATTTTATCCCTTCAAATTCCCCATTTTCACCCCTTTTTTCCCCTCACAAAATTCCCCTAAAAACCTCAAAAGATCCCCATTTAACCTATCAACCTTCCTATGTCCCCTTTTAAACCTCATATCATCCTTTATCTGGTTTAAAAATGCCTTCTTTCCTCTACCGGAACCCCTTTCTTGGCCTAGCCCTTAGCCCCTTTTTTGCATATGAATCGCGCCCAGGACCAGGCGCTAAGCCCATCGCGCAATCGAAATCGGAGCTTTCCTTTACCTCCTTTTCCTTTGTTCCTTATCTTTTTCCAATGCAACGAGCTTTTTCCCTGTAGACCTCCGCTTCAATATTGACCATCGATCTTTAGAGATCCAACATTCAGCGCTAATATCGCATCGCACCCATGACCTCTTTTCATTGCCCCTCCAATTGTATATGGACCATTGATTCCCCCCTTTAATTCGACGGCCCTCGCATGATCGCTAATCACAAAGTCTTAAGTGCCACCCCTTTGTCCCCTCCGATTTGCGATCCTCTGATTAAATCCTAACCATTTAATCCACAAGAACCAACGGCCAGGATTCGATCGCGCTCCACCTCTTGTGCCCTCCGTCACTCCCCCTCCGATCTGATCTCGACCGTTGATCCCTCCAACGATCCGACGGTCCGTGCTAAATCGCAAATTGCAAAATCAAAGAACCGCGAAGTTTTTTCCCCCTACCTTTCTCCGATGCGATTAAATCTTCGCCATCCATTCTACCAAATTTGATGGTCCAGATTGCATCGCGCACCACCATCCCCTTTCCCCGTTCCACTGTTCCGCCAATCCCCAATCAAATATTGGCCGTCCATTCTACAGATCCAACAGTTAGAATTTAATCTGCTGTTGGCTCTCCCCACCATATCGCCTGCGCATCTTTCCATATCGCGCTCTCATCCCCACTATCAGATCTCTTCTCCCTTCATCTAACGGCTGAGAATGCATATCGCGTGATTTCTGCGTTCGAGGTTTAATACTTCAAAATTGCGCGATAAAAGCGGTTTTGGGGAGGATATGTGTCAGGCAGCAAGGCATATCACACTTTTTTTGGGAGATTTTCAAAACCACTTCAGAGCTGCGCGAAACCAACAGTTTTCTTCTAAAACCACTCCTCCCCGATATAATCCTTCATTTAATCTCAACTGTTCATTTGATCTAGATCAACGGCTTATATTGTATTGCATTCCCATTCTTATTTCTTTCATTGGACCTTCCAAAGGACTTCATCGAAAGATCTCCACCATTGATCTCTTTCATGATCCAACGGTCCATATTCACTCTTCCTCTGCCCTCTCGGTCCCACCACCAAAAGTGCCTGATCTCATTCATTTTAAGCCTTTTTCCTTTGTATGCGCCCAAACACTAAACTTTTGTGTTTTAACACTAAAAGTCTTTTCTTCCGCCTAATTCATTCTAAACAACTACACCGGTAAATCCTGACCGTTGATCACCACCCATCAGTCTAATCGGACGGTCTAAAAACCTCCTCGCACCAAACCTTCATCAGCTTAGTTTTTCACCATTCCACCATGATTTTCACCCGTTTCTTCGTTACTACCACTATTTTCATCATTTCTCCATGAGCCTCCAAAGCATCCATCCTCCCTCGCTTGGATTTCTTAACATGTTTATTGTGTTTTGCAGGGTTACAAACAGTGAAAACCATTCTTTCTACATAGTCACTCTCATGATGATACAGGGCGCAAAATTCCTTTCTTCAGAGTAGAGATAGCAGGAGAGACATCCAGAAAGGGTTCAAAGCATGATTTTTATCCAAATCAGAGTTATTAACTCTGTCTCAAACCTTCTGGCGCCATTAAAACCTGCATATTCACGGACAGATTAGAAGAGAAGAGGAAAAGAGTATCAGTGAAAGATTAAATGGATTAAAGACCCATTATTGAAGATTAAATGCTTTAATCCAGTGTTTAAAGGACGAAGATACAGATTTAAGACCTTAAAAGTGATCCAGAGGCCTAATAAGGCCTAAAGCGCATGAAAAAAGCCATATCAGTGTTTCACATCAGCAGAATGTTCTTTCCCAAGAAAGGACAAGTTCCCATAGTGTTTTTATTCTCCATCAAGTTCCTGAGAAGATCACCACCCTAACAGAAGTCCTAAGATTTTCAAAGCATTAGTTACACAGTATGGAAGGCCTGAAAGTCATTTATCTACCTTACTTTTCCCAGAGTACAAAAAGAGTAAAAATAGCCAGAAAGTACCTCAAGAACATACCTTTGGAGTTATTATCAGGCTGTCAAATACCATCAATTCACCCAAAGAGTACTGAAAGTCAATACGGGTTATTAAAATAGAATGGGCCTCAAGCACTTTTCTTCCTCCGTTTTAATGATTCATTTAAAGTTCCATATACCTCTACTGCCACATTTTTAGCTATAAGAACTCATGAGAAATACATGTTGTTGGTTGGTTATCCGTGGATTGTAAGCTATTCTTTGAGATATAGTTCTATATGTATTAGTTGTAAAATAGGATGGGAGATGATTTCTAGTTGATATCGAGCTATTGGACAATGATGTATGTGACTGGTGTTGCTCTTTAATATGACAAGCATGTTCATTGGATCCTGATCTAAATCAGTGGTGATGTATTCTATCTTTGTCAATGTTTTCCTTCTGTTATTCATCATATTTCATTTCTCTGATAACAATCAGTAATCTAGCTTAGGATATACTACTGTAAAGTAACCTAATGCTACCTTCTCTTCTTATCTTTTATGTTTTCCGCTAATTGTGTAATCTAAGAAAAAATTCAATATAATTTAACTAGTATAGCAGTCAGTTCTCCCTGCTTACCGATGTATGAATTTAGAGTTTGTTTTTAGATGTTCTTGTCTAGTTTTAGCTGAAAGAATTGGGATGCTGGGAGATTTAGAGTTGGGTCTATCTCACTAGGGTCCTTTTCCAACAGTGTGGCCTTTTTAAGATCCCTTAAGTTGAATGTAAAAAGCATTGAAAGTTGAAAATATTTCTCTGATCTTAGGCTCTGTTTCAAATCTTAAATTTTTTCAAATGTATGAAGAGTTAGCCTCATAGGAGTTTGGTCATAGACGGTTAAGGCATGCCCTGTCCCTAGATTTTCTCCTAAGTGGTCACCTTGGAAGGTTTCCTTGTCATTCACTTTCATTTCCTTATTTTTTCACTCCACACTATCATCTTTAGAGATCCTCTGTTTTAGATGACTAGCCCATTTGAAAGTCTTGGATATTGAATTGAAAGTAAACCCTTTTATGACCCCATTTCCCAATGGACTTCAGTTTTCTTTGAATTATCTTCCCATTTCCGAAAATCCTTCTTTATTCACCTCTTTACCTCATATTGAACCCTTCTTTCATGTTTCCCAACCAAAAAAAAAAAAAAACAAACCTTGTGCCCTATAACTAGCCTAATACCTTAAACTGAACTTCAAAGATATATATTTCTTTGCCTTTATAGAGAGATCCCTCTCTGGATCCAGGAGGGCTAGATCCTGAGATCCCAAAGTGGTTTGATGTTGTCTTGTCTTTTGGTATTGCCAAACCTACCAGAACACAGGAACCACAACATAATGGTGACTCCACTGGGGAAGCTTTGAGTAAAACACTCCTTGAAACATATCTAAGAACTCAAATAAGACCATAGTAGCCTTGGTTTGGTAGAAAATCACTGTGGTGGACAGTAAATCTCCTTAAACATTCTAAACCTTCCACCTAGCGACTCCACAGTTCCTGAATGACCATAAGACTTCACTGATGATCAGTAGGCCTGCTGATTATCTTTGTTTTTACAAGACTCCACTGGGAGACTAGTTGCATTACAACATCATCCATATTAAAAGAAACACATAGGATTAAGATTCTTGGGTTGAAGATAATTTGCCTCTTAAATACTGTCATACCTGGCTAACTTTCTTCGTTGAGACTTAACATACTGGCTTCAAGAAAAATCCATACTAGAGCTTATCCTAATCCAAACCCACCTGAGATAGTTGAAAACCCTGAGAGTATTCTTATGAAGCCTTATACATATAGGGATCCAACTATTGTCAGACACATTAATAGAGCTAATTCAACACCTGAAAACTTTGCATCTCTATTAGACACTCAACTTGACTTAGATTTACCAAGTGATCTGATAAGAAATCAGTCACTCGGTGCTATAGAACAGACAGACTTTGAGCCTCCAATATCACCACCACACAGTGGTAAAAACATTAGGGATAGAGAAACCCCTCCATCAACACCTCCTGAGATTCATTTCATCCATAACTTGGGTCTCTCTCACCCTAGATTTTCTCAATAGTTTGCTGTTGGTCCTATCATTTTTGTCATTCATATACCTGTTGCTCAAGCCCAAACTTTACCTTCACAAAACACTATCATGGCTGCATGGTATGCTCCCTTGGTGTTACCACAGCCGCTAGTGCCTTTAACCAATGACTATCAGTCTAAAATTCCTCATTTCACTGGAAAAGAGTCTACCACAACTCAACACCATGTAGATAGGATGGAATATGCCTTTGAATATATGGAGATAGATGATGAGACAGTCAAAATGAGAATCTTTGCTCAGAGTTTAGGAGGAGAAGTGAAGAAGTGGTTTAAAGGCCTACCTCCTAATAGTATCCACGATCTTCCCTCTTTACATCAAACCTTCATAAAAAAATGGGAAGTCAAAAGAAACCCTCTCCAAATATTAGCAGAATATAAGAACCTCAAAAGAAATTAGGGAGAGAGTGTTCATGACTATTCTACTAGATTTAACAACGTCTACAATGCTCTTCCACCTCACATGAAACCTCTCCAAGGAATGGCCTTATTGAAATACCCGGAAGGATTTGATGCTGACATGGCCTATCAGTCAAGGGAGAGAGATTATAACACATTAGAAGACATGCAGAAAGGAGTAGTGAGTGTAGAAGAAAACCTGATTGAAAAAAGAGCTAGGATGAGGGCTGAAAAGAAGGTAACCTATAGGGATGACACTGCAGCTTCTTCATCTGATTACAAATATGATAGTATAGCCAAAAAAATGGAGAGGATAGAAAGAATGATGGAGAAAATGGTTGTCCAAGTCAATAATCAGAGCAGAAACCAAAATCAAAACCAGAACCAAAACTTTAGGAGAAACAATCCCCCAAATAGACAAAGAGACACTGATCAACAAGTCATGCCTTCATTCCAAGAGAATTTCCTTGATGAAGATGAAGGAATAATAGAAGAATCAGAGGGAACCAACATAAACATGGTGGAAGTAGATAACCAAGATCACACCTTTCCTACAGAGGATAATCAGACCTCATACAGACCTTGGAATTAGGAAGGGTTAGAATCTGAAGACTATAGGTTAGGATTCGAAAATGCCAACATGCAAGTCCAAGAACAATATGATCTCAGAAGCAAAAAGAACCTAGACACTCCCAAAACAAAAGCTTCTAAAATCACCATTAAGAAAAGACCCGAAAAGGCTCCTAAAGTGACGGTTGAAAGCAACAAATCAGTAGCTGAGAGTTCTGGAAAAAATAAAGAACAAGACATCCAAACCACTGATAAACCAAGTCAAGAAAATAGCAGCACTATCGTTGCATCTACTGCTCTTGAAAAAATAATTTCAAATGGTGTACATAGTGATAATCAACAAGCTGATTCTACCAATAAAACAGTGGCCAATAAAAAAAATTGAACCTTTCAAAGAGTCTGTCTCCTTTCAATTTGGAAAGTGAGATAGCCAAAATCAAAATTTCAGTTCCTCTCACTGAGTTGGCCAACCAAGATGTATACAAAGGTCAAATTTTGAAAGCTTTAAACTTAGGAGAAAACAGTGATACTGTCAATCTAAATGATGATCAACCAGCTCTTTTGTTTGTTCCAAAAATAGAGGGAAATTTCAGGAAGGAGTAGTGTCTCCCTTCTATGTCAGTCTCAATATCCATGACAAAATCCTTCATAATGCCATGCATGATTCTGGGGCCTCACACAACCTTATGCCAAAAGTGATTATGGAGAAGTTAGGCCTAGAGATAACCAGACCTTATAAGGATTTATACTTTTTTGACTCTAGCAGAGTGAAGTGCCTTGGCCTAATCAAAGATCTCTGTGTGAATTTGACCCAAATCCCAGCCAAGTGCATGGTAATGGATGTTGTAGTGGCAGATGTGCCTCCTAAGTATGGCATGTTATTGTCAAGGTCATGGGGTGCCAAGCTGCAAGGTAAAATACAGATGGACATGACAAATGCCACAATCCCTATCTTTAGCCAGCTTAGAAGACTATATAGAAAGGCACACATGAAGTTTATGGTGAGCAGCCCTGAAAAACCTAAAAATTCACCTCTGTACTCTGTCCATATAGATCTGGACTCTTTTATCCTTTACAATGATTAATTTATCGATGAGCCAAAGCTATAATATAGAAATTTAAACAACAGAGTAGAGCCCACATATCTCAACACAATGGCATCTCTGGATATAGAGGAAAACGAGAGAGAAACTTTAGAACAGTGTACTGAATCAAAAGACCAGAGTGAACAAAACCAAGACTACAAACAATAGATTACTCATCACTCTGAACTCCATGAAAATCCTAAAGAACAAAACATTACATAGCCTGGTGCAGACCTCAGAATATTACATAATGGTGAATGTAGCATTAGGGACGAAAATGATAATAAGTCTGCGAACAATCCCTTATGGAGAATGAACTTTGATGGGTCTTGCACTAGAAAGAATGCAGGAGCTGGAGTATGGTTGCACAATACTGAAAGAAATTATGCTGAGAGTCATGCCGTCAAACTAGACTTTAAATGCACAAACAACATTGCAGAGTATAAGGCTCTCATCTTAGGATTGAATCTATTGAAAAAACTAGGAGCCAAAAGGATAGTTGTACATGGAGACTCTGAGTTAGTCATCAAACAAGTAAATTGAGAGTACACTGCGAAGCATCCTAGATTAAGGGCATACAGAAATGATGCCATGGATCTGTTGAAAAAATTTGTAGAATATGAGCTTGTGTTTATCCCTAGGCACCAGAACATCATTGCAAATGGATTAGCCTGTGCTGCTAGTTCATATCAGAAATCACCTAGTGATAAACAGATCATTATTCAAACAAAATATAGACCAGTAGTGCCAGATAATGAGAAATATTGGCAGGTCTTTGAGGGTGGCAAACAGATAGCATTAGGGGAATTTTGAAGTCTAAAATGGGCCTCCTAAGGAAATAATAAAGTAATAGCTAAACCAATAAAATAATATTTATGAATTTGCAATTCACTTTTTGCACCACAATCCATGTAACCATAGTTAAATTCAATTCAAAAGTTGTACCAAAATAAAATTAATAAAAAAATTCTATTGATGTGACTATAAATAAAAATCGGATTTTCAAGAAAGAGTCATTATCATGGAACAACTAATGAATTTGTCCTTTCTACTTAAATAACTTAAAATAGAATATAAATATAAATTTATAAATTCTTAATTACATTATATGCTATTAATTAAAATTTTTATTATTTAAATTGTATAATAACATGTAATTAATATACTATATAAAAATAATATAATATAATATAATAAATGTATAGGGATATGCATTGTTTCTTTCAATAAATATGAAATGACAATAATATATTTTTATTTAGAAAGTGTGAAATGACATTTATTATGAGTACTTTAATTTGACTTTAAAATTACTTAGAGCACTATTATGGTTAACCATGAGTTTTTATCCACCATTGAGAATGTGACAAGTAAGTACCTTTAACTCAAACAATGTCACCTCAACCATTAGGGATGATGTCATCCCCTAAAATGTGATTGGTTCTCATAAAGTGAATTTTGATTGTACATTTTCCTTAGGAGGCCCATTTTAGACCTCAAAATTCCCCTAATGAGGATTTCTTGCTTTGCAGGAATGAGTTCGAATGGCTAGAGTCAGGCTTTAAGTCTGATGAAAGTAGTTTGAATAAAGAGCCTCCTGATGAAGAAAAACCATCCCGTTCTACAGAAATAAACATGTTAACTAAAGAATTCAAAAATCAAACAAAAGAATACATAAACGCAGAAAAAGAAGACATAGAGGTGTTGCAGTACAAAGACAAAAGCATACCTAGAGGATTAGCACCCTTAGAGGACCTTTTTGATTTTAATGATGTGGCAAGGAAGCCCACTATAGAACACGTTGAATCGGATGTTGAAGAATGCAATATAGGCAGCAAAGACAAGCCTAAAATGATTAAATTATCTAAATCCTTGCCAGCACACATCAAGAAGAAATACATTGATTTATTTAAAGAGTTTGTTGATGTGTTCACTTGGATCTATGAGGACTTAAAAGTCTACGACACAGATATCATCCAACATAAGATCCCATTGAAAGAAAACCAAAAACCCTTTAGGCAAAAACTACGCAGAATTAACCCAGTACAACTGCCTCTTGTAGAAAATGAAATCAAGAAAATGTATGGGGCAGGAATCATAGTGCCTGTGAGGATTTCCGATTGGGTATCCAACCTTGTAGCTGTGAGAAAAAAGACCGGAGATATTAGGCTATGCATTGATATTAAAAACCTTAACAGAGCCTCCTTAAAAGAAAATTACCCCTTACCCAAAATGGAACACATCCTACAAAGGGTAGTTGGTTCAAAGAGGATTTCTCTGTTAGATGGTTTCTCAGGGTATAACCAGGTCTTAGTACTCCCAGAAGATCAACTAAAAACAACTTTCACCACTCCACGGAGCACTTTCATGTATGTGAAAATGCATTTTGGACTAATGAATGCTGGGGCAACTTTCCAAAGAGCTATGGACATCGCATTTTCAGAGGAAATAGGTCACTTCATCGTAGTCTACCTTGATGACATAACAGTTTATTCCAAAACCGATGAAGAACACCTTAAACATCTAAGAAAAGTATTTGAAAAATGTAGAAGGTTTGGGCTATCTTTAAATCCCAAGAAGACAATATTCGGGCTCCAAGAGGGGAAGCTTCTTGGCCATATTATATCAGAAAAGGGGATTAAAATAGACCCAAAGAGAGTTGAGGGAATACTGCAGATTAGTCACCCAAGAAACATAAAGGAATTGTAGTCCTTTATTGGGAAAATTAACTTCTTGAGGAGGTTTATTCCCAACTTAGCAGAGATCCTTAGGAATATGACTAATATGCTCAAGAAAGAAGTGGGAATTAAGTGGACTGTAGAAGCCAAAAAATCTTTTGAATTAGTGAAGCATGCACTCACCCGAGCACCAGTCCTAATCAGCCCAGATTTCACAAAAATTTTCCTTATTTTCTCCTTTGCATCAGAGCATACAGTGGCTGCTATCCTATTGCAGAAAAATCCAGAGGGACAGGAGCAACCTATTGCTTTTTTTAGAAAAGCCTTGAGAGATGCACCCTTGAAATATAATATAATGGAAAAATAGGCTTATGTTTTGGTAAAGGCCTTAAAGGACTTCAGGGTGTATTCTGCATTCTCACATCATTGCTTACGTGCCTAACATAGTGGTAAAAGAAATTTTGTCCCAAGATCCAGATGGCAAGAGGGGAAAATGGATTGCTATAATACTAGAGTATGATTTGGGGATCAAACCCACAAAACTTGTTAAAGTTCAAGGCTTAGCACAATTAATGGTTGAATCTAACTTACAAGCGCTTGACATAAACATGGTAGATGTTTTGGATGAACATGAAGGATTACCCGCCCCTAATATTGAAGAACAATTCCAAAACTCACCTTGGTATGCTGACATCTTGTATGTGCTTACAAATCTTAATGCTCCTCCTGATTTATCAAATACAAAGGCAATGTTTCTAAAGTTAAAAGCTAGAAACTATTACATTTTACATGAATGTTTATACTAGAAAAATGCAATGGTTTATTGCTTAAATTTTTGCCTGAAGTGGAGGCAGAGAGAATCAAACATGAGTTCCATGAAGGAGAGTGTGGAGGCCATCTATACTGGAAAACCACTGCCAACAAAATCCTTAGAGCTGGTTTTTACTGGCCTACCCTTTTCCAAGATGTACATAAAATGATAGTTGCTTGCCATAAGTGCCAAATTTTTGAGGGAAAAAGAAACTCCTTCCTTTACCATTAAAACCTATCACTGTTGAAGCTCCCTTTCAACAGTGAGGCCTAGATTTCATAGGGGAAATCCATCCTGCTTCATCAGCCCAAGACAAATGGATTCTCACAGCCACAAACTATTTCTCAAAATGGATCGAGGCCATCCCTACTAGGAATGCCATAGATTTTGTCATCATAAAGTTCCTTGAAGACCACATCCTATCTAGATTTGGCTGCCCCAGGAAGATTATCACTGATAATGCTGCTGCTTTTGGTTCCAAAAACATGATTGATTTTTGTCACAGGTATCAGATTTCACTTTGTCATTCTACTACTTATTATCCTCAGGGTAATGGGCTAGCAGAATCATCAAATAAGAGTTTAGTGACCATCATCAAGAAGCTGCTGGAAGAGAACAAAAAATCATGGCATAACAAGTTAGTGCATGCTTTGTGGGTAGACAGGTTGACAACAAAGAAATCCATCAGAATGTCTCCATACCAGCTTGTCTATGGGGCAGATGCAGTGTTCCATACCAGCCTAGGGGTCCCAGTGATAAAATTGGTCCAAGAAATACAGTCAGAAGAGGACAGCATGGTATGGAGGATCAATAAGACTATCCATCTCCAGAAAACAAGAAAAGAGGTCTACAACAGAGCTCAGAAAGTGCAAGAGAACATAAAAAAGTTGTTTGATAAAAGAAAAACAGCTTGTGATTTTAATATTGGAGACAAGGTACTTAAGTGGGAATATAGGAGAGAAGACAAAGGTAAGCATGGAAAATTTGACAGTTTGTGGCAAGGTCCTTACATAATCCAGTCCACCATTAGTCCCAATGCCTTTTTTCTGCAGGAATTAGATGATACAGATCTGTTTGGGGGCCATGCCAATGGCAGGATGCTCAAACATTATTACTGCGGAGTTCCAGTTTAAAGTGTTCACTTCCATTGTAAATACCATTGCTGTGTTTTGTTTTCAAAAAAAGAGAGAAAAAATATACAAAAAAGAGAGAAAGAAAAGGTTCAGACAAGCTCAAAAATTGAACCTATGAAGTTCCAAAAGAGTGGCTCAAACAAGCTCAAACCCTGAGCTAAAGAAAGGGAAAGGCTAGTTCTAATATGCCCAAAACCTGAACCAACAAAGAAAGAAAAAGAATAATCTCTAACAAGCTCAAAACTAGAGTTGAAATGAAGAAAGAAAAGTGACTCTAACAAGCTCAAAATCTGAGTCAAAAGAAAAAGAAGGATGCTCTAAAGTTTCACAATTTCAAGCCTTCACATTTTGGTTCCAATTTCCTGCAAAGTTCAGTTCATGTGCAGCTGTATTTATGCCATGGACCCACAGCAAACCAAACAGTCTAATCCTGGTTTGGCTGTTTTTAAATTTCTGTTGTAGAATGTAGAGAATGAAATCTGCTAGACAGTTTAATCCTAGCAGATATTAGTGTAGGTAGAGAAGCTATGAGGCCAACTATCTAATCTAGTCTCATGGAGGAATAGGGGTAGAAATAGATTATTTTTTCCTGCTTTCAATAAAAAAGGAATGATGAAGAAGCTTTGCAAGTCTAAATTCACCTTGAAGAAAAAATGTTAGGACTGTAGGATGGGTAGGTAGATTTTTTGGGAGAATATTTTCTGCTGACTTAATATCCATCATGTTTGTAGCAGCTGATCAAAGAAGAAAAATATGGTTAAAGATCAGACATCTAGCCTGTTAGGTCTCTGTAATAAGCAAGATTGGCAAAAGTCTGATCACAGAGTTAACATCATTTCAACCAACTTTGGGATTCTAGGATCTAGCCCTCCTGAATCCAGAGAGGGATCTCGCCAATATGTAAAAAGATGGATTTTTCTTTGAAAAGCTTAAGGTAATGATATTAGGCTAGTTATGATGATCAAGGATTTGTTTTGTTTTTGGATGGTTGAACATGATTACTTCCTGAGGCGGAAAGATCTATATGCAAATAGGTTCAAAAGTGAGAAGTTGCAAGCAACAAGAGTAAGCTTCGATCAAGATGAAAGATGGTGGCAGGTTTCAGTCCATTGGGCTATGGAGTCATAAGAGGATTTAATTGAAGCAAATCAGGTTCAAGAGTGGTCTATGGGGCAATTCATCTATGCCTAGGATCTCTTTAAGGTTTGATTTATGGAATGGAGTGATACAATAAGAAAGGGAAAAACAAATGAAGAACAAAGAGCAGCCCAGGATCTGGTAAGTACTTTGAAACTAGCTAGCCTTTGACCAGGCACTTAAGAAAGACATGAAAGCAAACTAGGATCTGGTAAGTACTTTTAAAATAGCCAGCCTTTGATACACTTCCAATAAAAAACACATAAAAAACAAAGGGAAACTTGAAGGCAACCTTTGGAGTGGAAGCTAGCAGGCCGGGCTCACCACAAATCCTCTCCTAGCTCTTCTTTACTTGGTTGCTTTCAGGACAATCACAAAGATAACACAGAATGGCCTAAGATCTGATAAGTACTTTGAAACCAGTAAGCTTTTAACACATCCTAAGGGAAACAATCAAATAGTTGAGCAAATAAGAAAGGGACTCAGGGCTAACCTTAATTTCCTCAGTTCATCTTCACACAACATATATTGAAAGTAACATTTAAAAATAACATTCAGTCAAGGCAATAAGATGAGGGAACGCCAACATGCCTATGCCTAAACTGAATTAATCAATTCCAAATAACACAGATAGAAGAAAACATCTAAATAAAGATTTCTCAGCTAGAGAAGGTTATTGGTATACAATAGGTCCTAACTCTGTTTAAACTGTTCTTTATATCAAAAAATGAAACAAAATGGAAACAGAAATAAAACACAAGTTACAGTAAGAACAACATCACCGTCAGCATAGACCAGGATCCCATAAATCAACTTGTATTGATGCTCCAAACCGGTTACAATCTTCAAATCCAGTGTGTCAATTCATCTTTCTTTCAAAACCTAACTTATCTATTACAAGCAGAGCTCCAAGAGCTAGTGAAATCCTATCTACAATCAAGAGTCTTCAGCTCAGTTACAATTACAATGTTTTAGCAATTACGTTAACAACCAACCCCTCAATCATATTCTATTGAAGTATTTATAGAAGGATGAGGAGGTGAGATCTGAATAAAGATCTCAAATACAATAAATGCAGAGTTAATGTCTTTTCTGGCCCTTAGGGGCTCAAATGAAGAAACTATACGGGTTTTTTACTGCATTAATTGATTTAGACTTATGATTCAAGCTCGGTGGGAGCTTCTGTTGACATTTGTGGCTCTGTGTGATGATAGGGTTACTCTACCGACCTTCTGTCACTAAATCCCTTGCAGAAATAACCCTACGGCTGCTTTGAGGTAAAATATCTGATTTTGATTAATAAATTCAGTTCTTGATTGAATACTTTGAGGCACAGGTGGTGCTTTAGTTGCTGGGAAGAATCAATTTGCTTCCATCTGTGGCGGTGAAGGGTTTCCTGATAAAACACTTTAGATTTTCCTTTAATATCTGTTTTAGATCCAGGGATTTAGGCATTTGATAACTGTCTTAGCCTTAATCCACACGAACCTGTCCACTAATCTGCTGTTCTGGTTCATTTTTGGTCTTCAACATCTGATACTCTTTCTCTGCATTATCTTCATGGTTTTTCTATCGTGCAGGGCTGCGCAGGGTATGTAAGGCATCAATGCCTGTGAAAACACCAATATAACGTGATTTTAAACCCTGTGGATGATTTCCTCGGAGGAATCGAACAAGGGAGGGTCGTCACCCTCAGTCGCCGAATCTTCTTTGGAAATGACAGAAAATACATTTAAACCTACAAAAAACACGAAAAAATGTTATATAATCCTACGTATAGGTCAATCTACATCGGGGACTGTGCGGAGGAGCATGGGCCGTTGGATGGCATCATCCAATGGCCAGGATCAAATCTGGGTGATCGTGGAATAGGTCAGAAGGAGATTAATTCTGGACCGTCGATCTGCAGAGATCGACGGTCAAGACTGAATGGGGCGATCAATGGAGAAGGATGAATCTGAGTCGTCGATTGCACGATGATCGACGGCCAGGATCGGGCAACGGAAGGTCAGAGGAAAAGTCGTTGACCGGGCAACGGAAAAGGGAGATTGAATATGAGCCGTCGATCTGCAGAGATCGATGGCGGAGATTTATTTTTGGCCGCGCGATGGCTCGGTTAACGTGTGGGCACTTTGGTTAAAATTAGGGCATCTTCGGCAATCGACGATCGTCGGATGAGGGGAGTCAGATCGGATGGCGGAGGTGAATTCCGCTGGGCGGCTCTGGTACGAATTTTAATGCACAAAATATTTCGGTCACGCAGCGGTTTTGAAACACTGCCGAGGACACGTGTCGGCCAGCGTATGGAATCGCTGGCCGACGGGAGAAAGCCACCATCCGGCGAAGAGTGGTGCGGAATGAAACCGGTGGGATTTCGGAAAACAGCGCGGGGAGTGGCGGGGTCCACAAGGCAAGTAGCGCTCCGCACCGTCCGATCTTGTTTTTGATCGGACGGCGGAGATGAACTGCGGGGGGCCAAGGTGTACGGACACGAGACTTTTGGAGCAACCCCCCATAGTGAATGGCAGCCGTTAGATTAAGTCTTCGCCCATCCCGAAGAGTTAACTACGGGGGCACCAAGGTTTGACCCTACGGATAGAGTAAACCCCCCGCAGGGGAAACGCTTCGGTCACGACGTCGGGTCACATGGAGAGAAAAAGGCGGTAAGGGCTTAGCCTGAGGGGCTTAAGTCCAGCGCATAGAAAATGTGCGTTTTCTATGGTTTTTAAAGGGAAATGAGGGTTCCGGCAAGGCCAAGAGTGAGTCTTAGACCTTTAGGAAATGAATTTAAATGAAGGAAAAGGAGGAATCATGAAGTTGAGGGGTTTTCAAGGGAGATGGAGAAAAGGAACTGAGATTAGATTTAGAGAAGGGAGGGGAAAAGGGGTCCTTTGCATCAGTACTTTGGCTTTAGAAATCAGCAGGATTTCTGAGTTCTGAATGGAAACAGTAGTGAATATTAACCAAGGATAGGACATTATCAAAAAGTCTTCAAGTATCAGCAATTTTAATCATGAAATTGTTTCTTGAAGGCTATCCAACATTATTTAGCAACCATCTGATATGACAGAATTTTATGGGTGGCTAACAGTGGCTCCACTTGGGGATGGTGCCTTATTGAAGGCATCAAGAATTCAGACTTGATTTCTCTGGAATGTTGACCATGTGCCTCGTCCTTTGAATTTCTCTTTCTTTTCTCTGAAAAATAATACTAGTTATGAAAGAACAAATAGACTTCATCAATACAACTTCTACCTACCCAATCCTACTGATCTAACATTTTTTCGTCATTTAGAGTGCACTTGGATTGGCAAACTCTATTGAACATTTTATTCTTTTGAAAGCATAAAAAAATAATCTAATTCTGCACTTATTTCTCCATGAACTCATATTAAACGGTTGAGTTCAGATTCTTCTCTACCTAATCTACTGTCTGTTGGGATTAAACTGTCCAACAGACTTTCATTCTCTAAATTTTAAAGCAGAAATTCAAAAACAGCCAAGTCAAGATTAAACTATTTGGCTTGCTGTGGTCTATGGCATAAAAAACAAGCTGCACATAGACATTATTTTGAAAGAAATTTAAATAAAAAATGGAAGGCTTGAGATCTGAAAGTTGAGCACTTCCTTCATCTTTTTCATAGCTCTGTTTTTGCTTTTTCTTTGAGCTCTTCTGGTTCATATTTTGAGCTGATTAGAACCAGATTTACATTTTGTTTGACTCAGAAAATAAAACAATTTTGAGTCATCATCTATTTGGAAACTTTGGTTCAGATTTTGAGTTTATTTGAACCTTCAATTTCTATCCTAATTTATCTACTAATAAGCCAAGATTGAACAGTTTGGCAAATCACATTTTCTACCCTATCAGCAATAAATTGAAAACTAGTTAGTCAAGTTTAGGTTGTTTGACTAGCTAGAAGTGTGTTTTAAGAGTGGCATTTGAGCTTGCACACTTTCAGCATTTGTTTCTCTTTTGGCATGGGGCTTTGCCTTTCTTGTTTTAATTTCTGCCCTCTTTTCTTTCTTTTCTCTTTTTTGTATTTTTGATTTTTTTTTTTTTTTGATAACTTTGAATGCAATGGTGGATGAAATATTTATAATGAAAAAAGACAAAAAGGCTTCAAAACAACAATGGATCAAAAGAGGTAATGCTTAAGCATCCTGCCATTGACAGGACCCCCAAACAATTGTGCTCCATCTAACTCTTGTAAGTGTAAAGCATTATTACTAGCAGTTGAATGAATAGAGTAAGGGCCAAGCCATAGGTGATCGAATTTTCCATGCTTGCCCTTTTCTTCCCTTCTTGAGTCCCACTTTAAAACTTTGTCCCCAATTTGGAAATTGTTGGCCTTTGTTCTTCTGTCAAAAATCTTTTGAATGTTGTCTTGTTTGTGCAATGCTTTGTTATACACTTCCTCCCTGGTGTGATGAAGATGAATGGTTTGATTTATTCTTCTGGTCATGTCATTTTCTTCAGTCTGCAACTCTTGAATTAACTTCATAACTAGTACACCAAGACTATTGGGAAAAATTGCATCTGTACCATATACCAGCTGAAAAGGTGACATACCAATAGATTTTTTCAAAGTCAATCTGTCAGCCCAAAGTGCATGAACCAGTTTTGTATGCCAAGACTTTTTGTTGTCCTCCAACAGTTTCTTGATTATGTTCACTAAGCTTTTGTTGGAGGATTCTGCAAGTCCATTACCTTGGGGGTAATAGGCTGTGGAATGCCCCAATGTTATCTGATATCTATGACAGAAGTCAACCATTTTCTTTGATCCAAATGCTGCTGCATTATCTGTGATGATCTTGGTAGGACAGCCAAATCTGGAGAGGATGTTAGTCTCCATAAATTTTATGATAACTGAATCATTGGCCTGCCTACAAGGAATGGCTTCTATCCACTTAGTGAAGTAGTCTGTGGCGGTGAGAATCCACCTATGCTGGGCAGAAGATGGTGGATGGATTTCTCCTATGAAGTCAAGTCCCCACTGTTGAAAAGGGGCTTCAACAGTGATTGGATGCAGAGGCAGGGGTAGTAATTTTTTCTTGCCTTCAAACAATTGGCATTTATGGCAAGTAGTGGTCATCTTGTGGACATCATGAAATAGAGTAGGCCAATAGAAACCAGCCCTCAAAATTTTGTTGGCTGTTGACTTCCAGTACAAATGACCTCCACACTCTCCTTCATGGAATTCCTGCTTAACCTTTTCTGCATCAAACTCAGGAAAACATTTAAGCAATATACCACTTGCATTTTTCCAATAAAGACATTTATCAATAATGCAATAATTTACAGCTTTCAATTTTAGGAACCTTGCCTTTGTTTTTGTCAAACCAGGAGGGGTATTCAGATTAAGCAAAACATAAACAGTATCAGCATACTGAGGAGAATTCATAAAATGGTCTTCAACAATGGGAGTTGAGAATTATTCTTGGTTATCCAAAGCATTAATCATGCTAATATCAAGAACTTCACAATTTGATTCAGCCATTAATCTAGCTAGGCCTTGGCCTTTGATGAGCTTAGTGGGTTTTATCTCTAAATCATATTCAAGAATAACAACAATCCACTTACCTCTCTTACCATCTGGGTCCTGTGTTAGAATGTCTTTAACAACTGAGTTTGGAACAAAGGCAATAATATGTGAGTGAAGGATGTAAACCTTGAAGTCTTTCAAAGATTTAACCAAAGAAAAAGCTTGCTTCTCCATAATGTTATACTTCAAAGGGGCATCCCTCAATGCCTTGCTAAAGAATGCAATGGGCTGCTCTTGTCCTTGTGGATTTTTCTGTAAAAGGACAAAAGCTATGGTGTGTTCTGATGCAAATGAGAAGATATAAAAATCTTTTGAAAAATAGGGACTTATAAGAACCGGTGTTTTGGTTATTGCTTGTTTCACCAGCTCAAAGGACTTCTTTGCTTCCAAGGTCCATTTTACCCCTTGCTCCTTCTTCAACATGTTTTTGATATTCCTAAGGAGCTCAACTAAGTTGGGGATGAACCTTCTCAAAAAGTTGATCTTCCCAATGAAAGATTGCAACTCCTTGATATTTCGAGGATGAGAGATTTGCAATATGGCCTCAATCCTCTTTGGATCTATCTTTATACCCTCTTCTGAAATAATGTGCCCAAGAAGTTTACCTTCTTGGAGACCAAATAATGTCTTCTTAGGGTTTAAAGATATTCCAAACTTTCTGCATTTCTCGAAAACTTTTCTTAAATTTTCTAAGTGTTCATCTATTTTTGAAAACACAGTGACATCATCAAGATAGATAATGATGAAGAAGCCCAGTTCTTCTGATAATGCTATGTCCATGGCTCTTTGAAAGGTCGCTCCAGCATTCATTAGACCAAAAGGCATTTTCACATACATGAAAGTGCCCCAAGGTGTAGTGAAGGTTGTCTTTAATTGATCAGCAGGGTGAACTAAGATCTGGTTATACCCTGAAAAGCCATCAAGCAAAGAAATTCTTCTAGACCCTACCACCCTTTGTAAAATATGATCCATTTTTGGTAAAGGGTAGTTTTCTTTCAATGAAGCTTTGTTTAAGTCCCTAAAGTCTATACAAAGCCTGATTTCTTCGGTCTTCTTTCTAACAGACACCAGATTAGATACCCATTCAGAATATCTAATAGGGACAATAATACCAGCATCAAAAATCTTCATGATTTCCTTCTTAACCAAAGGCAGCTGCACAGGGTTTATTCTGCGCAGTTTCTGTTTGAATGGTTTTTGGTTTTCTTTAAGAGGGATTTTGTGCTGTATTATTTCAGTGTCATAGGATTTAATATCTTCGTAACTCCATGCAAAATCATCAGAGAATTCCTTAAACAACTCTATATATTTGAGCTTAATGCGAGCTGGTAAGGTTTTAGACAGTTTAACCATCTTTGGTTTTTCCTCACTACCTATGTTGCATTCCTCCACCTCAGTCTCCACAGGTTCCAGTTTAGGTTTTTTGGCCACGTCGTTAAAATCGAACAACTCTTCTAAAGGAGTTAGACCATTTGGCAAACTCTCATCCTTAGAATGCAGAGTTTCTAATTCTTCTGTTTCTAATTCTGCATTCAATCCTGTTTCGTTTCTATGTTTATTGGTCTAAAGGTTGAGATTGACAAGCTCAGGAGAAGGTTCTTCTTCACCAAGAAAAATTTCTTCACTGCAGTCTGTATCATAATCTGAATCTGAACTATGCATTTCAAATTCATTTCTGAATTGCATGAAGTCTTCTATTTGTTTATCTCCATCAAACACCTGCCAATATTTTTTATTATCAGGCACAGCTGGTCTAAATTTTATTTGAGGTGAACAATCATTGATCTGATATGGCGTTAAACATGTCCTAGCTTCAAAGGCTAAATTGTGGGCTATGAGATTTCTTTTCCTCGGGACAAAACTCAGTATGGAGTCCTCAATGTTTTCAAAATATCCATGACATCATTCCGATAGGCCCTAAGTCTGGGATGATTCTCATTATACTCCCCATTGACTTGCCTAATTATTAACTCCGAATCCCCATATACATTAATTCTTCTGGCTCCCAGTTTTTTTAATAGGTTTAAGCCTAATAGCAGGGATTCATACTCCGCTATGTTGTTGGAACACTGAAAGTTTAATTTGCAAGAAATACATTCTGTGTGCTTGCTTTCAGTGTTAGTAATCCAGATACCTGCACCAGCGTTTGTTTTAGAGCATGACCCATCAAAATACATAGTCCAGAGAGGATCATTTTTAGTTTTATCAGTTTGGTGAATGTCCTCTGTATGATTTGATTCTTCAGTTTTCTCATCGGGTTGAGGATTGCTCTCTTGACTGTCAAGGTTTAACAACAATGGATTTATGACATGTAACTCAAGACCAATGTTTTGTTTGCCAATATTTTGAAATGTAGCAAATTGTTTTGACACTTCAGTGCTGTGTTCCTCTTCCTCTGTTTCAGCCATTGATCTCGTTAAAGTGATTTGTTCAGGGAGTGTTTCATCATTAAACATGATAAAAGAATCAAGGCCTGTGCTCATAGAATACAGAGGAGAGTTTTTAGGTCTGTCTTGACTTGTAACCGTGTATTGCATATGAGACTCCTTGTAAAGTCTTCTGGTCTGATTGAAAACAGGGATAGTCGCATAGGTCATGTCCATTTGCATAGTCCCCTGTAACTTAGCCCCCCAAGATCTCGATAAAAGCATTCCATACTTTGGGGGTACATCAACCACAACAACATCCATGACCAAACACTTGGCTGGAATTTGGGCTAAATTAACACAGAGGTCTTTGATCAATCCTAGACATTTAACTTTGCTTGAGTCAAAGGAGTACAGGTCTTTGTAAGGTCTGGTAATTTCAAGACCTAGGCTTTCCATTACAGCTTTTGGCATTAAATTATGGGAAGCGCCTGAGTCATGCATAGCATTGTGTAGAATTTTGTCATGAATGTTCAAACTTACATAAAAGGGGGGGACAGGCCCCTCTTGAAATTTACCTTCAATCTTTGGACCAAAAATGAGCTCTGGATGGTCATCATTAAGATTGAGAGTATCCTCGTTTTCCTCTATGTTTAAAGCCTTCAAAATTTGGGTTTTATATAAATTATGGGCAGCTAACTCAGTCAAGGGAACAAAAATTTTGATTTTTGAGATTTCCTGTTTCAGGCTGAAAGGAATTTGATTCTTTAAGGTGTTGGTTTCAGCCCTGTTAGCTGTCATTTTATCAGCAACATCAGTTTGCTGCTTTGCTTTATTTACATTTGATACAGTTGTTTTAACAGGAGTACTAGCCGAGGTGTTAGTACTTCTAATGTATGCACTCTGTTTTTCAAGATTTTGAGTGTCTGTCTCTTTACCACTACCAGAATTATCAGCCACTGTTTTATCCTTTTTTTTGACAGTTTTAGGCTTGGTTGCAGTGCTGCTTTGAGAAAGTTTGTCAGAGGTTTTGGTGTTGGGGGTTTTTTGACTCGACCTACTTCTGAGTTCATATTCTTTTGAAGGTTCTGTCATGGCATTCTCCATGTCTTGACAACAATTTTCATTATCATCCCTTTTGTCATCATAAGGTGTATAAAGACCTTGTTTCCTATCGTAATGAACCTCAAAGTAATCATCATCTACCCAAAATAGGTGCATATCATTATCCTCTGTTATTTCCTCTGTTTCCCCAACCTCACTCACAAAGTTTTGATGAAAGGGAGGAGTGATCTGTTGATCATCTTCCTTGGGTCTGTTTGGAGGTTGGTTTCTTCTAACATTCTGATTCTGGTTTTGGTTTCTGTTTTGAGGAGCAGTTTGATTTTGACTTGCTTGTGCTCTCTCAAGAATGCTCATTTTCTTCATCATTTCTTCCATCATTCTTTTCATCTTTGAGTTTGGCATAGAAGATGATGAATCCTCTCTGAAAGATACTCTCTTTTCAGCTTTCATTCTTGCCCTCTTCTCCATAAGGTTAACCTCCGCAGAAAGAGCACCTCTTTGCATGTCTTCAAGAGTTGCAAAATCTCTTTCTCTGAGTGAATAGGTCATGTCAGCGTCAAACCCTTCAGAAAAATTGTTCAAGTCTGAGCCCTGTGGAGGCTTTAGTTCTAGGGAAAGTGCATTATACATGCTATTAAATCTGGTGCAATAGGCTTGTACACTTTCCCCGGAGTTTCTATGGAGATTGTTATAGTCAGCAAGAACTTGGAGAGGATTTTTCCTCACTTCCCATTTGTTTAAGAATGTTTGATGGAAGCCTTGAAGATCATTTATACTATGGGGGGCTAAGCCTTTAAACCATTTTCTTACTTCTCCCCCTAAAATCTGAGCAAACAATCTGAGTTTGACAGAATCATCATCAATTTCAATTCTGTCAAAGTAGTCATTCATCTTGTCCACATGTTGTGATGCTGTTGTAGTATTGCTAGCATCATATAACAAAATTTTGGACTGATAGTCCTGTGGAAGATTGACTAATGGTACAGGAAGGACTAAGGGAGCATACCATGCTGCCATGATGTGTGGTGGAGGTGGATTGACAAGAGGTGGGGTGGGCTAAAAAGAAGTGGTTTGAACGGTGGATGAAGGATGAACAGAAGTGGATGGAACAACAATAGATTGCTGAGCTGATCTTGGATGAGAGACACCTAAGTTAAGAAGAAAATGTAAACCAGGAGGTGTTGTTTCCCTGCTACCAAGATGTTCACTTGTTTCAGGAGATGAAAGTGAAGTCTCAGAATCTAGCTGATCTAAATCACCAAATGACCTAGTTCTAAATGGGTTCAATACGTCAGTTTGTGATTGTTGTAGAGCTGAAAGCTTTTCAGGAACTGATTTGGCTCTTGTGGGTGATCTGAAAACAGTTGATAATTTAATCTTAGGAGACTTCCAAAGGATACTTTCTGGGTCATCAACTATCTTAGGTGGGTTGGGGTCAGGATGGGCCCTAGTGTGAATCTTTCTAGGAGCCACTATGATGTGTTTTTAGACCCAAATAAACCAGAAAAGTTCAACCAGATCTGACAATCTTTGAGAGGTCAACTAATCTGCTTTCACAATTTTAATCCTATAGTCCTATAACTGGATTTGAATGATATTATAATGATAAGGGTTCTTCCCAGTGGAGTCTTAAGGTCTGTTCAGGATTGTGGAGTCGTCAGGTGGAAAGTTTAGAGTGTTTTCAATGAGATACACTGTCCACCACAGTGCTTGAGAAACATCCTTTTTGAAAGATATCCCAAAACACAACAAAATCTAACCAGAGATTGACTGGGAGGGAATTTACCAGATATGTCACCTCTAAAAGAGGATGAGATCCGGAGGCTACCTGGCCCTTTCCAGACTCTGTCTAAGAGAATGAGGTAAAACACAACAAAGGTAAGTGAAATGTAAGACTTGGTGTTTTACTACCAATCTGAAATGTTTATGGTATTTTCTGAATATTTTTATTTGTGTGGTTTCTTTAAGAATAGCCTAACTCTGTTTCAAAACTTAGCTACTGTTATGAGACAAAGGCAGTGTACTCTTATGGCTAAGCTAGCTGCTTTTTCAAGGTTAGATAAAGTCTTATGAGAATCCTAGGGTTGACCTAGATTGTCACTGATTCAAACAAGTTTCATCATGATTACCATTTCTTGGTAGTGCTTGAAAAGGCTGCTTTTTACTCACCAGATTTTATAAGATTAAGGGAAGGGTCTCCCCAGCGGAGTCGCTAGAAATGTTAGGTCTCTGTAATAAGAAAGATTGGCAAAAGTCTGATCACAGAGTTAACATCATTTCAACCAACTTTGGGATTCTAGGATCTAGCCCTCCTGAATCTGGAGAGGGATCTCTCCAATATGTACAAAGATGGATTTGTCTTTGAAAAGCTTAAGGTAATGATATTAGGCTAGTTATGATGATCAAGGATTTGTTTTGTTTTTGGATGGTTGAACATGATTACTTCCTGAGGCGGAAAGATATATATGCAAATAGGTTCAAAAGTGAGAAGTTGCAAGCAACAAGAGTAAGCTTCGATCAAGATGAAAGATGGTGGCAGGTTTCAGTCCATTGGGCTATGGAGTCATAAGAGGATTTAATTGAAGCAAATCAGGTTCAAGAGTGGTCTATGGGGCAAGTCATCTATGCCTAGGATCTCTTTAAGGTTTGATTTATGGAATGGAGTGATACAATAATAAAGGGAAAAACAAATGAAGATCAAAGGGCAGCCCAGGATCTGGTAAGTACTTTGAAACTAGCCAGCCTTTGACCAGGCACTTAAGAAAGACATGAAAGAAAACTAGGATCTGGTAAGTACTTTTAAACTAGCCAGCCTTTGATACACTTCCAATAGAAAACACAAAAAAAACAAAGGGAAACTTGAAGGCAACCTTTGGAGTGGAAGCTAGCGGGCCAGGCTCACCACAAATCCTCTCCTAGCTCTTCTTTACTTGGTTGCTTTCAGGACAATCACAAAGATAACACAGAATGGCCTAAGATCTGATAAGTACTTTGAAACCAGTAAGCTTTTAACACATCCTAAGGGAAACAATCAAATAGTTGAGCAAATAAGAAAGGGACTCAGGGCTAACCTTAATTTCCTCAGTTCATCTTCACACAACATATATTGAAAGTAACATTTAAAAATAACATTCATTCAAGGCAATAAGATGAGGGAACGCCAACATGCCTATGCCTAAACTGAATTAATCATTTCCAAATAACACAGACAGAAGAAAACATCTAAATAAAGATTTCTCAGCCAGAGAAGGTTACTGGTATACAATAGGTCCTAACTCTATTTAAACTGTTCTTTACAGCAGAAAGTGAAACAAAATGGAAACAGAAATAAAACACAAGTTACAATAAGAAAAAAATCACCGTCAGCATAGACCAGGATCCCATAAATCAACTTGTATTGATGCTCCAAACCGGTTACAATCTTCAAATCCAGTGTGTCAATTCATCTTTCTTTCAAAACCTAACTTATCTATTACAAGCAGAGCTCCAAGAGCTAGTGAAATCCTATCTACAATCAAGCGTCTTCAGCTCAATTACAATTACAATGCTTCAGCAATTACATTAACAACCAACCCCTCAATCATCTTCTACTGAAGTATTTATAGAAGGATGAGGAGGTGAGATCTGAATAAAGATCTCAAATACAATAAATGCAGATTTAATGTCTTTTTTGGCCCTTAGGGGCTCAAATGAAGAAAATATACAGGTGTTTTACTGCATTAATTGATTTACACTTATGATTCAAGATCCGTGGGAGCTTCTGTTGACATTTGCGGCTCTGTGTGATGATAGGGTTACTCTTCCGACCTTCTGTCACTAAATCCCTTGCAGAAATAACCCTACGGCTGCTTTGAGGTAAAATATCTGACTTTGATTAATAAATTCAGTTCTTGATTGAATACTTTGAGGCACAGGTGGCGCTTTAGTTGCTGGGAAGAATCAATTTTCTTCCATCTGTGGCGGTGAAGGGTTTCCTGATAAAACAATTTAGATTTTCCTTTAATCTGTGTTTTATATCCGGGGATTTAGGCATTTGATAACTGTCTTAGCCTTAATCCCCACAAATCTGTCCACTAATCTGTTGTTCTGGTTCATTTTTGGTCTTCAACATCTGATACTCTTTCTCTGCATTAATCTTCATGGCTTTTCTGTCGTGCATGGCTGCGCAGGGTATGTAAGGCATCAATGCTTGTGAAAACACCAATATAACGTGATTTTAAACCCTGTGGATGATTTCCTCGGAGGAATTGAACAAGGGAGGGTCGTCACCCTCAGTCGCCGAATCTTCTTTGGAAATGACAGAAAATACATTTAAACCTGCAAAAAACACGAAAAAACATTATGTAATCCTACGTATAGGTCAATCTGCATCGAGGACTGTGCGGAGGAGCGTGGGCTGTCGGATGGCATCATCCAACGACCAGGATCAAATCTGGGTGATCGTGGAATAGGTCAGAAGGAGATTAAGTCTGGATCGTCGATCTGCAGAGATCGATGGTCAAGACTGAATGGGGCGATCAATGGAGAAGGATGAATCTGAGCCATCGATCGCGCGATGATCGACGGCCGGGATCGGGCAATGGAAGGTTAGAGGAAAAGTCGTTTACTGGGCAACGGAAAAGGGAGATTGAATATGAGTTGTCGATCTGCAGAGATCGATGGCGGAGATTTATTTTTGGCCGCGCGATGGCTCGGTTAATGTGTGGGCACTTTGGTTGAAATTCGGGCATCTTCAGCAATCGACAACCGTCAGATGAGGGGAGTTAGATCGGACGACGGAGGTAAATTCCGCTGGGCGGCTCTGGTACGAATTTTAATGCGCGAAATATTTCGATCGCGCGGCGGTTTTGAAACAATGCCGAGGACATGTGTCGTATGGAATCACTGGCCGACGGGAGAAAACCACCATCCGGCGAAGAGTGGTGCGGAATGAAACCAGTGGGATTTTGGAAAATAGCGCGGGGAGTGGTGGGGTCCACAGGGCAAGTAGCGCTCCACGCCGTCCGATCTGGTTTTTGATCGGACGACGGGGATTAACTGCGGGGGGCCAAGGTGTACGGACACGAGACTTTTGGAGAAACTCCCCGTAGTGAATGGCAGCCATTAGATTAAGTCTTCGCCCATCCCGAGGAGTCAACTACGGGGGCACCAAGGTTTGACCCTACGGATAGAGTAAACCCCCCGTAGGGGAAACGCTTCGGTCACGGCGTCGGGTCACATGGAGAGAAAAAGGCGGTAAGGGCTTAGCCTGAGGGGCTTAAGTCTAGTGCATAGAAAATGTGCGTTTTCTATGGTTTTTAAAGGGAGATGAGGGTTCTGGCAAGGCCAAGAGTGAGTCTTAGACCTTTAGGAAATGAATTTAAATGAAGGAAAAGGAGGAATCATGAAGTTGAGGGGTTTTCAAGGGAGATGGAGAAAAGGAACTGAGATTAGATTTAGAGAAGGTAGGGGAAAAGGGGTCCTTTGCATCAGTACTTTGGCTTTAGAAATCAGCAGGATTTCTGAGTTCTGAATGGAAACAGTAGTGAATATTAACCAAGGATAGGACATTATCAAAAAGTCTTCAAGTATCAGCAATTTTAATCATGAAATTGTTTCTTGAAGGCTATCCAACATTATTTAGCCACCATCTGATATGACAGAAAAATATGGGTGGCTAACATAGCCTACTTCCAAAAGAGTATTTCTGAAGTTCTTGACACCTTCAAGAAGATGTCATCCCCATGTGGAGCCACTGTTAGCCACCTATAAATTTTTGTCAAGCAAACAGGTGGCTAAAAATGTTTCTGAGCCTTCAAGAGAGACATTTTCTTTGAAAATATATCATACTTGAAGCCTCTATGTGTCTTTTTCCTTTAAATAAGTCCTTACTTTTGTTTCCATTTGATTAGCCCTACTGTCTGTCAAAGAAGAAGCTTCAAAAAGCCTCCATATGCTCCATTTTATCCCTTCAAATTCCCCATTTTCACACCTTTTTTACCCTAAAAAAATTCCCCTAAAAGACCTCAAAAGATCCCCATTTAACCTCTAAACCTTCCTAAGTCCCCTTTTAAACCTTATATCATCCTTTATCTGGTTTAAAAATGCCTTCTTTCCTCTACTAGAACCCCTTTCTTGGCCTTAAAAAACCCTGATTTTGGCCTAAAAACACCCTTTTTCATTGAGGCCTTAAGCCCCTTTTCCGCATATGACCCGCGCCCAGGACCAGGCACTAAGCCCATCACGCAATCGCAATCGGAGCTTTCCTTTACCTCCTTTTCCTTTGTTCCTTATATTTTTCTGATGCGACGAGCTTTTGCCCTATAGACCTCCGCTTCAATATTGACCATAGATCTTTAGAGATCCAACGGTTTGTTGGCATATGTTGTCCTTGATGGCAACCTACTTGATGAAGTTGGTGGTAACCTACTTGATGAAATAATATTGTTAGCAATATGATGCAGAGTGTTGTCCTCGATGGCAACCTACTTGATAAAGTTGATGACAACCTTCTTGATGAGTTAAAGAGGAGATTGTTGGCAATGTGATACAATGTGTTGACTTTGATGGAACCTGCTTAATGAAGTTATCCGTGATGGAAACTAACTTGATGAAGTTGTTAATAATGTAAATCTGATGTATCTACAGATCAGTTTAGAAGTAGCAGAAGAAAGGAATCTAGAAAGTGCCAGAATAATGATAAATAAGTTATGTTATAAAGCATACGCGGGTTTGTTAAGGTGAAGTAGTGTATGCATGCAGAAAAGTACGTGCCAAGTCGCGTATGCCCTTTTGCGCTCCAAATTTAGAATACCAAGGGTTTTTACCATGGTATTGACCCATTGTATTGAGCATTGGAATATCTATTTGATCCTATCCAGGAATGCCATTGGAAGTGGTGTGGTTTTGACTCATGGTATTGATAAAGGCTAAATCTATATAAGGAGAAGAAGATCATTGTGCAAGGGTGTGCATGTGTCTGGGTATGGAATGAATACTTCACTATGGAGTATATCTGTATGGATTGGGTAACAGCTTAATGATTGATCTCAATTAATAATGCACCTATGAAAAAAATTATGAAGAGGGATCTCTAGATCTGAAATGTATATGTATTTTCTAGTTCTGTTTATGGAATGTTTAGATCTGAGATGAGGCGAAATAATTTCTAAAGTAAAGGATGAAATCTGAGTTGTTTATCTGATCTGAAGATATGCACAGTCTTGAAAAGTTACAGATGTATACGCAGGTTCTCTTCAGTAAAAGCGCGTGTATACGCGGGTCTGCTTAAGGAAAAGCGCGTATGGGCAGATAGGGATTTATAAAGAATGCACAGAAGTATACGCGGGTAGGTCTGCATGAAAGCGCGTACATATGCAGATTCAGTGAAGTAAAAGCATGTATGGAATCTAGGGTTTACTGAAGTAAGTGGAATGAAATGCCTGATATGTTTTGCTGTTCTACTGTTATCTGTCAATGATGTATTCATACAGAACTGGGTTATTTGAATGATGAATATGTTGCTGATTATGTTAATTGAAGATCAAGTCATTGGTTGATTGGTTGATGATTCAATGAATGAATTGATGGGGTTATAAGTTTCAGTTTGATGAATGTTGAGCTTAAATGTGTGAAGTGGGTCCAGTCTGAAAATATGATGAAAAGTGGCCTACAAGATGTGTTGTATGGAAGTTGTTGGATCCAGTATGAAAATTGATGAAACGTGGTCCGCAGAGGTGCTGAAGGTCGAAGCCTTCAGTGAGGGGGTTGTAGCTCCCTTCCAGTGGTAGCTGGTAAACGAGTGCAGGGGGTAGTGGCTCCCTTCCAGGAGAGGCTGGTAAACGAGTGCAGGGGGTAGTGGCTCCCTTCCAGGAGAGGCTGGCAAACGAGAGCAGGGGGATTGTAGCTCCCTTCCAGGAGAGGCTGGTAAACGAGAGCAAGGGATTGTAGCTCCCTTCCAGGAGAGGCTGGTAAACGAGAGAAGGTTGTAGCCTTCTGCAGGTGGGTGCCTGCGTGCTGGTATGAGTCTGCGCCAGTACATGGTTGTACGATGTTTTCTTTATAATAAAATATTGAAGACTGAGACGACGGCAGCGGTGGTTTTCTCCCGACTTGGGTTTCCACCTTAAATCCTGGTGTTCATGTGTGTTTCTTATGTGTGATGGTTTATTCTGTTATTACTGCACATGCTTACTGCTAACTAAACATCTGATGAATGAATGATGCATAGATCTAAGTAAAAAATTAAATGCATAATAAGATCTCTGTATATACACGAGTTTTATGAAGGACATCCGCGTGTATACGCGAGTTGGTTTCAGAAAAATAGCGTATGGGTTTTTAGAGAAAGAAAAAGTAAAATTTTTTAAATCAGATCTAAATACTAATTCACCCCCCCCTCTCAGTATTTTTCCCAACAATTGGTATCAGAGCAGGTCCTTTTGCAGAAGCTTGATCGCTTGAAGGAGATCCGTCACAATGGGAAGTCAGGAAGGAGTACTTTCTCTAAGGCCACCTTTATTCAATGGAAGTAATCTGTTATTCTGGAAGATACGAACAAAAGCATATTTGCAAAGTCTTGGTGCAGAAGTATGGGCAATCGTGGAAGAAGGTTATCGGTATCTGGCAATTATTCCTACTGATGCAGCAGAAAGGAAGAAATATGAAATCAATGCCAAAGCAGTCAATGTTTTATTAGGAAGCCTGCCTGAATCAGAATTTTTTAAAGTGATGCAGCTAAATTCAACAAAAGAAATATGGGACAAAATCATTCTAAGCTATGAAGGATATACAAAGGTAAAAAATGCCAAACTCCACACTCTCAGAATTGAATATGAAAATTTAAGGATGCATAGTGATGAGAGTATTGCCATTTTCTTTTTACGTCTAGATGATATTGTAAATTGTATGAGAAGTTTGGGTGAAACCATAACCGATACTACTCTGGTTGAAAAAGTCTTAAGATCTTTGACTTCAAAATTTGAGTCAAAAGTATCTGCTATTGAAGAAAGGCAAGATGTGCAAACCCTTACTATTGTTCAAATACATGGTATTCTAACTGCTTTTGAAATGAGAAAAGAAGGTCCCTCTCAAATCAAAGAAGTTGCCTTTAAGGCATATGCAAAAGGAAAAGAAAAGGAAGTTGTCAAGGAATCAAGTTACATATCGGAAGAAGAAGAAGAAAATTTTGTGAGAAGACTCCAACCAGGTACTGAAAGATTCAGAGGTAAGCTTCCCTTCAAGTGTTTTAATTATGGAAGAATTGGTCATTATGCTGCTAAATGTCCTTATGAAGAAAATCATGATAAAGGGAAACAATTTGAAAAGGGAAAGAGATATTATACAAATGAAGATAATGATGAAATGTCAAATGAGGAAGAAGAAGATTCCGACCAAGATCTGCTAGTGCTCATGGCAAGGAAGCAAAAGAAGAAGGCTACTCAAAGAAATGAGATATCTCAGAAAACATGTGCAGCATAAAATGAAGAAGATAAAACAGGTACTGATTGTTGTTCTTGTGATTCACCTTCTTGTGCATGCAATGGTGAAGATAGTGAAAGTAATGTTATGGATCTAGAAGAAGCTCTCAATATTAAAGTTGAAGAACAACAAAGATCATCTAATAAGCAAGAATATATCTACAAAGAAATGATCTCTAGAATGAAAGAACAGATAGATATGATGAATGGTCAGATGTAAATGTATCAAAGACGGATAGAAATGTATCAAAGACAGCAGGATAAAGTAACCAATCGAAGTGAAAGACTTGAAGCAGAAATCATCTCTCTCAAAGAAGATCTGGAAAAATCAAATAAGAAGAATGAAGAACTTTTACAAACTTTTGAAGAACAAGAAAATGAGTTAAAGGAAGAGATTTTAAAATTGAATTATCAAGTAGAAGAAGGAAGAAGGAAAGAAGAAAGCATGAAGAAGCAATGCCAAAGTTTGGAGGTTGAGGTAAATATTTTGAAAGGTAAATTAGAAGAAAAAGATAAACTCTTGAGGTTTCAAGATAGTACTAAGATTCTGGACAATATTCTTAGTAGTCAAAGGTCTCCCTCTGTTAAATTTGGTCTTGGTTTTCATGAAACTATTAAAGGAGAATCTAGTTCACAAGGAAGTGTTAAAGATTCAAAGGATATCAATGCAAAACCTGAAGTGTTGGAAGAAACAAAAGGTCAACTGACAATCATGAACTCTAAAAAGAAATCATTCCCTCCTAACTATAGAAGCATCAATAATGTTGAATGCTTTAAATGTCATAATTATGGGCATATTGCAGCTAATTGCAGAAGCAGAATGTTTCAGTCACATACAAACAGATACTACACAGAAAGGTACTCTTGTTTCTTCAAGGGATATTGTTTTTCATGTAACAAGTATGTCATAAAGCAGCTGATTGCAATATAAGGAAGAATAGAACAACACATTATGATCCTTATGCTTACTTTTCTGGTCATGCAAGATGTTATGCTTATAACAAGTATGGACATGTAGAAAAAGAATGCAGGATGAATGGATCTGAGAAATTGGATAATTTCCAGCACACAATAAGAAATTTCAAGCAAAGCTGGAAAAGGAAGGAGGATCGGTAAAAAACATAGGGGATAATAATCCTACTGCAGTCATCCAATTCTAAAGCCTACTTCTCATAATGGCTGCAGGATGATGTGAGATACTTTATAGGAATTAGTAATGTATCATCACAGGGGGAGCAATGTATGATGATTTCCATGGTTGGTTTGGTAATTCTAGTTATGTTTATTTCTGACAGTGCGTCTGATGTGAAGAAGACAGGTACAGGTGGAGATGAAGTTGTGGAAATTTTCAGTGTTTCACTTTCCATACGCGGGTTTAGTGAACTAAAGCCGCGTATACACACAAGTTCTGCTGAAGACAGAAGCATATGCTTTTCAGTTAAGGAAAACAGTGAGATGGCTCAAGATCAGGAACACAGGTTCAGGGGGAGCATTAGTCTAACAACTAATGATTGCATTGTTGGCATTGTATCTGATTATTCCTTAGTTCTTGCTCAAATGATGATGACATGATACATGGTTTCTTATGATGAGATTATGGATGAGCCCTGATTGCTTTTTGCTGAAGAATATCTTTTGTTTTCACACATGGATGAGATGAAAGTTTTATGATGCAGAGATAAGGATAGATCATGAAGAGTTTGTTGCTGATGAATATTGACACAATTCCTACATATGTTACATCATGATTATGAAATAAATAAATCATGAAGATCTTGGTGATATCAGATCACATGGATGATTGCTTAACACATATTGTCTAGTGAAGAAGTTGTTCTGGTATGATAATTCCTCTTGGGAAGAATATGTTAATGCTGCAAAGAGTCTGAAGGCTTGGTTACTGATGCACTTATGCTACAAATGTTGGATGACACTTGAAAACATAGCTACATTGTCCTATCTTTCTTCTCTCATATATTCTAGGAAAGCATTCGAATATCTTAGACGGAAGCTGGGAGTTGTCTCTGCCATGTACAAGATCAGATCTACTTAAATTCAAAAGATTAAATTAGACACGCAGGTTTCCTGAAAGACAGTTGCGTATATACGCAAGTTTATACACAGAAAACCGCGTATGGGTGGTTGCTAACAAATTTTTCTGGGTCAGCATTCTTCAGCACAGCTGCAGTGCTGTTTGGTATCTCTGGTGATGTTTCAGCTCTTATATTTCTGTTTCATTCTCTGATATTGTTGATGGAGATGCCTTGATGATTTTTTCTTGAAAGTGTTCAGGATGTAAAAGCTAAGGGGGAGCATTGGTCATGTGGAAAGGATGCATTGTTGGCATTCTATTGATTTGCTGTGATCTGATCTCATGATTGAGATTCCTTGATATTTATTATAAAAATTCATATTTGTAATTTGATGAAAAGGTCATGTTGAGACCTATGATGTAAAATTGTAACATTCAGTCATGTAAGGACTTGTTCAAATGTGTAAAATCACTTGGTTGGGTACTTGAGTCAAATTTGTAAACCCACTCAGTTGGGTAGTTGAGTCAAAATGTGTAAACCCACTTGGTTGGGTACTTGAGTCACATATGTAAATCCACTTGGTTGGATCATTGTTGTAAGTATGAGTCCTTGGTGATAGGAAAGGTCATAGAGTCATGTACTTCATTGAATAATATGTTTGAAGATTCAGCATGAACTCAGGGGGAGCAAGGTAACTTCTGTGCACATCAGATCTACAGAGCTCTTCTTTCTACATGAGAAGAAAAACCTTGTTTTGGTTTTGATCCGCCCTTTGCCCTTGATGTCAAAGGGGGAGAGTAGCATGGTTTTTGAATAGGGGGAGAATATCATGGTGTTTGCATAAATGTTATAATCAATGTATATATCTGTTGTGGTGATCAAAAACCATCATGGTTGCCATCAAGTCCAAAGGGGGAGATTGTTGGCATATGTTGTCCTTGATGGAAACCTACTTGATGAAGTTGATGGTAACCTACTTGATGAAATAAGATTGTTGGCAATATGATGCAGAGTGTTTTCCTTGATGAAAACCTACTTGATAAAGTTGATGACAACCTTCTTGATGAGTTAAAGAGGAGATCTTTGGCAATGTGATACAATGTGTTGACTTTGATGGAACCTACTTAATGAAGTTGTCCGTGATGGAAACTGACTTGATGAATTTGTTAATAATGTAAATATGATGTATCTACAGATTAGTTCAGAAGTAGCAGAAGAAAGGAATCCAGAAAGTGGCAGAATAATGATAAATAAGTTATGTTACAAAGCATACACGGGTTTGTTAAGGTGAAGTAGCGTATGCACGCGGAAAAGTACGTGCCAAGTCGTGTATGCCCTTTTGCGCTCCAAATTTAGAATACTAAGGGTTGTTACCATGGTATTGACCCATTTTATTGAGCACTGGAATACCTATTTGATCCCGTCCAGGAATACCATCGGAAGTGGTGTGGTTTTGACTCATGGTATTGATAAAGGCTAAATCTATATAAGGAGAAGAAGATCATTGTGCAAGGGTGTGCATGTGTCTGGGTATGGAATGAATACTTCACTCTGGAGTATATCTGTATGGATTGGGTAACAACTTACTGATTGATCTGAATTAATAATGCACCTATGAAGAAAATGATGAAGAGGGATCTCTAGATCTGAAATGTATATGCATTTTCTAGATTTGTTTATGGAATGTTTAGATCTGAGATGAGGCGAAATACTTTCTGAAGTAAAGGATGAAATCTGAGTTTTTTATCTGATCTGAAGATTTGCACAGTCCTGAAAAGTTATAGATGTATACACAGGTTCGCTTTAGTAAAAGCGCGTGTATATTCGGGTCTGCTTAAGGAAAAGCGCGTATGGGCAGATAGGGATTTCTAAAGAATGCACAGAAGTATACGTGGGTAGGTCTGCATGAAAGCGCGTACATATGCAGATTCAGTGAAGTAAAAGCACGTATGGAATCTAGGGTTTGCTGAAGTAAGTGGAATGAAATTCCTGATCTGTTTTGCTGCTCTACTGTTATCTGTCAATGATGTATTCATACAGAACTGGGTTATTTGAATGATGAATATGTTGTTGATTATTTTAATTGAAGATCAAGTCATTGGTTGATTGGTTGATGATTCAATGAATGAATTGATGGGGTTATAAGTTTCAGTTTGATGAATGTTGAGCTTAAATGTGTGAAGTGGGTCCATTCTAAAAATATGATGAAAAGTGGCCTACAAGTTGTGTTGTATGGAAGCTGTTGGATCCAGTATGAAAATTGATGAAACGTGGTCCGAAATGGTGCTGAAGGTCGAAGCCTTCAGTGAGGGGGTTGTAGCTCCCTTCCAGTAGTAGCTGGTAAACGAGAGCAGGGGGTAGTAGCTCCCTTCCAGGAGAGGCTGGTAAACGAGAGCAGGGGGTTGTAGCTCCCTTCCAGGAGAGGCTGGTAAATGAGAGCAGGGGGTTGTAGCTCCCTTCGAGGAGAGGCTGGTAAACGAGAGCAGGGGGTTGTAGCTCCCTTCCAGGAGAGGCTGGTAAACGAGATAAGGTTGTAGCCTTCTGCAGGTGGGTGTCTGCGTGATGGTATGAGTCTGCACCAGTACATGGTTGTACGATGTTTTCTTTATAATAAAATATTGAAGACTGAGATGACGGCAGCGGTGGTTTTCTCCCGAATTGGGTTTCCACCTTAAATCCTGGTGTTCATGTGTGTTGCTTATGTGTGATGGTTTATTCTGTTATTACTGCACATGCTTACTGCTAACTAAACATCTGATGAATGAATGATGCATAGATCTAAGTAAAGAACTAAATGCATAATAAGATCTCTATATATATGCGAGTTTTATGAAGGTTATCCGCGTGTATACGCGAGTTGTGTTCATTAAAGTAGTGTATGGGTTTTAGAGAAAGAAAAAGTAAAAAGTTTTGAGTATACTCTAAATACTGATTCACCCCCCCCTCTCAGTATTTTTCCCAACACAGTCAGCGCTAATGTCGCATTGCGCCCATGACCTCTTTTCATTGCCCCTTTGATTGTATATGGACAGTTGATTTCCCCCTTTAATCCGATGACCCTCGCATGATCGCCAATTGCAAAGTCTTAAGTGCCACCCCTTTGTCCCCTCCGATTTGCGATCCTCCGATTCAATCCTGACCGTTGAATCCACAAGAACCAATGGACATGATTCGATCGTGCTCCACCTCTTATGCCCTCCATCATTCCCCCTCCGATCTGATCTCGACCATTGATCCCTCCAACGATCCGATGGTCCGCGCTAAATCGCAAATCACAAAATCAAAGAACCGTGGAGTTTTGGTCCCCTACCTTTCTCTGATGCGATTAAATCTCTGTCGTCCATTCCGCCAGATTTGACGGTCTAGATTGCATCGTGCACCGCCTTCCCCTTTCCCCATTCCACTGTTCCGCAGATCCCCGATCAAATCTTGGCTGTCCATTCTATAGATCCAACGGTGAGGATTTAGTCCGCCGTTGGCTCCCCCCACCGTATAGCCCACGCATCTTTCCATATCGCACTCTCATCCCCACCGTCAGATCTTTTCACCCTTCATCCAATGGCTGAGAATGCATATTGTGTGATTTCTGCGTCCGAGGTTTAATGCTTCAAAATTGCGCGATAAAAGAAATTTTGGGGAGGACACATGTCAGGCAGCAAGGCATATCACGTTTTTTCTGGGAGATTTTCAAAACCACTTCAGAGCTGTGCAAAACCAGCAGTTTTCTTCTAAAACCACTCCTCCCCGATATAATCCTTCATTTAATCTCAACCGTTCATTTGATCTAGATCAACGGCTCATATTGTATCGCGTTCCCATCCTTATTTCTTTCATCGGACCTTCCAAAGGACTTCATCGGAAGATCTCCACCGTTGATCTCTTTCATGATCCAGCGGTCCACATTCACTCTTCCTCTGCCCTCTAGGTCCCACCACCAAAAGTGCCCGATCTCATTCATTTTAAGCCTTTTTCCTTTGTATGCACCCAACCACTAAACTTTTGTGTTTTAACACTAAAAGTATTTTCTTCCACCTAATTCAGTCTAAACAACTGCACCGGTAAATCCTGACCATTGATCACCATCCATCAGTCTAATTGGATGGTCTAAAACCCTCCTCGCACCAAACCTTCATCAGCTTAGTTTTTCACCATTCCGCCATGATTTTCACCCATTTCTTCGCTGCTACCACTATTTTCATCGTTTTTCCACGAGTCTCCAAAGCATCCATCCTCCCTCCCGCATGGATTTCTTAACATGTTTATTGTGTTTTGCAGGGTTACAGATGGTGAAAGCCATTCTTTCTACACAGTCACTGTCATGATGATACAGTGCGTAGAATGCCTTTATTCAAAGCAAATATAGTAGGAGAGACATCCAGAAAGGGTTCAAAGAATGTTTTTTTATCCAAATCAGAGTTATTAACTCTGTCTCAAACCTTTCGACGCCATTAAAACCTACATATTCATGAACATATCAGAAGAGAAGCAGCAAAGAGTATCAGTGAAAGATTAAATGAATTAAAGGCCCATTATTGAAGATTAAATGCTTTAATCCAGTGTTTGAAGGACAAAGATATAGATTGAAGACCTTAAAAGTGATCCAGAGGCCTAATAAGTCCTAAAGCGCATGAAAAAAGCCATATTAGTGTTTCACATCAGCAGAATGTTCTTTCCCAAGAAAGGACAAGTTCCTGAGAAGATTACCACCCTGGCAGAAGTCCTAAGATTTCCAGAGCATTAGTTGCACAGTATGGAAGGCCAGAAAGTCATTTATCTACCTTACTTGTCCCAGAGTACAAAAAGAGTACAAACAGCCAGAAATTACCTCAAAAACATACCTTTGGAGTTATTATCAGCCTGTCGAAGACCACTAATTCACCCAAAGAGTACTGAAAGTCAATACGAGATATTAAAATATAATGGGCCTCGAGCACTCTTCTTCCTCTATTTTAATTATTCATTTAAAGTTCCACCTACCTCTACTGCCACATTTTCAGCTATAAGAACTCATGAGAAATACATGTTGTTGGTTGGTTATCCGTGGATCGTAAGATGCTCTTTGAGATAGAGTTATGTATGTATTAGTTGTAAAATAGGCTAGGAGATGATTTCTAGTTGATATCAAGTTGTTGGACAATGATGTATGTGACTGGTGTTTCTCTTTAATATGACAAGCATTTTCATTGGATCCTGATCTAAACCAGTGGTGATGTGTTCTATCTTTGTCAATCTTTTCCTTCTGTTATTCATCATATTTCATTTCTCTGATAAGAATCAGTAATATTGCTTAGGATATACTGTTGTAAAGTACCCTAATGCTACCTTCTCTTCTTATCTTTTATGTTTTCCACTAATTGTGTAATCGAAGAACAAATTCAATATAATTTAACCAGTATAGCAGTCGCTTCTCCCTACTTACTGATGTATGAATGTAGAGTTTTCTTTTAGATGTTCTTGTCTAGTTTTAGCTGAAAGAATTGGGATACTAGGAGATTTAAAGTTGGTTCTGTCTCACTAGGGTCCTTTTCCAACAGTTTGGCCTTTCTAAGATCCCTTAAGTTGAATGTCAAAATAATTGAAAGTTGAAAGTCTTTCTCTGATCTTAGGATTCACTTTGTGTCAAATCTTAAATGTTTTCAAATGTCTGAAGAGTTAGCCTCATAGGAGTTTGGTCATAGATGGTTAAGGCATGCCCTGTCCCTAGATTTGCTCCTAAGTGGTCACCTTGGAAGGTTTCCTTGTCATTCACTTTCATTTCATTATTTTTTCACTCCACACTATCATCTTTAGAGATCCTCCGTTTTAGATGACTAGCCCATTTGAAAGCCTTGGATATTAAATTGCAAGTAAACCCTTTTATGACCCCATTGCCCAATGGACTTGAGTTTTCTTTGAATTATCTTCCCATTGCTGAAAATCCTTCTTTATTCATCTCTTTACCTCATATTGAACCCTTCTTTCATGTTTCCCAACCAAACAAACAAAAAAACAACCCTTGTGCCCTATAACTAGCCTAATACCTTAAACTGAACTTTAAAGATATATATTTCTTTGCCTTTATAGAGAGATCCCTCTCTAGATCTAGGAGGGCTAGATCCTGAGATCCCAAAGTGGTTTGATGTTGTCTTGTCTTTTGGTATTGCCAAACTGCCAAAACACAGGAACCACAACAAGGCCAATTAGGAGGTGTAGGCCGTGGTGGAGGAGTGGATGTGTACCAAGACTACATAGGTGAATTCTGGTTTGTAGGATAGTAGGAGTAAGGTGCACCTTGCATGAACTTCTGGTATGATCGGGGCCCTTGAGGCCTCCTCTGATTTATGAAACAGAGTTTCTCGGGTCCTCCTTCCCCACCTTTATATATATCTTTGAGCCCACATAAGGAGGGACACTTATCTTTGGCACGATTCCCTTCACAGACTAGGAAAACCTCTATGAAATTTAATGGACATTAATTTCGAGGTGTTTTCTAGTACATATAGGGAATAAGTTAGCCAAGGACCTCTCTACTTCCTCTTGCTTCACCTTGATCTAAATTATGTTCATTTTCAAAGCAAAGGTGTGCAACATCTCACATTTGAAGTCCTCCAACATATTTCCAATCTCATGCTGGATGGAGGTGGAAGAGGAAGGGGTGTTGGTCATGATTTGGATAGCTCTACCTTTGTTCATAGCTTCCCTAGAGTGGTTTCTAAAGGCAATTTTGATGTCCCCATAAGGTAGCTAGTAGATAACTCCTCCAGACATCATATTAAGGGTTTCTATCACCTCTTCCCTGACCCCTCGAAGAAGTACCAATTTAAGTGATCCAGGATCAAGGGTGTAGTTGGCTCTTTTATAGTTCAATTGGAATATTTCTTCATAATCCTCCAGGGATTCATCAGGTACCCAAGTGTTCCTAAATATATCCTCTTTTCTTTCTTCGGATATGCAGTAGTCTCTTTGGTTGATCTATCTACTTAGACACCTCCCCGAAAATGAGGCCAAAAGGTGGTGAGCCATGGTATTGCACCAAGATGTTGCACCTCCTAGAGACTACTCAAATTTACTTTATCAACTCGGGGTTCATACCAACTTGGAGCTGACAATGCTATGTGCACAACTGATGAAGTCTACTCATGCCATCCTCTTCTTAGTTCTACGATGAGGCGCTACTTCTACGGTTACTTCTAGGAAAGGAAGTGTGTGACACTTCTGAATGAAATTTGAGACTAGAAATAACTCATGACCATTACTCTATCAATAAGAAAAGAAACCATTCTTATATCATAATGATTCATCTAGCTATTTTCAAGAAAGATAAATTCACACTTAAGTTAATGCAAGAAAGGAAGTTAAACTAAGTGGCATTCATGATTTAAATTGCTAAATTGAACTTCCATAAAGGGAAACTAATCTAGGCACACATGCTGGACCAAATGACTGATTGAACTCTATCTATCTCATGCTTGACTGTTATGCTTAACAATGCATCTATCAATGAGCTAACTACACTTTTAAATAACTTTGTTTTGCAACAAAAATAGGTGTTTAGGTGACCAAATAGGGTGCCTAACTCATGGTTTCAGAGGTGAAGGTGTCTTGGAGGCTGTGCCAGAAATAGATGAGGTAAAAGAGAGGTTTTTTGCTAAATGAGTGAGTGGTTAGCGCTGCTACAGGATCTGCTACAAGATTTCTTGTAGTGCTAGAGGATGTCCTAAAACGCTACAGGAAATAGGCCGAGGGTAGTTTGAGGCTAGATATGGTAAGGATATGGGTAGGAGAGGGGAAATGGAGGTGGATCTAGGTGGATTAAGGGTGGAAAACCCATTTTTCAAGCTCATAAATTCTCTTAAAGCCTGTCTTGCACCTCCAAGGTGCCTCACGGTGTTGTGGTGGAGATTTCCAAAAAATAGGGTTGAAGGTGACCTGGATGGAATCTAGTTGATGAAGGGTGTAGACTGAAGCTAATTGTGTTGGGGAGGTCCTCCTCTACCTATCTACTCAAACCTACAAGAAAAATACATGTTCATGCATTCATCATTGACAAATCTATCATGAAAATTGTGGAAAATATGAGTTGAATTCAAATAAACCTACCTATGTACTTGAAACTTAAATCTACCTTTACGTCTACAACATTTCCATTATAAGAAAATTAACCTATCTAACTTTTCCAAGAAATCATTAACTGAAAGAAATTTTGGGTATGTGGTGAGGATGTACCCTCCTCATGCTCCAATGGAAGAGGGTAGAGAGGGAGGCTTTAACACACAGTTTTGAGATCTTATATGCTACTAGCTACTGCACATGAAATGTAAATAGACTAACTACAACAACATGAAATGTAAACACAAGTACATAAGAGATAATGGGGCCAATGGATTGGGTCCTAACCCACAAGCTCAACTCCCTGAAACTAACTCAATGGAGAAGAAACCAAATACTCATTTGATTTCAACGTAACATATGAAAGTCGAAAATGTCACTTACAAGAGCTAAGAGTGCTCTAGCTACATTCAAAATTGAATCCTAGTGAGTTCTTTCTTTTCCCTATTTATCCTAAAGGGTATCTACTAATAGCTCCCTAAAAAGTAGGTAGTTTGTCCCCTTGGAACTAGAGATAAGTGGAGCTAGGCTCCCCTTGATATTCCACTTTCTTGGTTGCCTCTGATTTCAAGCTATTGGAGGAGAATATTGAGGATACATTGGTTGCCTTTAGGAGTTCAGCAGGTGGTTAACCCACCTACAGTCACTTGTTGTTGTCTACTACGAGCCTTGATTGTGAAATCTTCCTCAAAAATGGAATATTCTCTTTATTTTCATGAATTTAAACCACATTAGGCATTCGAAGCATGAAAACCCTTAATACACCATCTAAAATAAGAAAAATATGATAATACTACAATTAAATGTGAGGAAGAGAGAATAATTAGGCTAAAAATGTGACAATTAACCCCTTAAAATGTACCTAATGATGGTGCTCATATATTCTTACCTTCCGTCTTCAATATCTATCCCTCACGAAATCAAGTATGCATCTACAACTAGTCATTAGTATGGAAGAACTCTTTTGACATCCTTCCCAATGATGGTGCCAAAATGTTGGGGAAATTAATTGCTTAATAAAAAAAACTACTCACCTAGACATTAATTATCAACATGAGGAATGTCTTTTTATTTCAAGGCAGTCCGCAAAATATATGCAAGAAACTACCAACAACTAACACTAGTTCTACATGATTGTGTTGTACACTATGAATCTCATTCGACAAGAAATAAAATGTAAGACTTGAATAGAAATACTAAATTTAAAAAAATAAAAATTAAATCATACGAAAAATAATTATGCTTATCACATGACTTGAATCATTACTAAATTAAACCACACCTTGCTGAATTGGAAATTTAAATTATTACACCCAAAAAAATTCAAATGTTAATATAGTGCAGCAAATTAAATTAAATCTAGAAATTGCAGAAAAAAACAAATCTAGAAAATGCAACAACCAAAAAATAACTTTAAAAAATAGAAATTTACTTTAAGGAACATCAATTGAAATTCAAATAAACAAGCACACAACTAAACTACTTTAGATGTTCAAGGAAGCACCTCGTCCAAGGTAGTGGGCCCAATTGCCCAAGAGTCATTTCTGCCTCGAAAAATAATTCAGATCAGATTAGAGGTAGACAATTATGAAATTCTGCTGATAGCTCCTTTCATTAAAAATTAGAATTAATACGGTACAACATTGATTTGTGCCTATAATTCAATAATTTTCCATCCTCCCCTCTTTAATCTCAGTTTTCATTTAAATACACTAAGAGAAAAGGGAGATTACAACTAAATTGATTACAAAATTATTTCCCCTTACAAATTGATATTGATTATAGAATCTCAATAAACAAGATCAAATCTAAAATATCACGATTCAATTGTAACAAGTCAAATCTAGTATTGGAATTAGCAAAATTTGGAAATCGGCCACAACAACGAATATGAGAAAATTGCCTTCAAAGAACGTTGTGTTTATTTCAATCTAGACCAAATTTTGGAAATTTTCACAATGGGGAACTAAATTGGTTCATTCTTCACAAAACCTGTGTCTCTAATTTTCAACATTCATCTTCATTTTCTCGAAATTGCCAACACAAAACTATCACTTTTTATCCCAGGGAATTAAATCTGAGTTAGAATATTTGACTATCAGTTGGAGATCAAATTTTCATATGGAAGAGATCTTGGAGGCTAAAATCATGAGTGATGTTATAAAAAATTGATTAATAAACCATCATTGGAAAAATCATACATAATAATCTTCATTTTATTAGAAATAAAGGAGAACAAATAGTACTTATCCACAAGAGAAAAAATAACTATAAAATGGAATTATATGATAAATTATGATATATAACATGATAAAAGAACAATAAATCGATGAAATAGTTGTTAAGAAGTGATAATAATAATGAAAAATTATTGGCCCAACAGTAGGGTCATTTGCTGCATTAAATCCTATTCTTCATGTTCTCTATCCCTCCATATTAAAGCCATTTTTTACCAATCATGTCCTTAAACATCAAAAGGAGACTCATTAGGATTCACTCCATGCAAAAAAATTGAAGAATTTTTAAGGGAACTAGCATATCAAATTTTATAATTGCGCCCAACACATACCTACAATGGGAGACAGTGTGTTGCATCTCTCACTAAAATTGACCAAGATCAATGCTCCTTTTGACTTTAGGAGGGTGCATTGCCCCAGGGGAAAAGTATTTAAGCCATATGGCCCTCAAAAACCTTTAAAAATTGCATGAAATCACAATATTCCACCATGAAATGAAAGACAAAGGCTTTAGCTACTACCTGAAATTGACGACACTTGAAATGATCCATCGAATTGATCTCAATCAACTGTATAATATTGAGGGAAAAAAGCACTCAGAACTCTAACATCAAAAGGTAAAGGTGAATCGTAAAAATGAATTGTCATTTTGATTACTTATGGTCATTTCTTCCATTATTTTATTTATATTTCATGTTTTGACCTATTTATGATTCACTTTTATCATGAAACAAGTATTTTAATCGTTTGATGGTTTTCTAAGTAGGTCGACAAATGTTTGATGGATTTTTTCGTGTTTTGAACATATCATTTTGACCGAAGAGCATACTTTTATCGCTTTTTTGGGCTTTGTAAACTCCTGAAAAATGAACTCCTTTAAGTCCTCTTTCATCTCTTTTTAGACTACCAAAATATGGAAAGGTTGTCGAGCACTTGTTTTTTCAAACTCGTTACAGTAAATGAAAAAATGTCTACTCAGTATAAGTTTAACCCTTTTCTGGACTGAGATAGACTACCTATGAAAAAGGAATACCTTAGTCGATCATGGATAAGAGGTTCTCTTAGCTATCATTTTCTGCCTTTTCAGGCACAAAGGGCTATCTATGGAAAGGAAATTTCATATTTTTATTTTTCGCCTATTTTTCAAACTCTCAAAACATGAGAAAGATTGTAAAAAAATCAAACAACGATGGACTCATTGATCATGACGAGACTGAACAACTCCTTCTCAGGGTTTGCTAAACACACTTGGAGGGGTTCATCCAAAGGATGAACTTACCTATCAAACATATGTTATCCTCCTCAAGCTTGTTAAAACTTAAAGAGGTACTGACGAGTATCTTTGGGGAAATTGGGAAAACAGGGTACTCCACTTGTTAATGGTAGTGAGTCGCTCTTGAACATGACACTATTCCAATTCATCTTTGTGGCTATTGCGTTGGGAAATATGCTTGTATTTTGGTTCATCATAGTTTTCCAAAGCCTCCATTTTTTGTTTTAGTTCAATGCTATGAACTCCATTTAGTGTCACCAATGTGTTCAAGAGAAGTCATTCAGTCAATATTTTCTACAATACTATTAAGCCTCCATTCCATGTCTATCATTCTTGATCTAGTTCTGTATCACTATCATTCTATCTCAAATCATGATACCTGTTTCGTGTAGTTGATAGGGGATACATCAAGACCATCCTACAATGGGTCACATCCTGTCGACATCAACTCATTATCCAGGAAACTGACCTAGAAACATCCTTTCTGTACCATGTTGCTTACATACATCAATGGTAATTTTCCTTGCTCTCGGTGATATTTTTACATCGATTACCTTCGACCGAAATATGTTTTGTGGTGTTCTACTTCAACTTAATCATTTTCACCATATGGATTGTATTGTGGTACCTTGAGAGCCATTAACATCATCGATGGTTTCTCTTGTTTATGTTAATGAATTACATCATTGGGAGGTAATCAGATTGTGTCTTGATCTGGATTTATGCAAGAACACAATGAAATATAGATATACACATAAAACTAGAGATACAATAGAATAAAACTTCATTTCATTAATAACAATTAACTAAAATATGCTTATAGACAGAATGGAAATAAACTAGCTAAGGTGCTGGTATCTTAACTCTGAGAAGCGATGTGGCGGCCACAGGCCTCTGAACTGTCTTACAATGAGGCTTGAGGGCCTATTTATTATTTAGAAACAATGGAAACCCAAAAACATCCAAAAAACTAACCCTATGAGATGAAGCACCAAAACTATGGGCCCCGTTCGGGTAAATTGGTACATCAATCTTCCCGAGGACGTAACTTTGGCATATGATCTCCGTTTTATGCACACAATACCTCATTAGAAAGATCTATCTGAGGACTAAAACTTTAAATGTGATTAATTTCAAAGTAAATTCCATGTTTCTCCCAGGTTTTCCCAAAAATTTCTTTTAGGGACTTAAAATGGCTCTGGAAGTTCAAGACCCGAAAAAATGCTAAAAATAGTAAACTGTGCTACAATTAAGGAAACCGAAAAAATGAAAGAAGAAATGGTGGGGCCCCAAGTGGAATAGGTGGGTGGACACAAATATCAACCTGGGTCATTCTTCCCCCCTTAGGAAGAGATGGTCCCCATTGCATTGAGTTCCTCCATGAGATGAGGAAACTTCTGCTGAACTTGGTCCCTGGTGAACCATTTGCCTTGGTGCAGGATTTGGCCAGCTTTGACAACCTGATATAGTTGGATATTTTGTTGGAAAGTGTTCTTTATTTGCATGTCCATGATATGATATGTGGTGATATGTTCCATGTAGTCTGGGTTTAACTCTATTGGTGTGAGTTGTTATACAATGTCAGAGGTGTCCAGTAGAGGTGGGAAGTAGGGTTGAAGGTGGTCAACATTGAGCACTGGGTGAAGACCAAGGAATGGTGGAATACTAAGCTCGAAGGAATTATCCCCTATAGCCTTCGTGATGGTTTATGGCCCATATTGGAGCGGGCGAATCTTGCAGTGGGGTCCAGCGAAGCACTCCTTCTGCAAATGTAGCAACACTTTGTCGGCCACCTAGAAGTTTTGTGGCACCCAATGTTGATCATGTCGGTTCTTGTAATTTGCATTGGCTCTGTCCAATATGTCATGAAAATTTTGGGGGATGTGATAAAAATGATCAATGAATTTATTTGCATTATCATCTTCATATTGGACATGAGCCGAATCAGCCAGAGTAGCCGCAAATGGCATCGCTACGTTAATGGGACAGTGGTTGGAATCTCAAGCCCACCTGAAAGGGGATGTTTTAGATTGAGCTCTGGAGAGCCTGGTTATAATTTTTTGTTCATAGGGAATGCTCTCATCCCATGTGTGTGGGTGATTTGAATTGTACATGCATATAATGTGTATGATCATCCTATTGACGACCTTTGTCTAGCCATCAGTTTGGGGATGGAAAGTTGTGGACTTCGTGAGATTTGTGTCCAGCATTGACTAGAGGCTGGAACAAAATGTGATGAGGAACCTATTGTCCTGATCAGAGATGATAGACTATGGAATCCCAAAGTGCACCCACACTCATTAAAAGTAGAGTTTAGCGTGACTTTTGTTGTGATATTCTTCTTGCAAGCCACCATAATGGCCATCTTTGAGAATCTGTCAACGACAATGAAAATAAAGTTTTTTCCAGGCTTAATATAGGGAAGGCCCAACATGTAATCCATCGATATGGATTTTGAAGGTTGACTTGGGGTAGGTAGCAGAGTATAAAGGCCTTTCTTCTTGGTGGTCATTTTGGCAATAGCACAAGAAGTGCAGGATCTGATGCACTTTGCAACATCATGTCGAAGGTTCGGCCAATAGAAATACTTTTGAAGTACTTCCACTATTTTCTCAACCCCAAAATTCCCAGGGAACTGATTGTAGTTCTCTTCCCAAATCATCTTGGCATGCTCTCTTGAAGGAACATAAAAGTGTCCCAGGTGACATACCAGTGCATCCTGGAGGTGAAAATTTTGAACTTGCATACCCTCCAAGAGTGTCTTGTATGTGAGTCCTAATTCTGGATCACTCTTGTAGAGAAGTGTCCAATCAGAAGTCTCGTTCCCACAAGAGTTGAGAATAGTGGTTAGTGCCACGATCGATGGTTGGCTGAGGTAGTATGCAACATTATTGGTGCTACTCTTCTTGTACTTGATGTTCAAATGAAACTGTTGCAGATATGTGGACCACTTCTGATGGCAAACATTCTGTAACTTCCCTTGCATCTATATGAAATGCAGGGGTTGATGGTCTGTGTGGATGACCGCTTCCTTCCCCAAAATGTAATTCTTCCATTGTCGACAAACCTGAACAATGGAATACATTTGGTTTTCATAAGTGGGATACTTTCGGACTGTTTCAGACAATGTATCACTATGATATGCCACTGGGTGCCCCTGTTGAGTAAGAATGACCCCATTATCATAGCCAGAGGCATTTGTCTCAATCTCAAAAGTTTTTTTCAAGTATAGTAATGTGAATATTAGGCAGAGAAGAGACGATGTTTCACTTCTATGAACGCCTTCTGTTGAGATTCCGACCAAACAAATTTTTCTTTCGCTCCTCCCTTGGTGACTTGACTCAAGGGCCAAGTGATATGAGATGATCCCAACACAAACCTGCGGTAGAAATTAGCAAGACCAAGAAAGCTGTGAAGCTCTGTTAGAGTGGTTGGGGCTGGCCAATCCCAAATGACTTGGATCTTTGTTGGATCCACATGTACCCTTTGCTCATCAATAATGTATACCAGATACTGAACGTCGATCATGCCAAAAGTGCACTTCTCCAAATTGAGACACAACTTGTGTTACCGCAGTGTTTGAAGGACCTATCGGATGTGGTGGAGGTGCTCTTCCCAAGTCTGGCTGAAGATCAAGATGTCATCCAAGTACACTACTACAAAGGAGTTGGTGAATGGCTGCAATATGTCATCCATCAACTTCATGAATGTTGCGGCAGAATTCCTCACCCAGAAAATCATGACCACCCATTCAAAAAGGCCCTCCTTGGCTTTGAAGGTAGTATTCCACACATCGGAGGTTCGATTGGTACCTGGTGATACCTGAACTTCAAGTCGATCTTTTTGAATAATTTCTCCACTTTCAGTTGGTCCAAAAGGCCATCAATCTATGGGAGCAGGTACATATTCCAAACAATGATCTAGTTCAGAGCCTGATAGTCAATACAGAGTCTCCAAGTCCCATCCTTCTTCTACACCAACATGATCGAGCTCCCATAGGGAGATGAAATTGGCTGGATGTGACCTTTCTACAACAACTCCTGAATCTGCCTCTTAATTTCATCGTTCTCCAGAAAATAGTGCTTATAGATCATTCCATTGGGAATCGATGCACCTGGGATCAGATAGATGGGGTAGTTGACCTGACAGTGTAGAGGCACCCTTGCGGGTGAGGTGAAGATGTCCTCATACTCCTCCACGACCTTGTTCATTTGTTGTTATTATGCGAAGGAGACCTGTCTGGAGGTCATGGCCACAGTCTTGTTCTTGCCCTGAGGGAAGATCATCAAGAAAATAAATTTCCCGGTTTTGAAAATGAGTTTACTGCATTTTTTTATAGTAACCAAAGAGATAGCGGTAGGTGGTGGTACCTCTGGTATCTTTTACAACTTATTTCCAAACATAGCAATAGCAACACGAGGTTGAGACTCATACATAACATGTCGCTTCCAAAAGTATGGTTGGCCTGATAGTACATCACAAACATCAAGAGAAGAAATTTCACATAATACCTCATTTGTGAAGGGCTTGATGTTGCAGGGAAGGTCACATTGTTGGTTGACGCGGATCTCCCGTCCTTGGTGAAGCCAGCCGATGGTGTACGGTTGTGGGTGTGATGTGGTCACAAAAACCAACCATTTCACGACATCTATTGAAATAAGGTTCTTTTCGCTCCCACTGTCGACAATGAATTGTAGCGAGGAACCCTTTACCCACGTCTGGGAGTGGAAGAGATGCTCCTCCTAATCTGGATCTTTTGGTTCCTCCTTCTTGATCTTCATGGTGGTAACGGTGGCGTTAGGCTTTGCGTCGATAATATTCTACTCTTTCTCATTCCCCTTGTCGGGTTCTGATTCAAAGTTAGAGCATGCATATGATTCAAAAGCCATCATCTCGGCCACCATTGACTGCTTGGCCCGACACTCACTTGTGTTGTGAGTGGAGCTCTTATGGAACTCATACCACTTCCCCGTATCTATCTTTGGATTTGTGATTTTGTTCTTTGCTTGTGAATTGGTAGGTTTTCTTGGGCTTCCATGCCTTGGATTTGTCCTTTGTTCTACGTTTTCGGGGTACCTTTCCCTTGCTTTTGATTTATATGTCGAAATTCTCACTTCTTCTGTTTGAATTTTTTCTCAATATTAGCAGCACACCGATATGTTGTACCAAGAGAGGAGATGTTGAGGAACTCCATTTTCCTCCTGAATGTATCTGTGACAACTGCAGTACTTCAACACTAAATGTTTCACCAAATATTTGATACCCAACTTTGTGCGCAGGGTATGGAACAGATTCGTCAGCTCATGCACATCTTGATCCTTTTGTTGCGGCAACGTAGTCCATTGTATGTACTTGTCCTCATAGCTCCCCACATGATAATATTTTTCCTTTATGGCATCTCCGAAAGAATTCCAAGCGGGTATGACCTAGAACAGAGAGGGTTCCCCCTCATCCTTTTTCTCATAGTATGTTTCCCACCAGTCCTTGACATGGGGGACGACTTTGAGGAGTGAAAAGATAAAGTTCTCCTCGTCGAAAAATTCATGAACCAAGAAATATCCTTCTAATAGATTCAACCATATATCTATGACATCTGCATCTATCTTTCCCTAAAATATGGGAATGTCAAAGTTTACTTGTACCTTAAAAGGAGCAGTGCCTCCAAAGTGACTACTGGATGTAGATGCGCCATCAGTGGGCAGTCGTTGAAGGCTCTAGGAAATTTTATCCATCATCGCATTCCTTTGTTTCTCGAGGGCCTCCTAGAGTAATATTTTGATAGGATATCTTGCTCCCTCATCTTTATTTTCTTCGCCCATGGGCGGACGTCGGGGTTTGTGAGGCTGAAGAACAGACCACTTTGATGCCACTGATATGGATTTATGCATGAACACAATGAAATACAAAAATAGACATAAAATATAGATGCAACAAAAATAAAACATTATTTAATTAATAACAATTAACTGAAATATACTTACAGACAGAATGGAAATAAACTAGCTAGGGTGTTGGTAGCTTATCTCTAAGAAGAGATGTGGTGGTTACAGGCCTCTAAACTGTCTTACAATGAGGCTTTAGGGATTATATATTATTAAGAAACAATGGAAAACCGTAAACATCCAAAATCCTAATCCTAGGAGATGAAGCGCAAAAACTATGGGCCCCATTTGGGTAAATTGGTACATCAATATTCCCAGGGATGTAACCCTGGCATACGATATTTGTTTGAGGCGCACAATACCTCGTTAGAAAGATCTATTTGAGGAATAAAACTTTTCATGTGAGAAGTATTATTAGAGCTTCCATGTCACTCCCAGTTTTTCCAAAAATATTCGTTTAGGGCCTCAAAATGGCTCCAGAAGTCCAGGAAACAAAAAACTGCTAAAAATATTAAACTCTGCTACAATTAAGGAAACTAAAAAACTGAAAGTAGTAATGGTGGGGCCCAAAGTGGAATAGGTGGGTGGCCACCAATATCCACCTAGATCATGTCTACTATGTTTGGCCTTAGTTCATTGATTCATATGGTTATAATTGTACATTGAATGGTCATGTGAACGAGATATAAGACCTCAGATCTAGTTTCATCCATTCGGGCTGTGATTTCAATATTAATACAAGATCACAAAGTATGATAGATATGATAATAGATAGACTCATCCAGTCATTTTTCCACCCTTTTTTATCATTGGACATGGCTTTTTTATCATTGGACATATAATGTTAGCTTATGTGTTGAGTATGGGTATATGCTTCCCTTAGCAGATATGTGATGATGTAAATGTATTGTAACTAAAAATTATCTCACCAGTTGTTCTTCATCCTAACTTATCACAAGGTAATGCACTTAAATCATCATTTATCATTTTTATTTTACGATTTATGAGGAAATATTTTATAAGCCATTTTGTTGCATCTGGTGAATAGGTGATTAGGTGCTTAGAATTATGATAAAAAATAAAAGTTCTCAAAATTACATGAAACATGAATGACCACGTAGTGTTCGTCGTTCTGGATCTGGCGCAACTCGTTTTGAGCAAAATGTACTCTGTATGGCTTAAGAAATGAGTTTTGGTTGTTTTACTAAACAAGCGAAATTTGGCAAAAAAACGTAGACAGGGAGCCTAGTCAGCAGTCCGTACAACTGACATGGCATGCTGACTGGGTAGGTCAAAGTTTAGTCAATTTATCCTCTGGCTAATGAGGGATTTCCAAGTGGAAGTTGTGGATTGGTTCGAATTTGTGGTGATTAGCATGTTATTATTGGTTTGTTATTGGGCCAATGAGGAGGGGACACATGGCTCATCCTGGGGCTGCCACGTGCCCTCCTCACTGTTGTGTAAATTTTTTTGCAAAGGACTGAAAGGACTGGCAAGGGTCGAACACAAGGCCTACGCCCCACCAACATCGCACACCACCATTTCGCCTACCGCTTGGATCTTAACCATATACTTTGCCACATGTATTTATGTTTTTCAAAGTGCGCAGACGGGGGGAGAGGGGGCCAGCCCCGTGGGGCCTATTAACACCAAATTTATCTTGATAGGTTGCTCATCAATCAACTTAATGTAACTCTTTCAAACCAATTTTAACTAAAGATTATCCTCTTCAATTTGAGGGGCCTCTCTCAAAGGGGATTTATGATTTTCAATAGAAATAATATTAGATGGATAACTCTATGAAGTATGCCTTGGTTTTTCTTGGTTGCAGGTTGAAAAATGAAAGGCTTGCTACCATTGGGCTATGGATTCAACATCAGTGAACTTAGAAATAGTAATTCTTTTCATGGAAGCTGAGGCAAATAGAGGTTTTAATAAGGATGATACATACACACAACATAAGAAAAACACAACAATTTAACCTCTAAAGGAAGTCAGAGCATGATAACATGAGTTCTGATGAATTAGAGATAGAACTCACTGTAGGTGATTAGACATGAAAGATATAGAGCAACAAAACATTAAACACCTCATTAGAATCTCAAATGTGAAAGTAAAATGTCACTGTATATTATTGAAACTAGAAGAACATAACAAGTAGAAATTTCGTGCAATATTCTCCAACCCTTTGATATTCGATGTTATCTCTATAAATAGACTTTCTTTACATTGCAAATGATCTTCCCAACTCGCTAGATCCTCGAACTCTAACTTTAAAACCTAACATAACTCAAACTACTTTCTTGGAATAGAAAAAGACAACTATCCTTTAAAAAGTCACATTCCTAACAACACTCTACTTCATATTTATTACATTCATTTTTGTTAACAGTAAAAAAATTACATCATAGATATCACATGTTCGAGAGACATTCACCATCACTAACATATTTAAAGTACTCCCTAGATTTAGGAAACATAGTCCTACTTTTCAGGAATAGATAATCTCCACTTTAGTGTTGGTTTTCATGTTGAGTAGGATGAGTGATACTCATATCAGTAATGATTCTATGTTGGGATGGCCCAATGACAAGCTAGATGTCTCCAAATGGCTGATGTGCTGTTTGAACCTCGAAAAATATTCCAAAAAACTTTCGCTACAAAACAGAGTAGTTTAGGTAGTTTCGTAGCGTGGTATCGTAGCGAATGAATTTATGACTTTTCATCCATCTCCCTACCACCTTTGTTGGAAAAAAGCTTTTTTTATGCCAAAATATTTTATAAAAAATCAACCTCCCTCCTTAATCCTTCACAAAACTGATTTTTAAAGCAAAATAGCACCTTTAGAAATTAAGTAGCGTATTTTGGCCTTCAAGCCTGGAGCACGCTACGAAACTGCCTAATAAAACAAAAAAATCAGATTTTGTGATTTTCTTCAAAGTTTGATCTTCTGAGCCAGCATTTAGGTTCTTTGCAAACCTTGAACCTCATCAAAAGTGTTTCAACTCAATCCTTCAGTATTTAGGAGTTTCTTCTTCATTTACAATAGGTTGGCCTAGAGGTTCTTCAACCACTTTCATCCTCAGCCCTTTCTTCTCTAGCTCAAATTAAATCATGTCCAGGTGCTCTTGAAGGTCTTCCACTTGATCCTTTAATGATCTGTTTTTAGCTTGCAAGTGTAAGTTAATTTTCTTGGTATGTTTGACCACCCCTCTTAATGGTTCAGTCCTTTTCAGCAATATTTTGGCATTGTCCATAGATTTTGAAACACTTGAGATTTGATTGTCCCATATTTTCATCATCAGGTCAAATTGAACCTTCTCAAACCTATGCTTCTCTACCTCTAACTTCAACTCCAATATTTCTTTACCTACTTCCCTGAGTTGTTCTTTGAAGGATTATATTTCTGATTTTTCAATTATTTTCTCTTTTCCTTTTCTCTACACGATGACAATTTGTTCTTTTGCTGCTGGAGATAAATCTATGATGCTCACTTGCTGCACAACTTCACTGATTTTCTCTGTACTTTTTCTCTCCATGGTTTTCTTTGCAAACCTGCACATTGGATTCCTTGGTTGAAAAATAAAGCCAACATCTTCTCCTACAAAACATAATTTCTTGCTAGTCTTGCCTTTCTTTAGCTTCCTTCCATCACCTTCAATGTATTTTTCTTGCACTATTGGTGACTCTTCAATATCAATTGAATGTAAGATATATTCCCGATTTCCTTTGGCTAATGTCTCGCCTCTATTTATCCTCTTACTGCCTTGTTTTCTAACCTTATGTTTCTTTTTTGCAGGTGTTGGCTTGTTGGGGTTCCCATGTTTTGGCCAGGTTGACAGAGACCAAAAGATGAGACAACATAGAACCACTTTCAGACCTTAGGATCTAGCCCTCCTAGGTCCAGAGAGGGATCTCTCTATGGTAGTCAAAGGGATATGTCTTTGAAGCTCGAAGTTAGATTTTAGGCTAGTTATAAGCTCAGGGTTTTTAGTTTGCTTGTTTAGGTTTGGTTGGAAGGAATCAGTAAAGAAGGTCCAATAGGAGACAAGGATGAGCAAAGAGGAAGCTTAAGCAGAGACAAATAAATCAGAGAACATCAAAGCCATTGGGCTATGGATTCAAGAAAGGATTTACTTGTAATTAATGTGCAAGCTTTCAATTGGGCTTGTCATCTAAATCATCTGGATCTTAAAGGATAGAAGATGGAATGGAACATTAAGGACTGAAAATGAAAGGAGGGGGACCATCTAATTCTGTCTATAGAACAGACCAGAGGTCATTTAACTCCAGACCTGCTTGGACAAAATTAGAGGCAATTACAAGGGATCTTAGAAAGGCTAGATGGTCATGCAAAGATCCTAGTGGACAGGGCTAACACTAATCCCCAGTGTTCCCAAACCTTCCAGCTAAATACTACCAAGAACATCTAAACATGGACTTCATCAATTCATACATTAGAGAGCAGGCAATATCATCCACTACAATGGTTAAATTAATTGAAATCCACATTCAGATACACATAAAAGCAGAAAACATTGAGGTAGGGAGAGCAAGAAACATAAGGCACCTATAAAGGGTGAATCTTATATTATGCTTCTGTTTCCTACCAGCAAAAATGAAATGAAATGCAGCATGTAAAGAGAGAAAGTCAATCACAAATACAGAGAAAGAGGAAACATCACCAGCTGCTTTAGATCAGGATCCAAAGAAACATGCTTGTCATATTAAAAACAACACCAATCAGGTACATCATAGCCCATAGCTTGAACATTCAGTCTGAATACATCATGTCTCAGCCTATCTTACAATATACACAAAGAACTTGTCTCAAGAGGAGAAAACTTGCATTTCACTGATATCTCATCAACAACCATTACAATGTTTCCTTCTGTGCTTTATAGCAAAGGATGAACCTAAGATAGACTGAAGGAGTAGGTGAAAAATAAATGTATCTTTAAACACAACAATGAATGCAGGGCCGAAACCCATTCTCCTTAACATGATATGTATTTAATCTCTGTCACCTTCCTTATGAGAGAATGATCTGCTCCATATTTGATCTTGAAATTTTTTGGCTGAAGTACTCCTGGTGTCTTGAACAGAAATAAAATAAACTACTGAAAAGGTCTGTCACATAAATGCTCTAGTGATTTTGAACTGTTGTCTGGTGGAAATATTTTCAGGGACACGGTGTGTAAATAAGACAGTATGGGTGCCCTGTACCTGATACAGAAAAAAATTCTGCTGACGAGAAACCCTGATATTATCTTTTGCCTGCGCTTCAGGATCCTCTGACCCATCCTCGGGGTCTGTAATCTGCTGCTCCTCCTTTGAAAACACTGATTTAAGGCTATGGATCCTTGTTAGCGTGCCTTAACCTTCCATTTGCTCTGTACTGGAACGCTCTGCTGCTTTAATTCCATCTCTGACAGGTTAGCTCGGGTTTAATGGTGATGGGAGATTTTCTACAGAGTTTGAACTCTATTCCTTTAATTAACATCTCATTTCCACCTTCCCGGGCCTTTTTCATTAAATGTACCATGGTACAAAGCTTTCCTGCATCTCTCGGCCGCTGCATGGGAAACTGGGCGATCATGTCAGCCATTCTTTCTTTATATCCCTGCAAGAGCACGAAAACTGTGAAGAAATCCATGGACGTGACCGACGAATGAGGTGGATGGAGGAAATGGCCATGCAGATAGAATGGAGGGGAGAAAATTGTGGGGAAATGAGAAAAAAATCGCTCAAGAGTGCTTAACCTACAGCGTAGGGCGACAAATGGAAAATGCATGACAAACATGTAAATAAACCAGTTTTATGTAATGGACTGGGAAGGAGTACGGAGGATGCACGTGGAGGTGACGTGGCGGGATGGAAAGCGATGGACGGGTGACATGGAGGTCCCAGGGCAACGGAGGAATGGCCAATGGTAGAGAGATAACTCGGGACCATTGATCGCTGAGAGATCAATGGTGGGAGATGACGGACAGTGGGCCACATACACGACGAACACGGGCTAACAAACGCGCAGGTTCGTTAACGATCGGGTAGCTACGACATGGGATAGCCGTTGGATGGAGCACCCGAGCTCGGACGGTCCACGGCGATTTCGTGCGCCGTCCTCGTCCGGACGTTAACGAGCGGGGGATAGGTTTAACGGCGGAGAACGGTGGTTTTGAAGACGTACACAAGGACACGCGGTAGCGGCTGTGTGGAATCGCTGGGGCTCCGGGGAAAACTGCCCTGCACGCAACAGTGGTGCGGAGAAAACAGGTGGTTTCAGGGCGTATGACGCATGCAGGTGTGGGGACCACCATTTCGGGTGGGCTCCGCGCCATTGGATCGGATTTTTAACGGACGGTCGAGATCCGTCGATCAAACAAAATATATTAAAACCCACAAATGCGCATTTGCAAAGGTTTTTTTAATGATTTTTCACGCGAAGAAAGGTTTGGAGGGGTTAAGAGCCCAGCGGATTTGGCGTTGGTCACGGCGCCGGGTCTTATGGGAGAGGAAAGTGCAGAGGTTAATGGAGAAAGGGGCTAGGACCAGAACACATAAATTTCACCATTTTGACTCATTTTTAATGCGTTTTGGGGGCAATCAAAGGGTAATGGTAGGGGAGATGGAGGGGGAAACTAGGGAAATAAGGGAGATGGGGAAATTTAAAGGGGATTTTGGGGGATTTAGGCATAGAGAGGGGGAATCTTGGGGGGGGAAGAAAAGGAAAAGAAGGGGATATGATGTATTTTGCAGGGGTAAAGCGGGGAATAATAGGCCCCTTTTTTAGCAATGTACTAGCAGAGAGGATTTGTATTAGGCACAACAATTGAGAGACTTCAAGGAGGATGGGTTTTCACGGGAAAGGCATTCCTTGAAGGCTCAAAACAATCTAGCCCCCAGCTGGCTTGCCAAGAATTTCATAGGGGGGCTAACAGTGGCTCCACATGGGGATGGCTTATCCTTGGAGGAGTCAAGAAACCAGATATGATCTTTGGAGTAGGCCAGATGCCTGCTATCATAAGCCATCTTCCTTCTTTGATTTTTAGCTGCCACAAACATGATATATCAGCAGAAACATTTTCCCAACCAATCTACCTACCCGAACTACAATCCTAGCATTTCCCTTGGGTGCATTTGAGCTGGCAGACCCTTTACATTTATTTTGCAAAACAAAAACAAACCTATTCTAAATCTACCCTTATTGCTCCATGAGGCCAGATTAGACTGTTGACCTCATCTATTTCTCTACCTAAACTACCACCTGTTGGGATTAAACTGTCCAACAGGCTTCACCTACATTCTAAGACAGGAAATTTAAACACAGCCAAGCCAGGATTAGACTGTCTGACTTGCTGGGCAGAAACTTGTAGAAAATAAACTGTGAAGGCATGAAATTCTGCAACTGTGAAACATCCTTCTTTCTCTCTTGTGACTCAGGTTTTGAGCATATTTGAGTCATCTCTTTTCTTTGCTTCAGCTCTGGTTTTGGGCATATGAGAGCTGGTTTCTCTTTCACTGCTGATCCAGATTTTGAGCATATTAGGATCAACTATTCTACTTCCTTTTGGCTTAGATTTTGATCACGTTTGAGCCTATTCCTTTACATTTTAGAGGTTCATGTTTTGAGCATATCTAAACCTCCATATTTCATTCTGTTTTTGGAACATTTTTCTGTTTTTCTGGGAAATAACAGCTACAATGGTATGTACAATGGAGATGAAACTGGAAATGGAAAATCAATAGAAGTAATGTTTGAGCATCCTGCCATTGACAGGACCCCCAAACAATTTTGTGCCATCAAGTTCTTGTAGAAAAAACACATTAGGACCCACAATGGCTTGTATGATATATGGACCTTGCCACAAACTGTCAAACTTACCATGTTTGCCTTTGTCATCTCTTCTCAAATCCCATCTCAGAACCTTATCTCCAACCTTGAAATCTGAAGCTTTGGTTCTTTTGTCAAACTGCCTCTTTATGCCTTCCTGTACTCTGACAGCTCTGCTATAAACCCACTCTCTTGTTTGCTGCAAATGGATTGTTTCATTAATTCTCCTTATCATGCTGTTTTCCTCTAATTGGATCTCCTGGACAAGCTTGACAACTGGAACTCCAAGACTAGTAGGAAAAACTGCTTCAGTCCCATAAACCAGCTGGAAGGGTGACATGCCAATATATTTCTTTGTAGTGAGCCTGTCTGCCCACAAGGCATGTATCAACTTTTTATGCCATGATCTTTTGTTCTCTTCCAGCAGCTTCTTAATGATTGTAACCAGAATTTTATTTGATGATTCAACCAGGCCATTACCCTAGGGGTAATAGGCAGTTGAATGTCCAAGTGCTATTCCGTACCTGTGACAGAAATCAATCATTCTTTTGGATCCGAAAGCAGCGGCATTGTCAGTGATTATTTTCTTGGGACAACCAAAACGAGATAAGATGAAGTCTTCAAGGAACCTAATGATAACAGAATCAGTGGCATTCCTAGTGGGTATGGCTTCTATCCATTTAGTGAAGTAATCTGTGGCAGTCAGGATCCATTTGTGCTGCCTAGAAGAAGAAGGGTGAATTTCCCCAATAAATTCTAGGCCCCATTGCATGAAGGGGCCTTCTATGGTGATAGGTTGCAGAGGGAGGGGAAGGAGTTTTATCTTACCTTCAAAGATCTGACATTTATGGCAGGCAAGAATCATTTTATGGACATCACTAAAGAGTGTAGGCCAATAGTAACCAGCCCTGAGTATCTTGTTTGCAGTGGCTTTCCAACTCAGGTGGCCTCCAAATTCTCCAGCATGGAATTCATGTTTGATTCTTTCAGCTTCAGTTTCAGACAAACATTTCAGTAGAAGGCCATTTGGATTTTTCCAATATAGACTCTCATTCATCATGCAGTAATTTCTAGCTTTGAGTTTTATGAATCTGGACTTTGTTTTGGATAGGTCTGGAGGGGCATTGAGGTTAGTGAGCACGTAAAGGATATCAGTATACCAAGGAGAGTTCTGAAACTTCTCCTCAACAGTTGGATGGGGCAATCCTTCCTGCTCATCCAAGGCATTTATCATGTTAATGTCAAGGGCCTGTAGATTAGATTCAACCATTAATTGGGCCAGGCCTTGACCTTTGATTAGTTTGGTGGGTTTTATTTCAAGGTCGTATTCCAAGATGGTAGCAATCCATTTGCCCCTTTTCCCATCAGGGTCTTGGGACAAGATATCTTTGACCACTATATTTGGCACGAAAGCAATGGTGTGAGAATGCAGAATGTACACCCTAAAGTATTTTAAGGCCTTAATCAGGGCATAGGCCTGCTTTTCCATGATGTTGTACTTTAAGGGTGCATCTCTCAAGGCTTTACTGAAGAAGGCTATAGGCTGTTCCTTACCTTCCGAATTTTTTTGCAGCAAAACTGCAGCTATCGTGTGTGGGGAAGCAAATGAAAAGATCAGAAAATCTTTTGAAAAGTCAGGGCTAATAAGGACAGGGGCTTGGGTGAGTGCAAGCTTTACTGACTCAAAAGATTTTTTGGCTTCAACAGTCCACTTGATTCCTGCATCTTTCTTTAGCATTTCAGTCATTTTCCTAAGATGCTCAGCAAGATTGGGGATAAATCTTCTAAGGAAATTGATCATCCCAATGAAGGACTGTAGCTCCTTGATGTTTCTTGGATGTGAAATTTGAAGCATTCCCTCAACTCTCTGGGGGTCTATCCTAATCCCTTTCTCAGATATGATGTGGCCCAGAAGCTTACCTTCTTGCAGCCCAAAAACAGTCTTCTTAGGATTTAGGGACAGACAGTACCTTCTACATTTTTCAAAAACTTTCCTCAGATGTTTTAAGTGTTCTTCTTCTGTTTTAGAAAAGACAGTTAAGTCATCCAAGTAGATAACTATAAAGTGTCCAATCTCATCCGAGAAAGCAATATCCATTGCTCTCTGGAAGGTAGCTCCAGCATTCATCAATCCAAAGGGAATTTTCACATACATGAAGGTGCCCCATGGAGTGGTAAAAGCTGTTTTGAGTTGATCTTCTGGGAGTACCAGAACTTGATTATATCCTGAAAAACCATCAAGCAGGGAGATTCTCTTAGAGCCTACTACCTTTTGTAGGATATGCTCCATTCTAGGCAAAGGGTAGTTGTCTTTCAGGGAGGCTCTATTGAGGTTTCTGAAGTCTATGCAAAGTCTAATCTCCCCTGTTTTCTTCCTTACAACCACTAAGTTTGACACCCAATCAGAAAACCTTACAGGGACTATTATGCCTGCATCATACATCTTCCTGATCTCTTTCTCTACTGCAGGCAATTGTTTTGGATTGATTCTTCGAAGTTTTTTTCTGAAAGGCTTCTGATTTTCCTTTAGTGGTATCTTATGTTGTATGATGTTGGTGTCATAGGCCTTTAAGTCTTCATAGCTCCATGCAAACACATCAATGAATTCCTTAAACAAGTCAATGTATTTCTTCTTCATGTTTGCAGGTATAGACTTAGCCAGTTTTATCATTTTGGGTTTGTCTTCAGTGCCAATGTTGCATTCTTCCACATCAGAATCAGCATGTTCAATTGTGGGCTTTTTTGCTACGTCATCAAAGTCAAAAAGGTCCTCTAAGGGTGCCAGGCCTCTGGGTATGTTCTTGTCTTTGGCCTGCAGCACTTCGACCTCTTCATTTTCTGCGTTTTCGCTATTTTCGTTCAAATTTCCAATTTTCTCAGAAAAAGAATTTATTTCTATGTTACAGGGTGTTTCTTGTTCATTTGGGGGATCCTCGCTTGGGCAGCTATCATCAGAAATCGAGTCTAAATCAGAAAATTCAAACTCATTCCTGCCCACCAGGAAATCTTCGATCTGTTTGTCTCCCTCAAAGACCTGCCAATATTTTTCATTGTCTGGCACTGCAGGCTTGAATTTGGTTTGAATGATAATTTTTTGGTCGACTGGGGCTTTAGGATATGAGCTAGCTAGGCAAGCTAATCCATTTGCTATTGCGTTTTGCCCCCTAGGAATGAACACTAATTCATATTCAACAAACGTTTTCAGCAAATCTAGAGTATCATTCTTGTATGCCCTAAGCCTGGGGTGTTTTGCTGAATACTCACCATTCACCTGTTTGATTACTAACTTTGAGTCTCCTCTCACAGCTATCCTACGGGCTCCTAGTTTTTTCAACAGATTTAAGCCCAAGATTAGAGCCTCATATTCTGCAATGTTATTCGTGCATTTGAAATGCAGATTGACAGCGTGGCTCTCTGCGTGACCACTTTCAGTGTTACGCAACCACACTCCTGCTCTAGCACTCTGCCTAGTACAGGACCCATCAAAGTTCATTTCCCACAGGGGTTCGTTGTTTACTTCGTCTTCATCCCCTCCCCTACAGCTGGGTTTGCCATCATGTTGAGTTGTGAGGTTTGTGCTAGGAGGGGGGTCATTTCGTGGTTCATTATGGGCATGGAGATCAGGGAGGTGGCTAGCTTGTTGTTTTTGTTCTGTTTCTGTTTCATTCAGAGTTATATTTTCAGCAGTTTTCCCATGGTCTTCTTCTTCGTATTCTTCCAGAGTAGCCATTATGTTGAAATCCATGGGCTGTATGTTTGTATTTCCATTATCTGATCTCGGCTCTTCTGAGGATTGGTCATTGTAGAGGATAAAAGAGTCTAGGTCTGTATGTACAGAGTATAATGGTGAGTTTTCAAATTTCTCAGGGCTACTGACTAGGAATTTCATTTGAGACTCTCTATACAGTCTTCTAAGTTGGCCAAATATAGGGATAGTGGCATAAGAGCCATCCATCTGCATTGTTCCTTGCAGTTTGGCTCCCCATGATCTTGACAATAGCATGCCATACTTTGGTGGCACATCTGCCACCACAACATCCATGACCATACATTTAGCAGGAATCTGGGTTAAACTCACACACAAGTCTTTGATTAGGCCTAGGCATTTTACTCTACTAGAGTCAAATGAGTATAAGTCTTTGTAAGGTCTGGTGATTTCTAAGCCTAGCCTCTCCATCACTACCTTAGGCATTAAGTTGTGTGATGCTCCGGAATCATGCATGGCATTGTGGAGTATTTTGTCATGAATGTTGAGACTGATATAAAAAGGTGGAACTACCCCTTCCTGAAACTTTCCTTCAATTTTTGGACCAAAGAGTAGGGCTGGTTGATCATCATTCAGATTTACAGTATCATTGTTTTCCCCTAGATTCAATGCTTTCAAAATTTGGCCTTTATATACATCCTGAGTGGCCAGCTCAGATAATGGTACATAAATTTTGATTTTTGCAAGTTCACTTTCTAAATTGAAAGTGGACTGTGTCTTGGAAACACTTGACTCTGTTTTATTTGCTACTGCTTTAGTAGCTAAATCAGTTTGCTGATTCCCATTATGTACATGTGTATAGACAGTTTTATCAGGAGCACTGACTGAGGTGCCAGTACTCCTGGTTGGTTGACTTTGTTTTCCAGTATCCTGGTTGTCCTTCTCCTTATGCTTACTAAAACTTTCAGCTGTTGTTTTGTTATTTACAGAGGTTGCTTTAGGAGTTTTTTCAGGTCTTTTCTTGATGGTTACCTCAGGAGTCTTCGTTTTGGGATTATCTTGGTTCTTCTTGCTCCTAAGTTCATATTGTTCCCGAACCTGCATCATGGCATTCTCAAATCCTAGTCTGTAATCTTCAGTTTCTAACCATCCCTCCTCCGAAAATGATGGTCAGGGCTGATCTTCTTATGAATCATAGTTAAGGACTGAGTCCTCTACTTCAAACATGTTTATTGCATTCCCTTCAGACTCTTCAATGATTCCCTCTTCTTCATCTAAAAAGTTTTCTTGAAATGGCGGAATAATTTGTTGATCTGACTCTCTTTGTCTGTTGGGAGCAGCATTGTTTCTTCTAATGTTCTGGTTTCTGTTTTGGTTGTTGTTTTGGACAACCATCCTTTTTATCATTTGTTGTAGTTCTTCCACATTTTTTGAAAGTCTGTCATATTTGGGATCAGATGTGGAAGCTATATTGTCATCCCTATATGTTACCCTTTTTTCAGCTTTTAATCTTGCCCTTTTTTCCATCAAGTTTGCTTCTATGGTTATGGCTCCTTTCTGCATGTCTTCCAGTGTGGTGTATTATTTATCTCTAAGCTCATAGGCCATGTCAACATCAAATCCATCAGGATATTTTGCTAGGGACATACCTTGTGGAGGGAGAGCATTATAAATGTTGTTGAATCTAGTGGTGTAATCGTGAACACTCTCTCCTACGTTCCTCTTAAGGGACATGTATTCTGCTAGGAGCTGGCGAGGGTTTGCTCTAACCTCCCACTTGTTTATGAAGGTCTGGTATAATGCAAGGAGATCTTGAATACTTCCAGGAGGCAGATTTTTAAACCACTTTTTCACCTCACCCCCTAAGCTTTGGGAAAAGATCCTCATTTTGATTGTTTCATCATCAATCTCCATATAATCAAAAGAATCCTCCATCTTATCTACATGTTGTTGAGCTATTATGGACTCTTTAGTAGTGAAGTGTGGGATTTTTGACTGATAATCATTGGGCAAGGGTAACAGGGGTTGAGGTAAAATCAAAGGTGCATACCAAGCTGCCATAATGATGTTATGATGAGGTATAGGGTTGGCTTGAGCAGCTGGTATTTGGATGATAGGGATGTTTGGACCAGCATAAGTCTATTGAGCAGATCTAGGGTGAGAGAGCCCCAAGTTTTTAAGGAAGTGAAAATCAGGTGGTGTGGAAGGAGGGGTTTCACTGTCCCTAGTGTTTCGACCACTGTTTGATGGTGTATTGTAATATTCGAGGTCTTGCTGGTCTAGATGATTGAATGACCTAGTTCTCGGTAGTCTATTAGGTATGTCTAGGTCAGGGAGACAATGTGCTAGAGCTGTTAGGTTTTCAGATGCAGAATTAGCTCTAAGGATGTGACTGGAAATAGTTGGTCTTGTATGTGTAAGAGTTCCTCTGAGGATACTCTCTGGATTTTCAACTATTTCCGGTGGGTCGGGGTTGGGATAAGCTCTTGTATGAATGGTTCTGAAAGCCAGCATGTTGTTTCTTAGCCAAGGAGCTTAGCCCTACTTGTTACTTCTACTGTGGTTAATGTTGTCTCAGGGGCTGGCCTCCCAGTGGAGTCTGATTGTGAAACCAAGATAATCAGCAGGCCTACTGATCACCAGTGGAGTCTTACAGTTTAGGAACAATGGAGTCGCCAGGTGGAGGGTTTAGGATGTTTCTAAGGGGTACATTGTCCACCACAGTGTTCAGGCACTATCACCTTTCAGAAGTCTCCTCTAAAACCAAAAGCTCCAACCAGAGATTGACTGGGAGGGCATTTACCAGATATGTCACCTTTGAAAAGAGGATGAGATCTGGAGGCTACCTGGCCCTTTCCAGGCTCTGTCTAAGAGTATGGTGGATGCTCAATAATGGAGGTTGATTCAATAAAGGGGGTGAATTACTGTCAACCTAACCAGAGTTCTAAGTTTCTGAGGTTTTTACGAATGTTTAAGGTGAAATGTACTCAGAGTCCCCAGCGGAGTCGCCATTATGTTGGGGTTCCCATGTTTTGGCCAGGTTGACAGAGACCAAAAGATGAGACAACATAGAACCACTTTTAGACCTTAGGATCTAGCCCTCCTAGGTCCAGAGAGGGATCTCTCTATGGTAGTCAAAGGGATATTTCTTTGAAGCTCGAAGTTAGATTTTAGGCTAGTTATAAGCTCAGGGTTGTTGGTTTTCTTGTTTAGGTTTGGTTGGAAGGAATCAGGAAAGAAGGTCCAATAGGAGACAAGGATGAGCAAAGAGAAAGCTTAAGCAGAGAGAGGTAACTCAGAGAACATCAAAGCCATTGGGCTATGGAGTCAAGAAAGGATTTACTTGTAATTAATGTTCAAGCTTTCAATTGGGCTAGTCATCTAAATCATCTGGATCTTAAAGGATAGAAGATGGAATGGAACATTAAGGACTAAAAATGAAAGGAGGAGGACCATCTAATTCTGTCTATAGATCAGACCAGAGGTCATTTAACTCCAGGCCTGCTTGGAAAAAATCAGAGGCAATTACAAGGGATCTTAGAAAGGCTAGCTGGTCGTGCAAAGATCCTAGTGGACAGGGCTAACACTAATCCCCAGTGTTCCCAAACCTTCCAGTTAAATCCTACCAAGAACATCTAAACATGGACTTCATCAATTCATACATCAGAGAGCAGGCAATATCATCCACTACAATGGTTGAATTAATTGAAATCCACATTCAGATACACATAAAAGCAGAAAACATTGAGGTAGGGAGAGCAGGAAACATAAGGCACCTATCAAGGGTGAATCTTATATTATGCTTTTGTTGCCTACCAACAGAAATGAAATGAAATGCAACATGTAAAGAGAGCAAGTCAATCACAAATACAGAGAAAGAGGAAACATCACCAGCTGCTTTAGATCAGGATCCAAAGAAACATGCTTGTCATATTAAAAACAACACCAATCAGGTACATTGTAGCCCATAGCTTGAACATTCAGTCTGAATACATCAGGTCTCAGCCTATCTTACAATATACACAGAGAACTTGTCTCAAGAGGAGAAAACTTGCATTTCACTGATATCTCATCAACAACCATTACAATGTTTCCTTCTGTGCTTTATAGCAAAGGATGAACCTAAGATCGACTGAAGGAGTAGGTGAAAATTAAATGTATCTTTAAACACAACAATGAATGCAGGGCCGAAACCCATTCTCCTTGACATGCTATGTATTTAATCTCTGTCACCTTCCTTATGAAAGAATGATCTGCTCCAGATTTGATCTTGACATTTTTTGGCTGAAGTAATCCTGGTGTCTTGAACATAAATAAAATAAACTATTGAAAAGGCCTGTCACATAAATGCTCCGGTGATTTTGAACTGTTGTCTGGTGGAAATATTTTCACGGACACGGTGTGTAAATAAGACAGTATGGGTGCCCTATACCTGATACAGAAAAACATTCTGCTGACGAGAAACCCTGATATTATCTTTTTCCTGAACTTCAGGATCCTCTGACCGATCCTCGGGGTTTGTAATTTGCTGCTCCTCCTTTGAAAACACTGATTTAAGGCTCTGGATCCTTGTTAGCGTGCCTTAACCTTCCATTTTCTCTTTACTGGAACGCTCTGCTGCTTCAATTCCATCTCTGACAGGTTAGCTCAGGTTTAATGGTGATGGGAGATTTTCTACAGAGTTTGAACTCTATTCCTTTAATGAACATCTCATTTCCACCTTCCCGAGCCTTTTTAATTAAATGTACCAAGGTACAAAGATTTCCTGCATCTCTCAGCTGCTGCATGGGAAACTGGATGATCATGGTGGCCATTCTTTCTTTATATCCCTGCAAGAGCACGAAAACTGTGAAGAAATCCATGGACGTGACCGACGGATGAGGTGGATGGAGGAAATGGCCATGCAGATAGAATGGAGGGGAGAAAATGCAGGGGAAATGGTGAAAAATCGCTCTGGTATGCGGTCGGCAGAGCGTAGGGCGAATAAACGTGAAAAATGCATGACAAACATGTAAATAAACCAGTTTTATGTAATGGACTGGGAAGGAGTACGGAGGACGCACGTGGAGGTGACGTGGTGGGATGGAAAGCGATGGACGGGTGACGTGGAGGTCCCGGGGCAACGGAGGAATGGCCAATGGCAGAGAGATAACTTGGGACCGTTGATCACTGAGAGATCAACGGTGGGAGATGACAGATAGTGGGCCACATACACAGCGAACACGGGCTAACAAACGCGCAGGTTTTTTAACGATCGGGCAGCTATGACGCGGGATAGCCGTTGGATGGAGCACCCGAGATCGGACGGTCCACGGCGATTTCGTGCACCGTCCTCGTCCGGACGTTAAAGAGCGAGGGATAGGTTTAATGGTGAAGAACGGTGGTTTTGAAGACATACACAAGGACACGCGGCAGCAGCTGTGTGGAATCGCTGGGGCTCCGCGGAAAACCGCCCTGTGCGCAACGGTGGTGCGGAGAAAACAGGTGGTTTCAGGGCGTATGACGCATGCAGGTGTGGGGACCACCATTTCGGGCGGGCTCCGCGCCGTTGGATCAGATTTTTAACGGACGGTCGAAATCCGTCGATCAAACAAAATATATTAAAACCCACAAATGCGCGTTTGCAAAGGTTTTTTTGATGATTTTTCGCGCGGAGAAAGGTTTGGAGGGGTTAAGCGCCCAGCGGATTTGGCGTTGGTCACGGCGTCGGGTCTTATGGGAGAGGAAAGTGCGGAGGTTAATGGAGAAAGGGGCTAGGACCAGAACACATAAATTTCACCATTTTGACTCATTTTTAATGCGTTTTGGGGGCAATCAAAGGGTAACGGTAGGGGAGATGGAGGGGGAAACTAGGGAAATAAGGGAGATGGGGAAATTTAAAGGGGATTTTAGGGGATTTAGGCATAGAGAGGGGGAATCTTGGGGGGGGAAGAAAAGGAAAAGAAGGGGAATTGATGTATTTCGCAGGGGTAAAGGGGGGAATAATAGGCCCCTTTTTGAGCAATGTACTAGCAGAGAGGATTTGTATTAGGCACAACAATTGAGAGACTTCAAGGAGGATGGGTTTTCACAGGAAAGGCATTCCTTGAAGGCTAAAAACAATCTAGCCCCCAGTTGGCTTGCCAAGAATTTCATAGGGGGGCTAACATGGCTGAGGGGTGTCAATTTCTTGTAGAGGTTCTGCTCTTATGTCCATTGGTTCTGCAGGGGATTGTCTTCTTACTTCTTCAACTTATTCTATTACAACTGGTGATGTAGGAGTTATAGGTTTTAGGATTTTCTTTGTCCAGAGTGACTACATCTATTTCATACCCACTCATAAAAAAAAAAGAAGTCCAATCTCTGTTTAACCTTCTCAATTCTTCCAACATTAACAACGTTATCAAACCATGGTGAAACAAAGATGTCTCATTTCCTTCTGATTTAACTTGAAATCTATTTGACATCTTTCCCAAACTCCTGTATAAATATAAATGTAATTCAAGTGATCTCTTACCTAAAAAGTGCAGAAGGAGTCTGGGATGGTAAGAGTAAACCATGTGGAATCTTCTCTCGCAGGTGAAATATTTTTGAATGACCATTAGCAGCTTTGCATAATTTTCCTCCATATAACTCTTGAGAATGCCATTAGTTAAATCAACTCCTCTTTGCTCCTGCTAGAGAAACTCCTCACAACTCTGCATTGTAAATTTTGTGCCCTTAAACCATTCTTCACCACCTCTACATATTCTTGTAGCTTGTGATATTCTCTCTAGTGTTAATACGAGATTCAAAATCCCAACCTTTGATGCTATCCATGTAAAATTAGTGGCAAAATCCTTTGAAACCTGTGCATGGAAACCTTTCAACTTCTGGTAGAATTGCAGGTAGCCTGTCCTCCTGAAAACCTCCATAGAAGTAGGGTCTTCATTCAGTAATTTCAGATCCATGGGTTCATGCCTAAGAAAATGGCCACCCTTGTTTGTTTTCATTTTTGAAGCCATGGATGCTTTATAGTCTCCGCTGCCCTGCTTAATGGTGACACATGCAAAATTTGAATTCGACAACAACCTGCTTGGAGTGATGAAAAAACTCTCCAGAAATTTATTTACATGCAAGGATAAACAACAATATGATAGAAGGCTGATTTGGGGTAAGGTTTAAAAGGTTAATTAACAACTCGGGTTTTAATAATAGCACATGAAGCGAAAAATAATCACGATTACATCAAATACGTCTATGTACATTTGAAACTTATCATAAAAACCTTGACAGACCTCAAACTTTACTCATATTATCATAAAATGACACCTCCCACCGCCCTGACAACCTTGGCTAAAAAAATGTAGTTTCGTAGCGAAGACAGTTAGGCTGCTAACAGATTCACTACATAAATATTAGGCAGTTTTGTTGCAAAATCTATGGATTTCCTTTGTAAATCACTACAAAATTTTGAAAAACTGACAGGTGTGATATTTTGAGATTAAATGCATGGGGATGACAAATGATGTGATGTGAGATTGATTTGAATGAAGTGGCATGGATGAAGGTGAAATTTAAACTTAGGGTATGCTTCAAAAAAATGCAAAAATTTTCATACATCACATTAGCTGACTTAGGAGACCTTATCAATTTGGTGAATGACATGTATGACCCTATCAAGGAAAGTTTTAGAACTAAATGAGTGATAAAAGGGCAAACCCCCAAGCCATATGACCATCGCTCAAGACCACAGGCAGAGCACTGGGCAGTTAGCCATAAGCACATTTAATTAACCATAATCCAGGATTAATTAACTTTAAATAGGTTTATTTAACAGAGCATCGGTTTAACCTTAATCCCGACTTCGTTAGTGCTAATTTTGTTTAATTAAGTTAATCCATATTAACTTGACAGTCTCACCAAATCTGGCAGAGTTAATTTTTTTATGCCAACTAACTCGAATTAGTGGCAGTTAACTAAATCGAGGGAGCCTAATTGTGGAACATAATTGAAGATGCCATAACCCAGCCAATTGTCGACCAAATGAGGAGAAAAAAGATGCTAAGGTACCATTTTTAAGTGTTTTTAACTCATTGGTGCAGGTTTTAGGAGCAGAAAAACATTATAAACACATCATTTTGCAAATTTGAGCATAATATAAAAGTCGAAGCCATGGATGTTGGACAAAGGAGATGTAACACAGAAGGGGTGAACTCCTTCATGAAATCCCTGTGTTGATGTGTTGTATGGTGATGTACTGTAACTTTATTTGATGTTGTTCAGTCTTTCTTTTATGTTAAATTGTTCATAAAAATAACATAAAAATCACTCACGAGTCTGTGTAACTTGCAAGATAATTTGAACCCTTAAGCACATGTAAGACATTTGTTTCAAAATTTGAAAGAGGAATTAGCAAATTATTACTAAAATACCTTAATCAGATCAATAGGCCTTCAAACAATATCATTAACATCCTTTTAACACTTTTTCATCCTCCCTACACAAATCCCTAAGCGTGGCTCTCCTCAAACCCTGAATTTCTTTCCGAAACAACTTGATTTCAGTGATTTTTAGGCCCAACACACCTTGGCCCTTTAGAAACTAGCGTTCAGTAGCAATTTGGCTCTCTCTGGACCTACATTGATCACCAATAGGTTGCCCCTTACTAGGGGGTGTGTTGATTCTATAAATTCAGGAAAAATAAAAATAATCTCGAAGCTTCCTCCTCTAGAAGCTTTCAAGAATTGTTATAACTATTTAACTTTGATGAAAGCCTTGAATCCTATTCTATCCTACCTTGAATATTTCACCCCTTATCACTTGAGCTCATCCTCCCATCAAGAGTGGATCTCAAACCGAGAATGGTAAATGGATAAGAACTCTTAACTTACCATCCTCTTCTATATATTTGTGACTATACATAAGCTAGGGGTTGGCTTTTGGAGATAGATTCTACTCTCATGTTGTTATTGTGACATCCATTATTCCATGCATTAGGGTGACATAGAAGAACACTTTTTTGAAAGAAAGGACAAGTCAACTTGGGGGAGATCTTCTAGAAGATCATCTCCTATATTTGGTTCTAAATCTCTCCATTTCTATTAATACAAAGATTTCATTGTTTTCCTAAATGTGATGTTATGATTTCATATATTTAAGTGCCATGTTGATCCATTCAGTAAAGTGATTATATGATGCTACATAAATGTATTATATTGCTGGCTTGTGTTGTTTGATTGTGTGGGTTCTAAATATAGCGATAAAATCTAGTATTGGAGCATACTATCCAAGAGAGGAATGAAGCATATAATGGATTTCATGTAGGCTTCATCCCATTATCTATGTACTTTAAGGAAAAATTATGTTCTTTGCTTTCTATAGTTCTAGACTAGGCCATCAAGTCTACGGAAGATACTTTTTTCCGCAAACGTAGATTCTACATAACAATGTGGATATGATTTGATATTATATGTTGGTATTATGCTTATACTATGTTATGGATAGGTAGTGTTGAGGGATACATCAATGGAATGAAAGAAATCTGCTCTGTGAAATGTCAGGACAACCATGGATAGTAGAATGACAGTAGAAGCAAGGTTTTTTGGTAGAGTCAGCGTGTGGTGTATGCATGTGTAGTACTATTGTTCTGGACTTGATAGGAAGGAGGTGAATCCTAGTAATATTTTGAGGGTGGAGGTGTGAGTCTCTTGATTCCCTTGTTGATTGATGCAGGCATCATATCTTTCTATTTGCTGGTTAGAGAAAATACGTATATGTGTATTTTATTGTAAATACTATATTAAGTTGTATTATAAAGATCTATAGACAGTATGGTTATTTCTAGTTGAAGAAAATGTGCATAAGTATATGTGGTTTTTCTTTTAAATACTACAATGATTTTTGTTATAAAGCTCCAGTAAGCGATATGTTGTTCTATTTTCAGCAGTAGTAATTGTAAATACTGCAATGAGATGTGCTATAAATATCCATGGGTAGTATGTTTTTTTTCCAGCGGTTTTTTGGTTATAGGCATCATTTAACACTGAGGATGACGTTCCCCTAAGGGGGGGGGGGGGGGGGGATCTACAACAAAAATGGTCAAAAATAAATGTAAAAGTAATATTAGACCAAGGTCATGGGACACGTATTACAAGTTGAATGGTGGGAAAAACATCCTAAGGGGTGTTCATTTGGTTTACTATTGCTAGGGGAAATTGGCCAAGGCAATGGACAAATATTTGGAAAGGAAAAGTGGCATTTATTTTCATTCTATTTATGAAAATAATCGAAATTAGGAGAAAATGAAGGTGAAAGATCACAGGTTGCATGTGAGGAGGAAAATGAAGGAAAATAATAGAAAAATGAAGAAATTAGAAGCCTCATTGATAAAAAGGCTGATGAGGATTAGTTGGTAGCTTTTTTCAGTTCAGTCTTTGGCACTCTCACTCTATTCTCTCTCTCTCACTCATATTGTTGGACACTTAGAGTTTTCTTGGAGAACTCTTAGAGGAGTGTGGAATACATGAGATTTGGATAAATAAGGAATAGGAAGAGTAGGAAAGCACAAGAGGACATTGGGATAAAAAATTACAATGGGTTTTTCTTGGAGGTAACACATTTCATGTATGGTTTCCTTGCTAGTTTTTTCATGCATGGCAAATACATGTGGTTTATTGGTTATGATCTATCATTGGCTTGGAGGATTGCCTAGATTGATAGTGGTTTTTCCTAGCCTTTCCATCTCCTGGATAGGCATGGTGTGGTGGGTTTACGATTGTTTTCTCATTGGTGCTCATGTTCCTTATGGCTATGGGTTGAGTTACTAGTTCCTGGAACCCTTGGTTGGATAAATCCTCTGAAGTCATGTAACAACTTGGGTTGAGTCACTAGTCGTGGAAGCCTTGGTTGGAAAAAATATCTGGAAGCCCTTGGTGGGTTCAGTTATAAGTCCTGGAATCCTTGGTTAGACAAACACTCTGGAAGTGTGACAATGGCTGTGGAATGAGTTACTATTCCTGGAAGATTGGTTGGAACAAAATCTCTAGAGCACTAGACAACTTGGATAGAGGTCGATCTAGTGATGGTTAGTGATGTCTGACCGTTAGGTGGAATCATTGGTTGAGGGAGGAGGTGGTTTTCCTATGGAAGGCATGGTTTGGTTTTTTTTGGTTTATTCAATGAGATCCTACGTTCATGCTTAGAATATGGCACAAGGGTGATTAGCTGAAATGAATATTTGGTTCAGCCTAATCTATTATCGGGTGGTACGTGGAAGTCTCGGACCTGGTTGCATTTTTCATATGTTAATAATCACTTTTTTCATATTGTATTTTATGGGTAAATGTACTTGTTATTATGTGATATCGATGGTTTTTTTATCAATTTTATTCTGTGGGTTATATGTTGGTTTGAGCATGGTTTATGCTAGACTTGAGTTATGGTTATCATCATGTTTTGGTTAGTATATGAAACGTTAATGAATGAATGAATTAATAGATAACATTGCAGCTATTGGGAGGATATATTAGTCCTCCTTGACGATTCTCAGATAAGTATGAGATCCCTATACTTATATATGTTGTTATGACCTGTTGATTACATGTTTTTGATATATTTGACGAAATGTTTGTCACGACCAGATCTTGTTAGATCTAGTCCTTCTTCAATTTTTTCATTAGAGGCCTTGTGATATTGTTATTTATCCTTTCTGAGAGTTTCATCAAGTTCTGGATGGTGGCCTAAGTCCTAGCACTAAAAAACTGGCTCGGAATCTGGGGTCGTTGGCACAAAACATCCTGAAAAAGGCCACAATCACTGACATGCCTTATTATGGGAGTGACTGTAAGGCCTTAGTTGCATGCACGACTTGTCAACCAAATGAAAAGTTGTTTCATGGGTTAAGAACTTGGATGGGTTGGTTTCCTCCTAAAGGCTGTGTAGCATATGTGGAAGGCTAGATTCATCTTGTCATGTTGGTTTCACATCCTTAATTGTACTTGGGAATTTGAATAATCTCATAGTAACTCTTCATCACATGTTTACCATGGTGGACGAGTTATCTTGGATAAATGTCGATGGAGGGTGTTACATGGGGATGTATTTTCCACCGAGACAAGAAAACTCACATGTTTTGTGAGTTTTTCATTTGTGTAGATAGATGTATACTTGGTCAATGTGAAAAACATGGGTGCGTTAAACGATGGAAACATGTCCATCTTAATCCAATTCTAACGTGGCAAGAGATGCGCGCTAACGAGGTCGTCATTTCACTTGATCATGATTAAGTATCTGATATTGTAAGGGAAGATATGTGGCATCCATCATTAACGGTTCCATCTATAAATTGAAATATTGAACGTATAACTAATACATATTTTGTATTTTGGTTGTAGGTGATGTATTTTCTATCACTTACCACTCAATAAATGAAGATAATGTGGCTCACTATTTAATGTAATGCATATAGGTAAAAATTAGGTCGGTGCGACCATATGAATATGGGCAATTTACATACAAAATTAGTGACATGGTTGTGATAGGGAATTTTTTTGAAAAGGTAAAAAAATAGGCGATCAGATTATTTATTGAGATTTATGCCTAAATATATATCTTTCCAATATATTCACCTAGTCATAACAACTCATATCATTCTCACAAAAATCAAAGTGAAGACAGGTGAGCCAAGGAGATGGAGGATTATAGAATTTGACCAGGAATGTATTATGGAGACTTGCATTCCACCCATTGGCCATATCAGTAGATGATGCAAATGGGAAGCCTTAAATTTGCTTCTATAATAGCCAATTGTAATATAATATAGATCAAGAAATCAACGTATAAATTTTGTAATCTAGAAATGTGACAATTGAATACTTTTGTAATTTCAAATTTGAGAAATGTTGCCCTCTGATATTAGCTATTAGGAATTAAATCATAGAGAAATAGAATCAAAATGAATGTTGAAATTCATCATAGAATGAAACCATATAAAGTGTAGACCTTTTTAGAACACATTTTTAGAATTCATATCGTCATTATAATATTACACACTACTAAAATAAAAAAAAAGTATAGACAACAAAAAACTAATGGATTTAATTCTAATTTATAATATATTCATTATTTTTGGTTGAATAAAGTATTGTGCCTTCCTCATCACCCATTTTAGTTAGATTGCATTGTCATGTATCCTAGAGATATAACTATGTTGGGTTTGAAAATGATGCATCAAATAGTCATTGCTGCCACATGTTTAACATGCATTTAAGAATAATGTTTGACCAATGTCTTTGTATCCTAGCAAAAGATTCTAATCTTATAATCCCATAATAATTTTTATGTGGTGTGATGAATATTAAATGCAAGTGTTAATTATCAAACATTTAATTTTACATTAATTTTATATGTATTCATAATTTAATGAATTAAATGATTAGCTTAAATAATTTTATATAAATACATATACTTTGAAATATTTACATTCAAGCATATATATAGATAGATAAATATATATATATAATCTTTGACATCCTCTAATCAATAGTATAATTTCAACTCACTAGTAATATAAGACAAAAATTAAATCAAGTTACAACTTCTAATGCTTAAAATTCTTCACTACAACTAAGGGAAGATATATCCACTATAAATAACCATTCTATAATTATCTAATCATTTACAATAGTTCAGTCCAAGGAAAAAATCACCAAGCATCCAACATTTTATTTATTTTTTATCTTTATTTCAATAAATGATTTGACCATTTTTTACCATGTTAAAAAGATGAGTTATGCTACAAATAAAACATCTTTCTTTCTCAATCAACATATCACATTTGGGTCCGAAATGAGCCTTTTTAGGAAAAATATTAAAATGGTAAAACCATATGCCATGTTAAACTAAGTTTTAGGTGTTACTGGGCTAATCAACATTTACTCATTAATGATAATGGCTAAATAAGTTAGATTACTATATAAGTACAAGTGATGATGATTAACAATAATAATCGAAGGTTTATATCTTCATACACACAATAAATTATGTAATATTGTTATATTAGTTGTTTTATAAAGCACCCAAGGATGATACAACTTTTAATATATAATGTAGCATATCAATGATGCATAATATTCTACCATTTAGGTTAGTTATATAATAATAGTATACCCATAATTATATTATAATTAGTACCATATGTATAATATTTTTAATTTGTTATTATATATAATTTATATATTATATATTTACATATATCATATTATTACTTTTTACTTAATTATATAATATTATTGTTTTCTGTTATATTTTATTTGAGATATGTACATTCAAGTAAATTTGGAATATGTACTATAAACATATACATTTTTTAATGAAATATTTACAATTGATTTATTTTAAGGTTTAAATCATTTTTTTATTTAAATTCATATATGGTATTATTTTAATTTATTTGTATTGTAGGAATATTGTACTTATTTTCTTAGTCTATGAAATTAAAAATTAAAATGAATATTTTGTAAATTTTTACTTCTTTAATGTTGTAGATTCTATATTGCATAATGCTTTTACTTCATGACTATTGTAAATTATATATTTATGGCTTGATGATGAGTCCTACATAATGCTTAAATATTATACCATGAAGTTTTTAGTTGATTACATATGGATCTGTTATAACATTTTATATTTCAATACCATGGAGAGATGATTTCAGTCTAGCATATAATTCAAAAATATTTATAATTCAAAAATATTTAGAAAATAGACAATAAAAGTCATTAAATACAAAGTGAAAATCATATTGGAAAATATAAATATTAGTCTTTTGAAAAATTTTAAATTATCATTGTTATATTGTTTAAATTTAATACAAGTTATACTGTAGAATTTTTTTTAACCTAGAAAAATAATTGGCATCCATAAACTTTCATTTGATAAAATTTAATGAATATCCATAAACAATAATTAATAAACATCCATAAATGGAAATAATGAATGTATAAACAAATTTCCCATATGAAAATATATAAAAAGTACATCACATGAACATCCATAAACCGAAATAATAAGCATCTATAAAATAAAATAATGTTCATGTATCCGTAAACTGTTCATATGAAAATATACAAAGTATAGTACAATGGGAATGTGCCCTATGAAATGGGACTGAAAGTAACAAAATATGTGGTCTAAGTACTACTACCCCTATGTGACTGTTGGTCAAACATGGTGTCCATATCCAGATAATGCAATATAACAAACTCAAATTCAAATTAATTATCATTATTTGAAAAATAAAAAATATAGAAATAAATATTTTTGAACCACATTTAATTACATGTGAATCTACTAATATGACTCCATTACAAATGAAAGGTATGTGGGATTGGTGTCTAATCAATCTGATTTTGGTGCTATTATGCTCGTGGCTCAATGATTGGGACCTGTGTCAATGGACCTGCATCGACAACGACTTCCATACCAAACATCCTACTCATGCAACCACATTGTTGTTTCTTGGACACCACTTTGCATCTAGGCTTATGTACATAATGGCAAAGACAAATTACACGTACTCTATGAATTATTTAGCATGCATTAATATAAAAAAGAAGAAAATGTTGAAATCGTAGGAATAAAAAATATTACCTCAATTGTTGGTCTATGTGGTTGTACATAGTGACTCTCCTCCATGTGAGTGTGATGGCATGGAGGTGGAGGTGGAGGCTACTTTAGAAAATCAACTTCCTCCTCAGATGACTTCAAAAGCTCATACATATAGCCCTATGTCTACATGTTATCATGAACCTATTAATATAAATGCAACCTGATACAAACTAATTAATAGAAATAATGACAATAAGAGTTAAAATTTTTGTATATATGTACCAGTCTTGTGTAACGCTATTTGTACACCCTTTAAGTCTCACAAATGGCATCACGACACACATGTGCATATGAAAAAACCTAGTTAGGGGTTGAAGCTAGAGCACTAAATCATCAACTAATGAAATTGGCGGGTCACGAGGCAACGATGGTTTTTTGCACATCTCTCCATGTAATGCAACCTGCATAATGGCCAATGTCATATTCATGCTCTTTGCAACGGTATCCCAATTCTTAATGCCGAGCTATGATGACTCCTCTATATCGATTGACAATACCATGCTCTGAGATGGTAGTGGTGCCAATCTCAAAGATGGTGGTACATGTGCACGGTCCCTATGGGCCCCGAGACACTCATAGTTACATCCTGTGTTGGATCCATAAAACTATGATCTGGTGCTAGCATAATATGGCCTCATATGTAGCACAAAATTGACATATAGATGCTGGGAAAAGTAGAGAGGGACCTAGTCATTATGGGGGAACTAGCCCCAAGCTCTAATGAATCGATCATAAACAAAAGGAGTCGCATCGACATTCTGAAAATATGTGAGTGGAATCAGAACATGATGTTTATCACGGTGCCCTAGAGGGATGTAAAATAACTCCCCATGCACATCAATGTCCTTGGCGGAAGATTTCACCACCTCCCAAGTATATGTTCCTCTAACCTCTTGCCTCCTAGTCTTATGTATGCATGTAGGAGGTTGCTTTGTGGGCTCGCCCTATGGTAGGTTTGGATCAACTAATTGATGCACTTTAACATCAATGTAAATCTATGTCTAAGATATGAGTGAGTAGGAAGCGTAACTATATCTCATGTAATATAGGCATGTTGGGCCCTAACATCCTCTAGCCTGATAGTGGTTGTGGTTTCGTATCATTTCCAAATAATGCATTTTATTCACAGAGCATAAATATATAAATATATGTAAAAACCTGAAATAAACATATTTGCAAAAATAATAAAATTTCATGCCAACCAAATACTCCACAAGACAAGTCCTTATAATGTTTTACCTTTACATATGACATACTAAGTGCAAACACATGAAGAAAATATTTGTAGTACCAAACAATACATAATGAAACAATTTGGTATATTAGAATAGAGTCAAAATGATTTTATTCACTTTAAATGCACTTTTGATCATGGATTTAATGTATGTATCAATGCATTGTTGAAACTTGATATTGGAATGCAATACAAATATTGAAGCTAAATAAATTGAGTCACTAAATTTGAAACCCTCATGCAACCTAAAAATATAACATATGACATAAAATGAGTGTTTAGAATTCAGTGGGAACATGAGACTAACTTCCCACACAAGGTAATGGGAAGGGTTTAAAAGTTTATTATGGTGTGAGGGCTTTGGTGTAACGAATAATTCTAACATGGTATCAGATCCTTGGCCCAAATTGGATTTCTTGAGTTTCCTTTGAGGGGATGTGGGGTGGGCAGTGTTGCAATAATCATCACACTCACCTAATTGGGAATGCATTAGGTGGACTAAGCGCCACTCTGGAACATCATTGGGAATGCATTGCGTGGACTGAGGGAAACTCTATGAACATGGTACTAATTTCTGAGTAAAAGTTTTGAAGGAAATTTCAAGACATTATAACTTAGGATTTTTCCATTGTAACCATTATAATTAAATCAATTTTATCAATCCTACAAGAGTGATTATGAAAAAAAATGGAAAATATGTAAAAGATAAAATATAAATTGAATTTTCAATCATGTTTACTCACAATCAGCCTCAATTTACACATTTAAAGGAGGAGAAAAAAAAAGATCAAAGGAAATTTTATAGTTGCAAAGGCAATTCCAAAGCACTAGAAAATAAGTATATTCTATTGATTATTGTCTCAATTTTAACTACATAATAAATATACTCCGTCATCAAAGACAAATATTTATATCAGTGCTTTGTTGATTTTCAATTATCCTTTGACATATTTTTAGGGTGCAAACTATAAAAGAAGTTGAAAAAAATTAAGATAATAACATCATTCACAAAAATAAATTAATTACATAATTGTTAAATTAAAGAAAAAAAAACCATAAAACATAATCCAAAACCATAAATATTTAAGACTATATAGCCATAGAATGAAATGCTTATATGAGAAAAATATAGCATAAAAACTAAACCTATAAACTCATGGAAAAATTAAGATAAAAAAAATATTAATTTATATATATATATATATATATATATATATATATATATATAAAACATGGAAATAGATTATATGGAAAATGATTTAGAAAAAAATAAAAGAATAATAGTCAAATAAATAAAATATATTAAAAATTTATATTAAAAAACACAATATAATTAAAAGGGAAAAAATAAAATAAAAGAAATCATGTTACATTAATAACTTTAACAATAATGAAAAAAATAATGAAAATCAACTTTTCAAAACCGTTTAATTAATAATACACCAAAAAATGTAATAATTATTATTATTATTATTATAATTTTCTAATTATTATAATTTTTTATTTCATTTCAAAATTATATATAGAATCTCATAGTGCGAGAAGCTTTCACCTGAAAATTTAATTTATAATATAAATAAACTAATTGAATCTATAATTTGATTTTTACCATACTGTTCTCTAACTATCCTAATTTTTTATTTGATTAATAAAACCTCCTAAATATAATAAATATTTTATTAATAAAATAAATCTATGGGTTCTCTCATTATTCGTAAAACACCACCATTCATGAATCATATCCCATTGGATTGTCGTCAACAAAGTAAAGTTGAAAGAATTAATGAACGTGAGTAAGCTTATGTATACACCAATGCTTCCGCTTGATTGTAATGACACTGGTTATATAGGCTATATTAATTTGAGGATTTGTGTTTGTGTCATTATATAAATAAAGGTGGTATTTATTAATATTCTAATATTTGCAATAGTCCTGTTATAGAAATGTGGCGCGATCAAACTAAAAAGGATTTTATTTTTAAATTAATTTCTTGTGTATGTTTTTTCTCATAGCAATTTTTTGGTTAAATGAAAGTTGGATCCTCTCTCCCCAAGTTATATCAAATAATTCAAAAAATCTTTATTAATAATCAAAATTCGGTAGTTTGTTATTAAAAAATGATATAAGTTAAAAATTAAATATATTCAATTTTTTAATGTTATAATTTAGTTAATGATTATATTAATATTTTAGTTTTTAATATTAATATTTATTATATTAATTTACTAAAAAATTATAATTTTTTTTATATATTTGAATATAGTGAAATAAAAGTATGAAGATCGTTATAACTTTCTGAGTATTGAAATATTGAAAAATAATTACTATTTTTTCAACTTTGACGGTGTAATTGTTTGTACCATTAGATTAAATGTTAGACTATTAGATTAAATGTTAGACTATTGAAATGTTTTAAGTCGTTCATTTACAACTTTTTTTATTTAAACTAATTATCTAACTAAGTCTCTAAGCTCTACCAATCTCTCTTCTTAACCTACAATTTCAATAAACAATAATACTACAAAATATATATATATATATATATATATATATATATATATATATATATATATATATAACAGAAAAAAGAAACTCTAATTAAATCTGGTGTCCAAAAATCTAAGAAATTGTTAGACTTTTGGAGGACGCAGATTGGTTAGGAATCGAATGGAGTGGCACGATGGCGCAGAGAGCCAGTCGATGGAAGAGATCGCAGTCGAATAAGCAGTAGTTCAAGTTGCAGAGGAGAAGTTCGAAGTAGCAGCAGGGGATGGAAGAGAGCGAGTTTTTGTAAGGGTCTCAGTCAAAAAAAAATATGTACGTACACTGGAGGGCGAATTCCATTACCTCTGTTTTTTCTTGGTTTTGATTTTTTAAAGTTTAATCCGTCTGGAATGCATGTTTTTACTATTTTTAGTTTAATCGGTCTGAAATGCATGTTTTTAGTATTGGAGCAGTAGCCCTACGACGTTTTTAGTATTGGAGTAGTAGCTCTTCCACTTGTGTAAGTATGTGAGGAAGCCTTCCAACTCCCTTTGGCTCTTATTTCTTTTTCATCCAGTTTTTACTTTTACTTTCTGGTTTATTTGTTTGTTTTCTTTGTTTTTTTTTTTTAGGAATAACAAGTTCAAAAAATCTTTGCTCTAAAGAAGAATTGGCAAAAACACTATACCTAAACAATATCAAAAATAATATACTTGAAATGATCAAAATGTAAAAAAAAAATGATTTCAAACATTTTAACAATTAAACTTATTTTTTTTCATTTATTTTATATGATATATACATAATTTTTTTAACAATATATAATATGGACATAGATGATATTAAAATAGTTTTTTTTTTGTTACTAATATATTTTTAATATATTTTTAAGTATACTTGAATATTACTTAATCTTTCATATTAAAAATATTTCATTGATGACCCACTTTGAATTTTTTTATTATTATGAATATTTTTAAATTAATTTTATATTAAGAATTGATTGCATTACTCTATATAAAATATTAAAATATTTTCCTATAACGTTTTTCTACATAAAGTTGATATCAATATAAATAATTTAAATATGATCTTGAAATAGTTTTGAAAAAGAGGCAGATATAATGTGTAATTTGTAGTTGTTTAAATCTTATTTTTAAATATTATATAGAGTACATAACTTATATTTGTTAGTTCAAAAAATCTTTGCTCTCAAGAAAAATTGGCAAAAATAATATATCTAAAAAATACCAAAAATAATATTCCTAAAAATGACCAAAATGTAAAAAGATAAATCTACTTCAAACATGTTAACAATATAAGCTTATTTATTTTCATTTGTTTTATATGATGTGTGTGTGTGTGTGTGTGTGTGTGTGTGTGTGTGTGTGTAATTTTTCATTGTCTAAATCTTGTTTTTGAATATTATATAGGGTACATAACTTATATGTGTAAGTTCAAAAAATCTTTGCTATCAAGAAAAATTGGAAAAAATAATATAATAAAAAAATACGAAAAATAATATACTTAAAAATGACCCAAATGTAAAAAAAACAAGTTACTTAAAATTTTTTAACAATATAAAATTATTTCTTTTCATTTGTTTTATATGATATATACATAATTTTTTTAACAATATATAATATAGACATAGTTGACATAAAAATATTTTACATAACATATGAATTTACGTGGTGGAACACATTGTCCACATTAAAACAGATTTTTTGTTATTAATATATTTTTAAGTATACATGAATATTACTTAATCTTGCATATTAAAATATTTCTAATCCTCATTGTGTAGGCATTTAAGCAATACTTATAATGAGACAATCTACCTGCCCTGCCATGTGAATAGATGCTAAGGCATTCAGACAAGGTTGAAACAAAGATATTAGTATCGAGACTGTTTGATCCTAGCCGTCACGTTTTAGAAAGTATTTCCAACTTTCCTTGCCAAGCACAGTTCAAATAACCCATTTCGTCCTATCTATTCATCCCTTTGAATTGGGAAAGCTCTATTGACACTATATCAATTTAAATATTTATTTCTTTGAATGGAATCATTGTTGGTTATTTCTTATATGTCGTGTAAACTGTTATAATCCCATGTGTATCGAATGGGTCATAAGGGGATAGTCAAAGTTTGGAGACCAGAAATATTGATAAATACTAGGAAATCAGGATAACCCTTGCAAAAGGAGATGAAGTTATCGAAAATGGCTTCCATAGATAAAATATGAACCATCTTGCAAGTACCGCCTTTCAGACCCACCTCCTTATCACACTTTTTCACCACCGTCCTCCCTGAATTCAAACCATTGACATTATCGTTAGGTCACATATGCGTTGCAGAAGGAATGACAAGGCATATCTATTGTTGCCCTCTCCCTTATGGTATTTATGCCTTACCACACCTAAATAACTTTGGTTATACGACTCAAGGAAAAGTTTAGAAGCTATTAGAAAGAAATTAGGAAGTAGGAATTAAGAGAAGCACCATTTTCATTGGAGGAAGCCTATTCATATGTAGATTCTCCTTGCTAATAATTCCCACCTCAGCCAACCCAAGACTATAAATGGACACAAGGTTACCTAGGCTCTTCCTTTGGAAACCAAGAACCAGCAAAAATATGAAAAATTATCTTGAAAGAATATAGCTTTAAAAACTCATCAAATTTTTTTCTAAAAGGTAAGAGTAGATACTTAAAAAGGAAGAATGGAAAAGACATTAACAATATTCAAATAAGGTGGCCCTCTAATGAATATGTCCCTAACGAAGATCTCAATATAGATTCTGCCAAAATTTCCAGTAATTGGCCAAAGCAAGCGCCCTAGAAGATATGTTTCGCAGTCTCCAAACGACCACATATAGGGAATGGCCATCCAAAAAAACAGTTTTGATCAAACATGCCTTGAATGGAATCTTTGGGTACATGACAAGTTAAGTTCCTTCTTGCTATGCTGCCATGCCAAGACCAATGAACCAAAACCATCAATGGCTTTCCAAGTTTTCAATATACTTTTGAAGATGCATCAGCTTGAAACTTGAAATAAGTGAGGCATATAAATAATATCACATGAGCCAAAACTGGTAGCAAAAGTATGTAGAAACATCAATCAAGCTAAGTCAACTGTTATATTTAGGCTTGGTGTACACATCCCAAGGAGCCATCAAGATGCTGCTCTCCCCACTATCCTTAGATAGTAGCCATAAGTATGATTGAAGAATCTGCTCCAAGCGTTGAAATTGAAATTTGCTACAAGACCAACAAGAGACATAATAGACATGTCAAACTATTACACATGTTTTGCTCCATGTGGTGTGCATTCATCTTGATTCAAGCTTATTACACTTCAAATTGTATTGGATGTTAAAATCTCTAATCCATAAGGCACAACCCCATAAGGAGCTACTATGGAAATCACCATTGTAAATTAAGAAACATATCTTCACTGACCAAATTTCCTATGTTTCAATTACCTAATCTATTCTTATGATTTTGATCTTGAATCCGAAATGAAGTTTGCATATACAAATAAGGTGCGGATAAATTCCAACCATTCAAGTAGGTTAATACTTCAAACATAAGTGTTTCTAGTGCACATACATATGTATGTATAACCAAAATACCAAATCAAAGTCTTCTGGTCAATATTTTCTAAGGATCAAGATATTTGCTATCTCTACAGTGCATTCTTTAGCAACTACATTAAATAACCAAAATGAGAGAACTTGATACCGAGGATACTCCGGTCATGTCAATGCTGCAATTCGAGAGACCCCCTCTTTAACTGAGATCCAAAATTCTACTCAGACCCTTTGGCGTGACAATTTTATTGTCACCATGGAAGAGTAAGAATTTAATGCTACTCTTTCCTACACTACTGCCTTATGGCATTTCCTTTGCAACATGTGGTGCAATTTCTAGTTAAATATAAAATTAGATAAAATTCTATCTTATATTATTATAAGTGAAACATGTAAAAAGGAAAGATGTTCATTTTGACTTTCTTTTTGTATTATTAAATTTATAAATTTTCCCATCTCCAAGTATTTTTTGACTTTCTTCTTGTATTATTAAATTTATAAATTTTCTCATCTCCAACTATTTTATGTTAGCTTGGTATTCACTTACAAGGGTGATGAATGTTGGGGTTTAATTTAGAATTTTTTATTCGTAAATAAGTTCTTATTTTATGTTAGTCTGGTTTTCACTTACAAGGGTGATGAATATTGGCATTTTATGTTAGCTTGGTATTCACTTACAATGGTGATGAATATTGGCTTTTAGTTTAGAATTTTTTATTTGTAAATAAGTTGGGTGATGAATATTGGCTTTTAGTTTAAATTTTTTTATTTGTAAATAATTTTATCATACTCTCTAGTTATATATGGAGGAAGAAATGTTGTAATGTCTTATTATATTATTATCTAAAAATTTGACTCTATCAAATTATATAAAAATAAAAATAAAATTTCTATATAACTATTAGTGTAAAAAAATTGAATATAAAAAATATAGAAATATATCAAACAATCTCTTAATGTGAGAATAATCTAGATCATGCAGAAATAGATTTAGTTTTTAGTTGTTGAACGGGAGTGTTTATTTAGAAATTAGTTCCATGTATGTAGGTTTGTTTCCTCTTCTTCAGGAAGATTAGGTGAGTGCAATCTACTATATAAGTGTGATGTAATCGTGCAGTTCAATTCAATGATTTCAGTGAGCTTTGTCTCACGTTTCTCTGTTGTGCTTTGTTGTGCTTGTTTAATTTTAATTTGGTATCAGAGTAGCAAGTAAGTGTCTTCGATTTGTTGGGTATTGGAGTGAGAGCTCCGCTTTCGAAACCCAGTCGACCGGAGCACAAACCTGTTTAATTGGTTCTTTCGCTGCGCATCCAACAATTCGTTTTCGTGCCAGCGCATGTCTAGCAATTCGTTTGTTTTAATTTGGCATCGGATTGCTGCTCCAAAGCGTTTGAATTGTGAAGCGTTGTTCGTGTTACACCAGCACTGACCGGAATTGCAATTCATGAGTTTGCAATTCGTGAGACATACAACATTATTACACCAGTGCTGACCGGAATTACACCAGCGCTGTAATTTTCTTGGTAACCTGCGTGTGTGGGTGTGTTTAACGCCCAGCACGTTATTCATCTGACTTGGAAAATCTGCAGTTTACATGGTCTGCCTGCATAAGCGTGGAGAATCTATCATAGGCCAAGCGGTGTAAAGGCAGATTGTACTTCAATCCTCAGCGTGAGAACAGAAGAAGAAAATTCAAGGCAGCGCATAGAGTGTTGGCTATGTGTGAATTTCCAGCGTGTGGCATTGAAAGCAGGGTGCAGATTGTAAAGTGCGTGGAGTTTTTTTTTTTTGGAAGATTGCATGCGGTTTTTTATTTAAGTTTTTGGGTGCGGTTTTTTTTTAAATCAATGGTAAGAGCAGAACCGTTACCGTAAAGTTTTTTTTTATGTACCGGGTTTGTTTTCATACAACGGTGAAAGTTATTTTTTTTAGTTAAAAAAAAAAATACCTTTTAAAGGTTTTTTTTGGACTTCATTATATGAAGCTTGTGGCTTCATTGAATATTGATTTGTCCTAGTGGGCTTTAGGACCAGGGTGTGCATAAAATTTATTGAGCTTTAGAAGCTGGTCATTATCATTGAAATGGCTAATCCACTTGCTGACTCCTACACCTCCTGCTACCACTCAAGATTGGGATAAGCGTGAAATGAAAGCAAAGGTGCTGCTACGCATGTCAGTGAAGGACAATATTATTCCTCACATTCGAGACTGTGAAACTTCAAAGGCGACATGGAACACTCTCAAAGGTTTGTATGAAACTACTAATGCAAACCGTATTTTATTTTTAAAAACAAAGCTGCTATCTATCAAAATGGAAGCCAATGAAAGCATTAGAAACTTTGTTTCCCGAATTAAAGACTTGAGTGATAAGCTTGGTGATATTGGTGAAAAAGGTATATGCAGTCTTAGTATTTGTTGCTTTGAGGGGTTGGTTCGATTTATAAAGTCTTGTTGCTTTTGCTTGCTGTTAAATGGCTTCCTCCACTACATTTGAAGAATTGGTTGGAATTCTTCTTCAAGAAGAAGAGCGAATGAAAAATTTTGAACTGGAGTCAAATGGTTCTGATTTGGCTTTGACTGCAAGAGGTAAAAGATCATTCCGAGGGAGACCATGGGACAGGAACAGAGGTCGTTTTCAAGCAAAGCAGAAAGGTATGTCACCTCCTGATTCTTATGTTAAGAGGAACATTGAATGTGATTATTGTGGAAAACCTGGACATCTGGCTAAAGATTGCTATAGAAGAAAGAATAATGAATCAAATCAAATACATAGAAGGCATAATGGAAATTTCATAAACAGAGACACCTCAGTGACTAATGGATTTAAAAATCTTAAGTTGTTTCTTTCTGATGCTGCATTGTCTACTGAAACTGATGATGAGAATGCTTGGTTCATAGATTCTGGTGCATCAACACATATGACTTGTAATAAAGAATGGTATGATAAATATTATGAGAAATCTGATGGCACACACATTTACCTAGGAGATGACAGGTCACTTAAAATCCAAGGCTATGGCATAATAAATGTGTACTTACCTAATGGAAAAATGCGACAGATTCATAATGTGATGTATGTACCTGCTCTCAAAAAGAATTTGATATCTGTTTCCACTATCACTGATAATCATTTAAAAGTGGAATTTGGTAAATTGGGGTGTATTGTGAAATATGTTCAGGACCACTACAGGGTTGTTTCTACAGGTACTAGGGTTGGAGGATTATATAAATTGGATGTGACAGTGAAGCGTCATGTTGCATTGACATCCAAAGAGACATCGACAGCAGAATTATGGCATCACAGGTATGGGCACCTAAATTACAATGATTTATCGTTGTTGCAAAGGAAATCAATGGTTGAAGGTCTTCCTGCTATGAAGTGTGAACATTTACCATGCGAAGCTTGTGCACTTGGTAAGCAGCATAGAGAAGAGTTTCCAGTTCATACTGAGAAATGACAATATGATATACTTGAATTAATTCACACTGATGTATGTGGACCTATGCAAACTAGCTCTCTTGGTGGTGCTTCATACTTTGTTATTTTTATTGATGATAGATCTAGGTATACCTGGGTCTATTTCATTCGAAGGAAGAGTGATATATTTGAGTATTTTAAAGAGTTTCGAACTATGGTTGAAAAACAAACAGGTAAGTACATTAAAATACTCAGATCTGATCAAGGGGGTGAATATAAGTCAAATACATTTAACAGCTATTGTAAATCTAATGGGATTAAACAACAGTTCACAGTACCACATACCCCTCAGCAAAATGGTGTTGCTGAGCGATGGAATAGAACCTTGGTGGAATCTGCTCGTAGTATGCTGCAAGGTAAGAACATCTCTAATGGTTTCTGGGCAGAAGCCATTAACACTGTTGTTTATTTGAAGAATCGATGTCCCACTAAGCAATTAGTTTTTCAAACTCCTTTTGAGGTTCTTCATGGTTATAAACCTAATGTGAGTCATTTCAGAGTCTTTGGATGTACTGCTTTTGGTCATACTCCTAAGGCTAACAGAAGAAAACTTGATTCCAAGTCAATCAAGTGTGTTTTCATTGGGTATTGTACGGATCAGAAAGCCTATAAATTGTTTGATCCAAGTTCCCATAAATTATTTGCAAGTCGTGATGTGTTGTTTCATGAGCAGGCTGATAAAAGTAATACAAAGAATGATGCATGGCATATATCTAATGATGCTCATGTCAAACTTGATACTTTGATTAAGCAGGAACATGAATAGGTACAGGTACAGGTACAGGATCAGGATGAGAGCAGTATGAGCACATACAGCAGCAGTGAGTCATCACAAGGGGGTGATTCACCTCAAAGCCGACACATCATGGATGGAGCACCCACAGGCATTGAAGCACCAAGAAGGTCATCCCGACAAACTCAGATTCCTGCAAGGTATAGAGACTATGCCTTAATGTCTAATATAATGAATGTTGAAGAACCAATTGACTATGAGCAAGCTAAACAACATGAACAATGGATTAATGCTATGAATGATGAGTATGCTTCTCTTATGAAAAATCAAACATGGGAATTAGTGGAACTTCCTGAAAATAAAGTTCCAATTGGAAGCAAATGGTTGTACAAATCGAAATTTAAAGCAGATGGTAGCATTGATAAATTTAAGGCAAGATTAGTTGCAAAAGGATATGCTCAACAGGAGGGAATTGATTATGAAGATACTTTTGCACCAGTAGCTAAATTGAATACAATTAGATTACTGATTTCCTTAGCTACAAAACATAATTGGAATATACATCAATTGGATGTCAAATCTGATTTTCTAAATGGTGATTTAAAGGAAGAAGTTTATTTGGTTCAACCTGAAGGGTTTGTCAAACAGGGACATGAGCATCTAGTCTGCAGGTTAAGAAAGGCATTATATGGTTTGAAAGAGGTGCCACGATCATGGTATGTAAAGATTGATACCTTCTTTCTTCAGAATGGATTTGTGAAAAGCAAAAATGATCCTAACTTGTATGTTAAGAAAGATGGAAAAGGAAATTTTGCTTTAATATCTTTGTATGTGGATGATCTCATTATCACAGACAGTGCTCACAAGTTAATTGAATAAATTAAAGTTCAGTTGTCACAGGAATTTGAAATGAAAGATTTGGGTGAATTGCATTACTGTTTAGGAATTGAGGTATGGAGAGAGCCTGGTAAAACTTTGATCACTCAAAGCAAATATACAAAGGAAATTCTTAAAAATTTCAATATGAGTGATTGCAAAGCTATGTCAACTCCCTTAGAACAAAATGCAAAGTTGTACAAAGAAGATGGAACTAAAGAGGCAGATGGAACGTTATATGTTTGAACTATCTCACCACTACCAGACCAGAAATTGCATACTCAGTCAGTATCCTTAGTCAATTCATGGCTAAGCCTTCAGGAAATCACTAGAATGCTACAAAGAAAGTTCTCTGATACTTAAAGGGAACAATGAATTTAGGTATTATGTATACTGATGAATCTGATGTTGCACTAACGGGTTTTTCTTATTCAGATTGGGCAGGAAATCCAGATGACAGACGATCTACCTCTGGCTATGCATTTCATATTGGATCAGGGGTCGTATCTTGGAGTAGTAAGAAACAGCCAACTGTTTCTTTATCATCAACAGCATCAGAGTACAAAGCTTTGACCAATGCCACCTGTGAAGCTATTTGGTTGCGGAGAATTCTTGCAGATCTTGAAGAGGCGCAAAGTGGTTCAACATGTATCAATTGTGATAATCAGAGTGCTATCAAATTAGCACATAATCCAATTTACCATGCTAGAACAAAACACGTTGAGTTACAGTACCACTTTGTACGTGAGAAAATTGAGTAAAATGAAATTGAATTAATATCTTGTAATACCAAGGATAATATGGCTGATATATTTACTAAGCCTCTTGGTAAAATCAAATTTGAAGTTTTTAGAAGTCAATTAGGTATTGTAGAAAATCCATTTCTCCATTAAGGGAGGATGTGAGAATAATCTAGATCATGCAGAAATAGATTTAGTTTTCAGTTGTTGAACGAGAGTGTTTATTTAGAAATTAGTTCCATGTATGTAGGTTTGTTTCCTCTTCTTCAGGAAGATTAGGTGAGTGCAATCTGCTATATAAGTGTGATGTAATCGTGCAGTTCAATTCAATGATTTCAGTGAGCTTTGTCTCATGTTTCTCTGCTGTGCTTTGTTGTGCTTGTTTAATTTTAATTCTTAAGTCAAAACATTTACTTATATAAAAAACAATCATAATCATAATAGCTATTTACTTCACTTTTTCTTTTGCATTATTTTTTAAAAATCCACCTATTGCAATGATCTATTAATCATTAAAGAAGCAAAATATCTTTAATTAAGAATAAAAATGTAATAGAAAACTATAAAATTAAATTAATCTAGAAAAATTAAATATAAAAAGTATAAAAATATATCAAACAATCCCTAAGTCAAAATATTTACTTATATAAGAAACAATCATAATCATAACAACTATTTACTTCACTTTCCCTAAATAAAAACATTTACCTATATAAAAAATGATTAATCATAATCATGATAACTATTTACTTCAATTTTACCAATTATTTATTTCACTTTGCTTTTACATTATTTTCTAAAAATCCACCTATTGCAATGATCTATTAATAATTAAGGTAGAAGAATTTCAATGGTGCTGCGTCTCTTTAGTTGAGAATAAAAAAGTAATGGAAAACTATAAAATAAAATTAATATTAAAAAAAATTGGTTTTTTGTTTTTACACATAAATTATAGAGTATTCATATTTTAGATATCTAATAATTATAAATTATTTTTTCCCAACCATAATAATTATAAATAATGATAATGTAAGACTCTTAGTCTTGTAAATAACTAGCATTTATTTTTAGTGTGCAAGATTTGCTAGTTTAAGTTAATTAGCAATGAATTTAAAATATGTTATTTTGTTAAAAAAAAATTGTTTAAAGATAAGTTATATATAGTCAGAAAATGACTAGTGAAAAAATTGTAAAAATAAAATTTTGATTCAGGTAGTTGACAATTATCTTTCCTTTTTTTGAAGATATTAAAGAAAAATTATCTTTAATTTGTCACTTACACAGGACATTAGTTACCATAAAATTTAAAAAAAAAAAAAAAATTATTATTACATCCACCAAATTTAATTGACAAACACCATTTAACTTTTCATACTACCTACAAGCATATACCACGTCATTAAGCGGTACAGAACCAAATATTTAATTCGCAAACTTGGCCTATGGATAAAACATATTTATATGAATTCGCTCAACCCTAACCTGGCAAGGGTTTGTATAGTAATTAGTTTTGATATATGTATATATTACACCAATGTTTAAAGTTGAATGTTTAATGTTGATTCCATTACGAGCTCGGATAACGTGCAAAGTTATGTCGGTAATACATCTGAGCTAAGCTTGTACATTATGCTATCTGTTATATTTATGGTGATATCTTAACTCTTAGTTCTTGGGATGAGTAATGCTCCACATGGCATCACTTCCGCTCCATCGCAGTCTGTTTGTCAGTACCAATTACTCCCGGAAGTATTGGGATATCCCACCATGGTACAGCTGTATGATTTCCCTTGGATTCTCTATCCTTCCAAGGGAAGACACTCCAGCATTCACTGCCCGTAGACTGTGAGTTAAACGAGTTTTTTCGATTTTCTTTCGATTTTTCGGCGTTTTCTCAAGCTTGACATCTTCGCATTGCAGAATCCGCCATGAATGTGTATATCAGGTCTGAGCTCCTTGGTAATCTTACTCCTAACACTACGTTTTAGATTTTGTCATTTAATTGTTTTCAATGTTTAAATTTTTTTAAAGCCGAATGGCACCCCTGAATGCTCTTACAGGGTTCCGTCCCTATGAATGCTACGAGCATCGCTTCAATATCCGGCTCCGAGTCATGTCACTCACCAGTACCAAGTTATTACTGCAGCGCAGAGGGTAAGTCTTCTCCTACTGGCTAGCTCGGTTGATTCTGGATTATAACGCTGATTATACCTTTGTTTCTTTTTTTTTAAAATAAGAGTTCTAACCCCCAACTCATGACTTCCAGAGGTTGGCCGTGACAGGTTTATTTCTTATCAGGTAATACTTCTTATTGAATTTGAGCTAGGTTCTAAATAAAATGAAAAACTTCATTGGAATCCCTACTGTTTTTCTTAACCTCTTGGCGGGTTGTTTCTATGTTGTAGGTATGCGGATTCTAACCCTTGGTATGGCATCCCTTGGATGATTTACCCTGCAATGGTCACGACTAACATTCCGTTAAAACTTAACAGGTACTTAGAACTTCCAAAGGGTATTTACCCTCTCCAAGATTCTCCGTCGATTGCTTCAGGGTTTACAACTTCCGGCTATAGAACAATTTCTAGAGTGTTTTGCCCACTCGAGCTAGGGTTTACGGTTCTTTTGAGCACTCCTTTTTTTAAGAAACAATTATGTGTAAACTTACATTTATTTCTTTCAAGGGTTTTACCCGATAATGGTTTTACAGTCAAGATTTAAACCTTTCTTGTGCATGAAAAATGTAAGGCTTCCGATGTTTAAGTTCAGCCCATAGATACTGTTGAGAGCAGAGTAATACCGTTTATGTTTTACTGTAATTTCGTGTTTTTTGTTCGTTTATTACTTCGTATACCACTTTATCTATTATGGTGTTAAGGTTCTTAACCAAAATTTCTCTATCTGCAAACCTGTTCAGGTTTTCTTGTTGCTAACATCTTTATTAGTACATTGCTCAGGAACCTCTTTTTTTACTCTATTATTCCGTATAGGTTTCGTTTCTTTATTTCCACAGATGTACGATTATCTCCTGTCTTCCGTTTTTAAGCTTCACGAGGAAGGAAGAGAGACAATAAATAGCATTACCTCTGCAATATCTTGGTTTTAAGGGTTTGATTCTTTCCATATGAAAAGTTTAGCTATATTCCAATAAATGTTACAGTAGCATATATGTATTTAAAGACTGATATTACTTGTTTATTTACCACTCTTCTTTTCCAAATAATTCTGGCTACTATACTTTCTATAATGTTTTACTGCCTTCTGCATGCTACAGAAAACACTGTTTTTAGAAAAGATATGTTACTACTATAAGATTCTTCTATCTTATTTAACGTAAAGAAAGAAAAGATGATTCCATAGTTCAGATTTCGCCTTTTGTTTATGCAATAAAAATCTTAATAATCATTTGTATAATAATAAAACAATGAACCACCTGTCTTCTACACTATTCACAACCACTCGAAATTCAGTAATGAAAATACTTAAATTACTCAGGAATACTTATCTGAATTAACAGATTCCCAGCTGTTGTCCTCCCAACCATCAAGGGAGGCTATTACGTCCTCCACTTGCCCCCTAGCTCCAGAATCTGGACGGTGCCACGGGTTAACAGTGGAGTTTCTCTGCTATGACCTCTGGATGGCCAATCCAGTCACAAACAGATTATTTGGTTTCACAAGGGTTTCAGAAAGATATTTTCAACTGGTCCTTCACCAGCTCTAGAAAATACTTCACCCTCCTTACCAAAATTCACAGAACCCCCACTCCTCTCCTGGGATTCCATTTTATCCTCAGACGAGTGGGTAACTATTTCTCCAACTGTTCCCAACCACCTCTTATTCTTAGAAACTTTTACCAACAACTTAAAAGATTTCTTTTCATTAACCAATCCTCCTATTTTTATGATTTTCGGCAAAGTAATTTGTTTTTTTTTTTTTAATATACAATAAAGTTTCAAGTCTTTTTACTAGAAATTAAAATAACAAATGTATTTTAACTAGTAAATACTAGTTAACTCTGATTGAGGCTATCACATCTCCCTCCCTAGAAGTAACACCGTCCTCAGTGTCTTAGCCTAGTTCTGTGAAGAGCTCTGGGTAAGCTTCCCGCATAAATTTATCGTCCTCCCAAGTAGCTTTATCCGGTCCGAAGTGCTTCCACTGCACTTTCACCTGGATAAATGCTCATTTGCGAAGTTCAATTTCCCTTCTGTCAAGTATGCGTTGCGGCTCGACCAGAAATTCTCCGTCCGGTTCTACCTGAAAAAACAAAGTATTTCCAGTCAGTATGCATTAATCATTCAGAACTTAAGTTAGGATTCCTATTTCTTTTTCCTAACTGAATAATTTGCCAATGAATCACATGTTTTTCATCATGTACATATCGCTTCAGCAAGGACACATGGAACACATTGTGTACTTGAATATGACTAGGCAGGGCCAATCTATAAACTATTGGTCCCACCCTTTCCAGTATTTGGAAAGGTCCACATTACCAGGGAGCCAATTTGGCATAGGAGGTCCATCTCATGGTACTCCTCTTGGGCTTAATTATTACGTATATGTGGTCCCCTACTACAAATTCACGGTAGGACCTTTTCTTGTCAGTGTACATCTTTTGTCTATATTGTGAAGCCTTCAGATTCTTCCTTATTCTTTTTACTTCAGCTTCCATATTAGCCAACATTTTAGGTCCCAACAATAACTTTGTTTCAGGACTGCTCCAGTTTATAGGTGTACGACATTTCCTACCATACAATGCCTCAAAGGGACTCATTTTCAGAGATTCCTGATATCCATTGTTATAGGAAAACTCAACCAGGTGCAAGTAATCCTCCCACTTGGTTGGCTGCTGCATCACATACATGCGCAGCATGTCTTCCAGAACTTGGTTTACCCGTTCTGTCTGCCCATCGGTCTGAGGATGATAGGCAGTACTAAAGTGTATCTGAGTTCCCAGACCAGAAAACAAAGTCTTCCAGAATGCGGATGTAAAATTAACATCTTGATCTGAAATTACAGTTTTAGGTATGCCATGCAACCTAAAAATTTCCTTCATAAATATAACCACAATCTGTACCGTCTTGTATGTAGATTGTACAGGTATGAAATGGGCAAATTTGCTTAATCTGTCTACCACCACCATGATTGAATCATTCTTCATCTTTGTTTGTGGTAAACCTGTGATGAAATCTAAAGAGATAACCTCCCACTTCCACTCAGGAGTGGGTATGGGCTGCAATAGTCTTGCAAGATGCTGATGCTCCACCTTAACCTACTGGCATTCCAAACATTTTCTTAGATACTCTGCAATATTCTTATGCATACTTAGCCAATAATATACCTTTCTTATTGCAGTGAGCATATTTTGATATCCCGGATGGCCAGCGTAATTGCTGTAGTGGAATTCATTCAGGATTAACTCCTTAAGACTTGTGCGATTAGGCATATAGATTCTTCCACGAAAGGTCAACATCTGATATTCGTTCTTTCCCAACTCTGATGTCTTTCCTTGCTTCTTATCATCCTCCATTTGCTGCCACAAGAATTTATATTCCAGGTCCCTCTGTGCCTCTTGTTTTAATTGTTCGAACAGTTGACTTTCTAGCTGGCTTTAATACCATGCATAAATACCATGCAATTTTCTGCTCAACGCATTTGCATCTTAGTTTTATTTTCCCTTAAATTGTTGTATGTCCATGTAAAATTCACTCAAAAAGGCATTCCATCTTTCCTGTCTAGAATTTAAATCTACTTGCTTAAAATAATTAGTCAAGCTACTATGGTCTATTTTAAGTACAAATCTTTTACCCAGCAGATAATGCCTCCATACTCGGAGGGCATGCACTACTGCTATAAGCTCTAAGTCATAAGAAGAATATTTTTTTCATGTTCTTTCAGCTTCCTAGACCCATAGGCTATAACTTTACCTTCTTGAGTTAATATTGCACCAACTCCTTCCTTGCTTGCGTCAGTACAAACCTCATAGTCTTTACTGGGGTCAGCTACCTTTAGTACCAGCGCTGTAGTTAGGAGTTGTTTCATCTTTTCAAAGCTGTTTTGGCATTCATTCGTCCATTTGAAAGGCTTTCCTTTCTTTTGCAAGGATGCAATAGGGAAAGCAATTTTAGAAAACCCTTCTATAAATATTCTATAATAACTAGCTAGACCCATAAATGATCTAATGTCTACCACATTCTGAGGTACTCGCCATTCCATAATGGTTTTTATCTTTTCAGGATCAACAACTATCCCTTCAGTTGATACAACATGTCCCAAGTATTGGATTTCTGATTTAAAGAAATCGCATTTGCTAAAATTAGCATACAGCTAATGCTTCCTCAGCATTTCCAAGACTATTCTCAAATGTTCCTTATGTTCTTCCTCACTTTTTGAGTATATCAGTATGTCATCTATGAAAATAGGTACAAAGTTATCCAAAAACTGATGAAAAATTCCATTCATCAACCTCATAAAGGTTGTTGGCACGTTTTTCAGTCCAAAGGGCAGTACCACGAACTCATAATGTCCATATCGAGTGCAAAATGCTATTTTGAAAATATCCTCATCCTTAATCTGAATCTGATGATATCCGGATCTTAAATCTATCTTAGAGAACACCTTAGCCCCTCTCACTTGATCGAATGAATCATCGATTCTTGGTAAGAGGTATTTGTTCTTAACAATCATTTTATTAAGCTGCCTGTAGTCCATGCACATGCTTAAGGTTCTGTCCTTTTTCCTAACAAAAAGGACTGGTGCTCCGCAAGGGGACACACTTGGGTGTATATAGCCCTTGTCTAACAGTTCTTGTAATTGTATCTTCAGCTCTGTTAATTCTGGTACACTCATTCTATAAGGAGATCTTGATGCCAGAGAGGCTCCTGGCAACAATTCAATGGTGAAGTCGATATCCCTTTTAGGTGGCAATCCAGGAATGTTTTCTGGAAATACATCCAAGAATTCCTGCACTATAGGAATATCCTCCATTATTGGAGCCTTTTCCTTGGAATCTGCATATCCTACTTGAATTGCACACAACTGACATCCTTTCCTGATACACTTGCCCATTTGGGATGCTGTTATTGGGCGTAGTTGTACAGGATTTTTAATTCCTTGAATTTATTTACGCGTGCCATCTTGCATTCTGAAATAAATAGTCTTTTCTTTGCAGTCCACTAGGGTCCAGTGTCTTTCAAGCCAGTCCATTCCCAATAACACATCATATGACCCCAATGGTAGAATATTTAAGTCTACTTGTAACTGCTGTTCTGCCACCTCTAATATACAATTAGGAATTTTGGTAGTTACTTTTCGTTTGGCCCCGGTAGCTAATTGAAATAACCAAGAGTTCTTAAATTTCTGCTCTTTTAATTTGCATAATTCCACTATTTTAGGACTTACATAACTTAAACTTGCTCCAGGATCTACTCAAATCGAAACAGGTTTAGTTAGTATAGTACCTTCCAATTCAATCATCGTGGGCTGAAAATCAGCCTGTCGGTCTTCCAAGGCTGCATTTATACGAGGTATATTTTGCGCCATGTCTCCCACTATAGATGCCTCTTGAAAATTTGTTACAGCTTCATTTTTATTCCGTTGGGGACAATTTTTATAGTAATGAGCCTCCCCAGAGCCCCAACACTGTAGAGGAGGTTTTGAAATCTATCCCTGATCTGGCTTGCTGGATGCTTCTGTGGGTTTCTCCTCCACTGGCCACTTAGTTCTTTGATGATTTTTACCAAACTTCTTGCTGATAGAATTATGTGGTGAGCCTTTAAAGTTGCTGCTTTTACTGCTTTTAAAAGTGGAGTTTTTTTTCTGATTTTTCCTTGGCTGCCAGCTTTTTCCTCCTTCACCCTTGGCCTTGTTCTGCTAATATCACATTCGTGCTTTACGGATAGCCTCATCCATGGTCTGAGGGTTAAAAAATTCTATCCGTTCTCTCATATGGGCAGGTAAACTGCTTAAGAACCTTTGCACCTTGGCTTTTTCTTCTCAGAGATAAGGAACGTAACGTAACAGGGAAGTAAATTTTGTAACATAATCGTCCATGGTCATTTGTCCCAATTGAAGATCATGGAATTCCTTAGCTTTTTCATCATAAAATATTTCTGTTAAGTACTTGTCCTTAAAGTATTGCTGAAAGAGTTCCCATGTGATATCTCGTTCATCAATGCTGCGTACATTTTTCACCTCCTCCCACCACAGGGTGGATTTTTCTCACAACTGGTATATAGCCAATCTGGCCTTCAGATTGCTGCTATATTCATATACCTGGAAGTACTTATTTGTATTGATTAAACAAGCTTCAGCCACCTCCTCTGCCTCACCATCAAATGTTGGTGGCTTAATTTTATGAAATTCCCCCTGTAGTTCCACTTTCTGTCTCTTATGATCTTGTTGGTTGGATAAATTTCCCGACTCCACCTCATTATAATTTTTGTTTTTACTCTTTTGGGAGGGACTCTTTTTAGTTCTACCAATAGTGTTGTTTCTAGTTTGCTGTTCTTCTTGTTCCGTGGATAACTCTTTTTCTGCACTGGGATGTCCCATCTTTTGATTTTGTTTATCAGATAAACTTCTTAGAATCTTTTCTTGATCTTGTAACAACCTCTCATTGTCCCTCTGGACTCTTATCATTTCTTCTTGTAGTTATTGTACTGTATTTAGCAAAAATTCAGTTTGTTGTTGTTGTTCCTCAAGAAATCGACTCGTCTTTTGGTGTTGTTCCATAGTTAATTGAACCCACATTTCTAGATTCATAACTGTAGGGACATGAGTTTCCTCTGGTTGTGACTGAGATGTTGTAACTTTCCTCATTTCACTCGCTTTCCCTCAGTGCACTAAACACATACATAGCTTCATTGTTAGTAGACCCTTAGGATCCCAGTGTAGCAACTAGCTCTGATACCACTTGTCACTTACACCAAGACATTATTTACCATAAAAAAAAAAATTATTATTACATCCACCAAACTGAATTGACAAGCACCATTTAACTTTTCATACTACCTACAAGCATATACCACATCACTAAGAGGTACAGAAGCAAATATTTAATTCGTAAACTTGGCTTATGGATAGAACATACTTATATGAATTTGTTCAACCCTAACCTGGCAAGGGTTTGTACAGTAATTAGTTTTGATATATGTATATATTACGCCAATGTTTAAAGTTGAATGTTTAATGTTGATTCCATTACGGGCTCGGATAACGTGCAAAGTTATGGCAGTAATACATCTGAGCTAAGCTTGTACATTATGCTATCTGCTATATTTATGGTGATATCTTAACTCTTAGTTCTTGGGATGAGTAATGTTCCACATGGCATCACTTCCGTTCCACCGCAATCTGTTTGTCAGTACCAATTACTCCCGGCAGTACTGGTCTATCCCGCCATGGTACAGCTGTATGATTTCCCTCGGATTCTCTATCCTTCCAAGGGAAGACACTCTGGCATTCACTTCCCGTAAACTGTGAGTTAAACGAATTTTTTCGATTTTCTTTGGATTTTTCGGCGTTTTCTCAAGCTTGACATCTTCGCATTGCAGACTCTGCCATGAACCTATATATCAGGTCTGAGATCCTTGGTAATCTTATTACTAACACTACGGTTTAGATTTCTCTGTTTAATTGTTTTCAATGTTTAAATTTTTTTAAAGCCGAATGGCACCCCTAAATGCTCTTACAGGGTTTTGTCCCTATGAATGCTACCAGCATCACTTCAATATCCGACTCCGAGTCATGTCACTCACCGGTACCAAGTTCTTACTACAGCGCGGAGGGTAAGTCTTCTCCTACTGGCTAGCTCGGTTGATTCGGGATTATAACGCTGATCATACCCTTGTTTCTTTTTTTTTTAAATAAGAGTTCTAACCCCCAACTCATGACTTCCAAAGGTCGGCCGCGACAGGTTTGTTTCTTATCAGGTAATACTTCTTACTGAATTTGAGCAAGGTTCTAAATAAAATGAGAAACTTCATTGGAATCCCTATTGTTTTACTTAACCTCGTGGCGGGTTGTTTCTCTGTTGCAGGTATGAGGATTCTAACCCTCGACATGGCATCCCTTGGATCATTTACCCTGCAATGGTCACGGATAACATTCCGTTCAAACTTAACAGGTACTTAGAACTTTCAAAGGGTATTTACCCTCTCCAATATTCTCCGTCGATTGCTTCAGGGTTTACGACTTCTGGCTATAGAACAATTTCTAGAGGGTTTTTCCCACTCGAGCTAGGGTTTACGGTTCTTTTGAGAACTCTTTTTTTTAAGAAACAATTATGTGTAAACTTACATTTATTTATTTCAAAGGTTTTACCCGAGAATGGTTTTATAGTCAAGATTTAAACCCTTCTTGTGCATGACAAATGTAAAGGTTCCGATGTTTAAGTTCGACCCGTAGATACTGTTGAGAGCAGAGTAATACCGTTTATGTTTTACAGTAATTTCACGTTTTTTTTTCGTTTATTACTTCGTATACCACTTTATCTATTATGGTGTTAAGGTTCTAAACCAAAATTTCTCTATCTGCAAACCTGTTCAGGTTTTCTTGTTGCTAATAGCTTTATTAGTACATTGCTCAGGAAGCTCTGTTTTTACTCTATTATTCCATTAATTACTTTTAGGTTTCGTTTCTTTATTGCCACAGATGTACAATTATCTCATGTCTTTCGTTTTTATGCTTCATGAGGAAGGAAGAGAGACAATAAATAGCATTACCTCTACAATATCTTGGTTTTAAGGGTTTGATTCTTTATATGAAAAGTTTAGCTATATTCCGATAAATGTTACAGTAGAACATATGTATTTAAAGACTGTTATTACTTGTTTATTTACCACTCTGCTTTTCCAAATAATACTAGCTACTATACTTTCTATAATGTTTTACTGCCTTCTGCATGCTACAGAAAACATTGGTATTAGAAAATATATGTTAATACTATCAGATTCTTCTATCTTATTTAACGTAAAGAAAGAAAAGATGATTCCATAGTTCATATTTCACCTTTTTTTTATGCAATACAAATCTTAATAATCATTTGTACAATAATAAAACAATGAACCACCTGTCTTCTACACTATTCACAACCATTCGAAATTTAGTAATGAAAATACTTAAATTACTCAGGAATACTTATTTGAATTAACAGATTCCCAGCTGTTGTCCTACCAACCATCAAGGGAGGCTATTACGTCCTCCACTTGCCCCCTAGCTCCATAATCTGGATGGTGCCACGGGTTAACAGTGGAGTTTCTCTGTTGTGACCTCTGGATGGCCAATCCAGTCACAAACAGATTATCTGGTTTCACAAGGGTTTCAGTAAGCTATTTTCAACTGGTCCTTCACCAGCTCTAGAAAATACTTCACCCTCCTTACCAAAATTCACAGAACCCCCACTCCTCTCCTGGGATTCCATTTTATCCTGAGAGGAGTGGGTAACTATTTCTCCAACTGTTCCCAACCACCTCCTATTCTTATAAAATTTTACCAACAGCTTAAAAGATTTCTTTTCATTAACCAATCCTCCTATTTTTGTTATTTTTAGAAAATTAATTTTTTTTTTTTTTAATCTACGATAAAGTTTCAAGTCTTTTTACCAGAAATTAAAATAACAAATGTCTTTTAACTAGTAAATACTAGTTAACTCTAATTGAGGTTGTCACATAATTCCTTGAAGAGATTAAAGAAATGTCTTCCAGGAAAAAAAGGCTTGTGTGTGACGAGTTCATGGAGGAAAAGGAAAGAAACATTTATGACACGACATTGTCAACAAAAAAAATTGGTTTTGCTTGGTCTTCTTGAGCTGGTCAAAATTCCAGTGGAAGCCCAATAAAGGAATTTTGGACTGGACTAGAAGTCTTGAGGTTAGAGATAATCACTATTTAAATTATTTGAATTGTTATGGTAATTAAGATGCTAAGGGGAATACCTAGACGTAATAGTCGGTCTCACTTGTTGGGAGGAACAAGTCTTTCTTTGGTTATTTTCTAGAAAAGCAGACAAACATATACGCATTTTATTTATTGATTCCAAAAGGAGTAGACATAAACATTTTTGGTGTAGAGTTTATTTATACAGTTACTTATTTAAACTGATTGAAAAGAAATAGATAACCATATCTATAAATGTGGAGTTTATTTCTAGTTACTTTCTGAAAGCATTATTGATTACAGTCCGTAAGTAAATATGGATTATCAAACTTGGTATCATTGTTTTGGTTAGGAGATAGAAGTGCTCTTTGTGAAATCTGTGATTACAGTCTTAAACGGAAACATGGTAAAAATATGTATACAGTAGGGTAGTGACAAAATGTTCGACTGCAAAATAAAGAGAGTACTACAAACTAGAGAGAGATAATGGAAAACTGTGTTTTCATTTCATTCATAATCCTAAAAAATTCACTGTAATTAAAGAACCGATTAAACATTACCAAGATTCGGTATTAAAGTTTGTATGCAGAACTTGAGGTTACAGAGAGAACATTCATGCATTTAAATTGAACCTTCATGTAAATAACCACGAAGACCAAGGAAATACAAGGAAACTGATACAATAGTAAACCCAAAATATAGGGCATGAACTGTAGACCGAAATATAACTTAACATACAGGAGAATGGATATAAACATATGTTGTAATTTTGAAACTGGGTAAGGAAAACCGGTTAGTATTCCGTAGCAAAGAAGGAACCCCATAGGGATAGCAGTCCCTAATATCCTATTGCAAACCCTGGACTAATATATTTTAATGAGGCTACCCTCATAATCTTTCCACAACCATAAAAGCTAATACTTTTAGAAGTCATGTTCAAAGAAATTTAAGTTGAACTTAACTTTAAAACTATATATATGATAGTTGTAAGAACATTATAACCATCACAGATTGCATAAACATACGAAACTGCTGGTAACAATATATATACCAGGAAATTTCATTTCACAAAATTATACATCTGAAATTATTGTTAACATTATATATATATATATATATATATATATATATATATATATTTCATTACACAGAAGTCATGGCATTCTCAAATTAAAAACATTCACTTTTATGACAAGCAAGGACAATATAAATAGTTCGGAATGAGCTATTAATAACTTAATCAAAAAAATTTCATAACAAAGATAATTGAGAATGTACGCACGGGAGGAAACCTTTAATATACTGAATAGTCATAGTTGGCTTGCATTTGAGCCCAATGGAGACAAAGACACTTGCCGACAGTTCAAGACAAAACCATTAACTGTTCAAAATAATAGCAAAATGGAACCCATAAATTTAGCTGGGGAAAATCCTGTTAGCCAATGCGCACAATAGATAAGGGAAGTTCTAAAATTCTGTAGCAAAAGAACATACCAAGTATCAAATGTCGTTGTAGAAAATTGTAGAGTCATAGATCAGAAGCTGGTGTAGTTTCTCACCTGCAAGAAAAGAAACGAAGACATTAACAATCCTAGGAATACACCCAAGATGATGTAGTTTCTCACCTGCAAGAAAAGAAACAAAGACGTTAATAAACCTAGGAATACACCCAAGATGAAAAAAAAACTAATACGCATACCATAACCCTTTAATACTATGGAGGAAGCACATAGGTTAGTGGCATTTTGACCACGACAGGAAGAGAATAGAAATTTAGATAATCTGTAGGTGGATCATCAACAGTTAATACGAGATGATCAGGAGCGGATACTAAAATTTTTATCAGATCGTCAGAATCATAGAGCTTCCATACCCACCCTTAGTAATGAAGACAAAAACGAAGGGCGCAGAAACATAAGGGAAAATACACCATAAGGAAGTCATTATACACAACATTTAAAGGTAATGGGGAAGTGTAAGAAATCAAGAAATAGAAGACAAAGTTAAAAGGATAATTTAAGAAAATAAAACCTCTGACTTTCGATGGAGAAGTGGAAGAAGGCATGGAGGCATGGTTAATTAATACTTTCAAATTTATGCTTATGAAGAAAATATCAGGGCCAGACTAATTATTTACCAGCTACATGGGAAGGCTACATTATGGCGGGAAGAGGTTAAGGTCATGAGAAAGGGATAATTTCCAAGGAATTCTAGAAGCACTTCAAGGAAAAGTATCTCACAGATCACTTTTATGACGTCAAGGAAAAGGAGTTTCATGATATCACATTGACACAATTTTCTATGGACGAGTTTGTAAATAAATTTACCTCTCTGTTATGATATGTACACTATATTCGAGAGGAGAAGGCCAAAGTGAAACATTTCATGAATAACTTACCAACCTTCATGAAGGAACTCATGGAGTTTGACAATCCCAAAACTATGGGAGAAGTAATTAAAAATGCATGAATCCGCTATCAACAAACGCAGAAAAAAGGAGAAAGTAGTAAGGGTTGGATTAAAAAAAAGAGAGGAAAATGATTTTTCAAAATATGGAAAGTGCAAAGAGTGGAAATGGTAGAAATTGGCATAAGAATCCTGATGGTAAAAATATGGGAAAGAGAAAGTAGTAAGGGTAGGATTAAAAAAAAGAGGAAAATGATTTTTCAAAACATGGAAAGTGCAAAGAGTGGAAATGGTAGAAATTGGCATAAGAATCCTCATGGTAAAAATATGGGAAAGACTTACCAGAAGTTTAAAACATAAAATGAATCAAAGTAAGTAGAGGTTTCCAGAAAAATGGAGTTTGGTGAGTCACATAAACCCCCACTACATTGTTGGGGTGTGGAGAACCCTATTATTACAGACATGGTCTTCATCATACCCGAATGGAACCAACTTTCAATATACAGAAAGAGTCTATTATTGGCGAGGTAGCATGAAATATACCCAAGATTAGTGCTTCCACAATGATTGAATTTGAAGGTAAGGTGCCTAAACATACTACGTCAATTTTATTAGAACCTGGAGCTATCTATTAAGTTATGTTAGCCTAAAAGTTGTTGAAATTTGTCATTTACAAACCTGTAAGTTCAAAACCCCTTGGATGGTACAGTTGGAAATTGGAGCAAAGAGAACAGTATCAACTAGGGTGGATGACTGCCCGGTTAACATAGCAGGAAAACTAGTTAATGTGATATAAAATGTACTACCTTTAGGCTCTTATAACATATTAATTGGGATGGACTGGATAGAAAAACATCTACCACTGATTAATTGTGAGGAAAAGTATACTTGTTACCTTACTAAAGAGGGTATTAGACAAGAACTTGAGGGTGTTAGAAGACTCACAGTGTTGCAACCAATGAGTTCCTCTCAATTAGGAATGTTCCTTAGGAAGGGATTCTAGTTATATGTAGTTCATGTGGGTTTTACCAATGATAAGGATAAGTCTGCCTCCTTAAGAATCCTGCCAATTATACAAGAGTTTGCAGACATGTTTGCAGAAGAAACGTCCAGATTACCTCTAATGCAGGATATTGACATTACTATAGAATTGGTTCTAGGAACTGCAACGGTGTCAAGGGCCCCTTTTCGCATGAGAATACCTAAATTAACTGAGCTAAAAATGCAATTACAAGAATTTCTTGGTAAGGATTATATTCACCCAAGTGTGTCACCTTGGGGAGCCCATGTTTTATTTCTCAGAAAGAAAGATGTCACCATGAGGTTATGTATTGATTACTAACAACTTAATAAGCTAACTGTTAAGAACACATATCCTCTTCTAAGGATCTATGATTTATTCGATTAAGTTAAGTGAGACACAATGTTCTCCAAAATAGATTTACATTTTGGATATCATCAGATAAGGGTAAAAGAGTAAGATATTCATAAAACAACTTTTATAACCCGTTATGTACATTATGAATTTATGGTTTTGCCCTTTGGAATTACCAATGCTCGACCGAAATTCATGAGTCTCATGAATAGTGTCTTCCATCCCTATGTTGATAAGTTTTTTCTAATCTTCATTGATGCTATCCTCATATATTTGAGGAATTTGGAAGAGCATGAAAATCATCTACAGATAGTTTTGCAGACATTAAGGGATCACCAACTTTATGCAAAATATAGTAAATCTGACTTTTACAAGGATCAGTTACAATACTTAGGTCACATAATTTTTGCAGATAGAATAGTTGTTGATCCGGAGAAAATTAAAACTATTATGGAGTGGTTTGTACCTGTAAAGGTTGCTAATATTCGATATTTCATGGGTTTAGCAAGGTATTATCATCATTTCATTGAGGGATTTTCTAGAATATCTTATCCTATAACCTCCATACAAAAAAAGGGTAAAAATTTCAGGTGGACATCTAAATGCCAACGAAGTTTTGAGTTGTTAAAAAAATTATTAACTACAACCCCAGTACTAAAACTTGTTTAACTAGAGAGAATTTTTAGTATGCACAAATACATTTCAAGGGGGAATGCGGGGGGGAGGGAATTAACTATAGTGGTACACGCATTAAAGGTATGGAGGAATTATTCATTGGGTAAAATTTTTATCCTAATGACAGATCATAACATCCTAACTAGTTTCTTCAAGAAACCCAGTCTAAATGTGTGACAATCTGGGTGGAAAACCTTTCTAGGTGAGTTCGATTATGATATTAAACATCTAACAGGGAAAGAGAGCCATGTAACAAATGCATCAAGCAAAAAATTGCATCAGGTGTATGAAATCACATACAACTAGGTAGATTTTAATTTTCTAGATTTGATAAAAGAAACTGCTAATAAAGACCATGAATATACATTTTTATGGAAACAAACTAAACAGATGATGAATTGAGGACATTCAACTGGTTATGGCCTAAACAAGGATAATTTATTGACATATAAAGAAATAATATGTCCCTAATCAGATAGTTTTTAGACAATTAATATTGGATTAATTTCATAAAAGACCCTATCTCGCCCATCGAAGATATCAAAAGATGTTTCTTCCACTAAGAAGAAATAATTTTTGTCTAGAATGAGAAAAAAACATAATTGAGTATTTTCTCAAATGTTTGGAATGCTAGCAAGTTAAGGATGAACACCAGCATCAAGCTAGTTTGCTGGATCGATTACCCATTCCACAAAGTAAATGGGAAGTAATTACTTTAGATTTTATAATAGGGTTTCATAAGACAAAGAAACAGAATGATTCCATCATGGTGGTAGTAGAAAAATTGATTAAAGTGGATCACTTCATCTCTGTCCTGTACACATAAAAAATTGTGCAAATTGCAGACATATTCATGCGAGAAATATTTACACTTATACACAGACTACCTAAGGTTATGATCTTCAATAGAGACGTGAAATTTCCATCAGCATTCTAGAAAACTCTCTTTACGGGTTTGGGAACTCAAGTTCAATTTAGAACCGCTTATCATCTGAAAACACGTGGGAAAATGAAGAGAGTGAATTAGGTGTTGTAAGATATGATAAAAATGTATGTAATGCAACAATCCAATAAATGGAAGGATTATATCCACTTAGTGGAATTCACATACAATAATAGCTACCACGAATCGCTTAAAATGAGCCATTTCAAAGTTCTATATGGGAAGAGTTCTAAAATGTCCATTAATTGGATCAACCCAGAAGATAAATTAATATTGGGAATTGATATGCTAGCAGAAATGGAGGGCATGATGAAAAGAGTCTGCCAAAATTTTAAGGCTACTCAAGATAGACAAAAAGCACATGCAAAAAAAAAACCTATAGCGCGTTCCGGGTGGGGGAAGATGTGTATGTCTGAGTGAAAACCTAAATAAGTACCCTATACTACAAGGAATGCATGAAGTTAGCCCCTCTATATTGTGGGTCCTTCCAGATATTAGAAAGAATTGGACCTGTCACATACCATCTATCATTACCCAACCATGTGCAAGTTCATAGCGTGTTTCATGTATCTCTATTTAAACAGTATATATATGATCCTAAACATATAATTAATTGGAAGGAGGTATAGGTATCAGTTTGAAGAAATAATTTTAATTTCCTATAAATGAGATATCGGTTATGTTTATGAAATATCGATCGAGAACTACACTTTGTGATCCGAAACAGGTAGAACTAGACAGATAATTTCTGGTAGAGCCACTACACGTTCTAGATGGAAGAGAAATAATGCTACGGAGGTGAGCTATCACCCAGGTGGAAGTGCAGTGGAAGCACTTTAGCCCGGAAGAGGCTACATGGGAGGATGCATATTTAATGCAAAAGTTGTACCCTCATTTGTTCCCAAGAATAGATTAAACACTGAGGATAATGTTTCGCTCGAGTGGGGGAAGATGTAACACCCTTTGACTTGTAAATAACTAACATTTAATTTTACTGTGAAAGACTTTTTAGTTTAAGTTAATTAGCAAAGAATTGAAAATATGCAATTTTGTTTTAAAAAAATTGTGTTTGAAGAAAAGTTATGCATAGTCAGAAAATGACTAGAGAAAGGCTTGTAATAGGAAAATCTTGATTCCAGGAAGTTGGAAAGTTATCTTTCCTTACAAGATATTAAAGGAAGATATTTTGGGAATGTGTGAGGAGTTCATGGAGGAAAAGGAAAAGTTAAGAAACATTTATGACAGGACGTTGTCAGAAAACAAATTGGTTTTGTTGGGTCTTCTTGAGCTGGTCAAAAACTAGTGGGAGCCCAATAAATACATTCTAGACTGGACTAGAAGTCTTGAGGTTACAAAATAGTCATTATTTAAAGTGCTCTAGTGATTAGGGTGCTTAGGGGGGGAGACCTGGACATAATAGTGGGTCTCACTAGTTGGGAGAAACGAGTATTTATTCGGTTATTTTCTAGCAAAGCAAACAAACATATAAGCATTTTTATTGATTCCAAAAGGACTAGTTTATTTAAGCACATAAGTAGTTTTATTGATTAAAAAAGGAGTAGATAGAAACATGTATGGTTTAGACTTTATTTATACAATTATGCATTTAAACTAATTGAAATAAATTAGATAGTAATATCTATAAATGTGGAGTTTACTTCTACTTACTTTCTGAAAGAATTATTGGTTACAGTATGTAAGTAAATATGGATTATCAAACTTGGTATCATTGTTTTGGTTAAGAGATAGAATTTCTCTTTGTGAAATCTGTGATTACATTCTTAAAGGGAAACATGGTAAAAATATGTATATGGTAGGGTAGTGGCCAAATGGTTAACTGGAAAAGAAAGAGAGTACTAAAAAGTAGAGTGAGACAATGGAAAACTGTGTTTCCATTTCATTCATAATCCTAAAAACTTCATTGTAATTAAAGAATCAATTAAAAATTACCAAGATTCGGTATTAAAGTTTATATGCAAAACTCCATGTTAGGAAAATAACATTCATGCATTTAAATTTAACCTTCATGCAAATAACCACGAATTCCAAGGAAAGATAAGAAGGAAACTGATGAAATAGTAAACCCAAAATATAGGGCATGAACTATAGACTGAAAGATATTTTAACATACAAGAGAATGCATATAAACGTAATTTGTAATTTTGAAACCGAGTAAGGAAAACATGCTAGTATTCCACAACAAGGAAGAAACCATGTCAAGATAGCAACCTTGAATATCCTGTTGCAAACCCTGGACTAAGAGGTTTTAATGAGTTGACCCTCATAATATTTCCACAGCCATAACTGCTAATACTTCCAAAACTCATGTTCAAAGAAATATAACTTGAATATAAGTTAAAAATAAAATATATATTTGATACTTGTAAGAACAATATAACTCTCATGGATTGCACATATATTTGAAATTGTTGTTAACAAAATATATATATATATATATATATATATATATATATATATATATATATATATACACCCCAGGGAATTTCATTTCATAGAAGTAGCTACCTGAAATTTTTGTTAACAACATATATATATATATATATATAAATTTCGTTACACAAAAGCCATGAAATTCTGGAATTAAAGAAAAAATTTAGTTTTATGACAAGAAAGGACAATATAAATAGCCCTAGAAGAATTATTAGTAACTTAATAAAAAGTCATTCCAAACAGATATAATTGATACTGCATGCAAAAAATGAAACCTTTAATACACTAAATAGTCACAATTGGCTTGCACTTAATCCCACTTAATCCCAATGGTTGTAGAGACACTTGTTGACCATACCTAACATTTACTAGTTCAAGATAGGACCATTAACTGTTCAAAATAATAGCACAACAGAATCCAGAACTTGAGATAGGGAAACCCTATTAACAAATGCACACAATTGATAACGAAAGCTCTAAAAACTTAGAGCAGAATAACATGCCAAGTATCAAATGTCGTTGCAGAAATTTCTAGAGCCATAGAGCAGAAGCTGAGGTTGGTGGCGAGTTTCTCACTTGACAGAAAAGAAACAGAGAGGAACTTAGAGCAGAATAACATGCCAAGTATCAAATGTCGTTGCAGAAATTTCTAGAGCCATAGAGCAGAAGCTGAGGTTGGTGGCGAGTTTCTCACTTGACAGAAAAGAAACAGAGAGGTTAATAAACATACTTCCAAGAAGAAAACAAAACAAATACGCAGACCATAACCCTTTAATACTAATTGAAATATTTGTGTGGAGAATAGTCATTTCCAAAGGAAGCTTTGGAGGAAGCATAGAGGTTAGCGACATTTTTACCACGACACAAAGAGTAGAAATTCAGATACTCAACAATGACAAATTTACCTAGAACACAATTTTCCCATGACAAAAGAAAACCTTGTTGCGTAGGAGAAATACTTCCAAAGAATAGAGTTTAGTGACATTTTTACCATGACACAAAGAGAATAGAAACTTGGATACTCAGCAATGACAAATTTACCTAGAACACAAGTTTCCCATGACAAAAGAAAACCTTGCTACTGAGGAGAAAGACAGTCATGAAATTCCACCATCATGATGCCTAAAAATCCGAATATTTATGCCGGAGGTTCCACCATCATGATGCCTAAAAATCCGAATATTTATGCCGGAGGTGTTTTCTTTGCTGGACTGGGGCGAGAAAACACTGCTTACCCTAGCCAATAGGAAAACTTCATATCGCCCTTCTGACTAATAAAATTTTACCATCTGTTTGTCATCTGTTAGCTTGATTTCTGTGGAATTTTTCCTACCGTCTGTCTCTGTACTGCCTCTGCAGTTATTTCACCTGTGCCTCTGTAGTTATTTCTCCATATAGTCCAATGAAGGTTTTTAGCTCGGAGCATTCTCCACGTAGTGGCTTGTGTGTGGCAAATTCGTATCTGGATGGCGCAGTGTTTGGATCTGGAAATTTCTCGAGCCTAGGTTCGGGTTACAATTTGGGACAGAATTCCATAGGCGGAGATATGGTGGGACAACCCCTTTGGCAGCAGAACAGGGGTGGTTCTCCCGTGCCAAGTCCAAAAATGGGGAGTCCAGGTCCAAGTTCATGAGCTCAAAGTGTTGTTGTCTCTCCTCTTCATCCTCAAGCCACTGGATTAGGGACCGAGTCTCCAACAGGCAGACAGGAAGAGGGAAAACATGAATGTCATCCATTGCCACTGTCGCTACAGTCCCCTTCTAGTTATTGACCCTTCACCAACTCTGCCACATCTTCAGGAGGTCCACGAAGTCCTGGTGGTAAAGATAACTCGGCAAGCCCTGGGCAGCGATGGAAAAAGGGGAGACAGTTGGGAAGAGGACCTTCAACCATGTGTATGTTGGTTTCAACAATGAAAGTGAAGTAGTTGGGCATTGAAAATGCATTATAATAATTTAAAGTGAGAAGATATCTTCACCGTCTACATTATGCGAATTGTTCAGGAAATGTATCCAGTACTATAATTTTGGAAAAATAGCAACAGGTACCTGATATTTTCTTCTGACGCCAAGAGAAAACGCAAAAAAGTTTATGCTCGAAAGCGATAGCGAAACAAGATACTACTTGTTTGTGGAGAGAGGTTATTGCAGCTATGGCGAGTGGTCAAAGTAGCATACGGGAGCTGGATCAGAAACTAGACAAAAATATTGACGCTGAGGCTGGAAGAGTCTGTGGCACCTCTCCACCGTCCTATTAAGGGTTTGAGATCGGACGCCCAGAAGGATGCCACCTACCGTCATGGAAGAGCTGGTAGTACTGCCATATTCATGAACCTCTACAGCTGGAATCCACTATGTGGTGTCATAGCATCAAACCATAAACGTTGAGGTTTAAACATAATCACAAACCACGTATTGGGATGTATCAACATTTTAATTAATTTAAACCAAGGTTGGTCAACGAACACATATAGACAACGTAAACTTCATATTTGTAAGCCAAGGCAGATAAATATATCGAAACTCAAAGTTTAGATACCAAAAAACGAAAGAATTAAATCGATACATGGACAAATTTAAAGTCATAATATATAATTACAAAATTCATTTTACTCTCGTGCATTATGATAAATAGGGTGATTTACCATAAAAGTAAAAATTTTAAAATTTACTTTTTTACCTTATTGATGGTTGATGAGTGTTATAATAATAATAATAATAATAATAATTTAATATTTAAAACATGTTTTAAATTAAATATTAAAATTTTGAATAATTTTTTTATAAAATAAAATCACTCAATTTCATAACAATTTGATTATTAAAATTTCTAAAAATATATATTTTTTATTTTATTTAGATTTAGATTTATAATTTTTTTTAAAAAATGGTATATACTCTTAATCATTAACCCATTTAAATTCCATTAATATTATCAACATATTTTAATATATATTAAAATAAAATTAACAAAATTAGTATTTTTTATATAAAATAATTTCCTAATAAACCATAAAAAAATAAAATTATAATATAAATAAAAAATAAACATATATCTATATGAATTATTAAATTTTGTTAGAAGTTATTTGTCTTTTACAGATACCCTATATTATATGACAAATAACATGAAAATAGAAAAGGTTGATGATTGAAGCTAGTGGAGACCTTTTCAAGTAGTTAGGGTTTGGCTCATGGTTTTTTTCCTATAGTGAGAGTTGGGGTATGAGCATCCCAGCTGGGGGCAGAATGCCCCTCTTTTGGAATGTTGTGGTCTTTGATAAGTTTAAATTATCTGGATAATTGGGGACCTAAACGAGTGGGAGTGGTTCTCAAGATGACATCTCGATCATAGGTACACAATGACAACCTCGATTAAAAGGTAAATGTGTTCTCAAGGTTCCTCAAAATCCTAAATTCGTTATTCCTCTAAAATTTCTATATGAACATTCATGACAGATGAAGGACCATGATTTCATATGTAAATTTGTGGGTGGTTGGCCTACTAAAAAAGAGTTGGAAAGATGGATCCAACAACAATGGAAGCCATGAGGTGAGGTTGAATTGTGACTTGGCCTTAAGGTATTGTTTACTATATTTGAAGATAAGAAGCATATTTTTGATGTGGGTCCTTGTTTTTTAACAACTATATGTGTCATTAGGAGGAGTGATTTAATCTTGAAAAGGAAGAGTTTTTGGCAGCTTTGGCTTGAGTGAGACTTTATTCCCATCCCGCTGATTTTTGGATTCTTAAGATTTTGGAAAGTATTGGAAATGTTTTCGGTTATTTTGTTAATATTTTGGAAGTAACTAAGAAGGGTCGTAATTTGTATTATGATAGATTATGTGTATATATGAATATTTCCCAACCATTGTCGGAATCGATTGGCCTTAATTACTAGGGCCAAATCCAGACTCAAACCCTTGACTATGAACATGTTTCGTTTCATTGTAGACATTTTCATAAACAAAACCATCTATTTCGTGATTGTTTGATTAAAAATGGTTCGCCATATAATGAGGGTTTTACCAAAGTAGTGTCTCAAATGAATGAAAGAGACCAAAATGTACAACCTATGTGAAAACTTGAGGAAACAAACTCTTTAGATGTGCTTGAAGAAATGGAGGAATATTTGGGGAAAAATGTGCCAAATGACGCTCTTATGGTTGAACAACCCCCTACTTCTACCCTGAAGAAACAACCCCAAAAGAGGAAGGAACTGGAAAAAAAATTGGAGAAGGCACTCCTACTAAGTTTTGTTTTCATTTATTTGGAATTGCAAATTTTCTGTAATTAATGAAGTTGGATTGTGAGTCCCTTTATGTTGAAGAACAATCCCTGATGGGGAATTTAAATGAATGGGTTGTGCAAGACTTGGAAGAATTTCCGAAATAACAGAAGGAAATTGATTCAAAGGCCTATTTCGAATGGCGCATAGAAAAAGGAGAGTGTTATTTGGACAATAGTGTAATTTGAACACGAGTTGAAAGAAAAAGGGAAATAATTTTTAGTGAAAGATCTGGCTAAAGGCCCTAAAAGAAAGTGCGGCGAGTCGGTATGGGATTTCTTACAAGATAAGTGGTTTTATCCCTCTCGAAAATCGTGAGGGATGGTGATGGTATTTGTTCCTATTTTGTTTGTCTGTAGGTGGTGGTCATGTGTTCTTATGATGCTTCAACTTGTAAGTTTCAAGGTGGATGGTGGAGGTAGTTTTCCAACTATGTATTGAAGAAGTGTCATTTGTTTTTTGTTATACATGCTATGCATTTTTGTAATTTTTTTTATATCTGGAATAAAATAGTGTCTCTGCTCTATTTATGGTGGCACAATCTCTTCAAGGAACTGGATTTTCCCTTATCTTTCATTATCATCTACTAATTAATTTTTTTTTTAGCTCTACTCATAAAATATAGATATAACTCATATTATAATTGGGACTCTCGTTCTGATAACCAACCTCTCTCCTTCTCATATCATCCATATAAATTTTTTTATATACTAACAGAAACCATTAGTATATATATATATATATATATATATATATATATATATATATATATATATATATATATATATATAATTTTCAAAACCCAAACTTAAAATTATCTCCACCTTATATATTTTCATGTAATCCTAAGAGAAGTTTGTGCATAAAGTTATATTCATGTCCTAACCTAACTCTATAAAATCCTTATAGTAGGTGACATACTCTATTTAATTTTTTATTAAAATAGATTTTAAATTTTATTTTAATTTATTATTTTTAATTTTTTTTTCTTTTCTCATTTTAGATTGTATTTTAAATAGGAAAAATTATTATAATTCAGTTAATATGATTAATTGTTATTTTAAAATGCAAATTAATTCATAATCTCAAATTAGTATTTTTAATCAATAATAAGAAAATATTAAAATTAAAATAATTTTTATTTTAATTTTACAATTTTTTTTTTAAATCTATATATATATATATATATGAATGAAGTATTCCTATTTTAACTTTCTATAGGGTATTTTATTTTAGAAAAGTAAAATTGTTGTTGAACTAGTGTTTTCAATTAATAATGATTTAAGGAAAAATAATAACATTAAAATAACTTTTACTTAATTTTATAAAAAGTACATTTTAAGTATATATATTTTAAAAATAAAATATTTTAATTTTTAATTTTTTTAAGTGTGAAAATTGTATTTTTTCTTAAAAGTGCATAAAGTTAAGGATGTATAGTTTTTAGTTTTAGAGTTAAAAGAGGATATAATCTTAGACAATAAAGATAATATTAAAAAGTATTATTATTTTTAGATTTAAGGAAAAATTGTGGGATGATAAAGAGTTAGAAGGGAGAAGGAAACTAAGGTATTATAAGAAAGTGACCAACCCCACTCTCACTAACAAAAATTGTCTCTTTGGCTTGACCAGTAATAAAAATAAAATGAACATTTCAAAAGTAATAACTAACTCCAATGAACTTGGAGAGTTGGTCCATTCATAAAACACCTTCAAAAGAAAGAATCTGTCAATTGTGTTATACTAAGAGTATTCACAATTGAAAAAACATTTTCTCTTGAATTTTCCAAATCTTACCCATATTCGTTCTCATTTCCAAAACATGGAAAACTATAATGATCTAAGAACTCTTATTGTCCTTCTATGAGATCATACAAATAAAATATTAAAAAGTCTTAATTAATCTATTTTATTTTAAGTTGTAATGGACCTCATTGGTCTTAACACAGGTTAACTAATATAGATCCATAATAACCATAAATCTACCAAGAGCTGATAGAGGTCAATTGTCATTATATGCAACCATCTTTTTAGAATGAAAAACTTAGAAAAAATATTTACACATCCATGTTGTTGCTTGATAATTTTGTTTTCTCTCTCTATATAGATCATGTGTAATTTTTTATTGGTTAAATTGAATTTTTGAATAATTTATTATTATTGATATTTTATATTAAAAATTGAATAAGTTATAGATTATCCTCAACTAAATTAATTTACCTTTAATTATTTTTCCCTTTTGAACATTGAAATATTTTAAACATTAATGTGTGTGCGCACACATAGGGTATTTAAGTTATATATATATAACTACTTTATTTTTGTAAATTATATAAAATTATATTGTTTAATATAGACATTGAAATACTTTGTAAAAAATTGGTTTCCGTAATAATCATATATGATTATGAAGTGTCCATGGGTTTCGAACCAACTAGTGTGATTCATCTTTAGGAGAAGATGAGAAATCATATCAGGAGATAGGTTTACAAAGATGGAGAGAGGGTTGAATTAGCCAAAATAATAAAAATCAATTTATTTAAATATTGTATTTAATTTTAGATTAATTAGCTAATAATTTTAATATGTCTATTTTTTATTCTATAATAATTTCATAATTAAAATAATAAGGGAGGGTTCAAGAAGTTTTTTTTTCTTAAATAATAATCTATGAAATATATCTAATAAGTATCCTTTGAATAAAATTATTATTATTTATTTATTTATTTATCAAATTGAAATAATATTTATTATTATTATTATTATTTAAACGTTAAAATGGTAATAATAAATATCTTTATTATTTTATTACATTAATATTAATTGCTTTATTTTATTATTTTATTATCTAAGGTTGAAGGAGTGTTTAAAAAAAAGTGGGTAAAAATATCACAAAAACAAAAAGGAGGGGTGCAACGATTAAGGATGAAGGAAGAAAAAATGGATTGTGCTAGGGTTTCTCGCAGCTTTGCTATTGTCGTTGTCACTGACATTGAGATGCAGCTCCAACTTCTACTATTCCTCACTCCATTGCCATTGCTAGGGATGAGATAGTGGTTGCAACAGTTGCAGCTCCCCATTGAGAGGTGACCCTGACTTGGCCGAAGGCTTCAGAACGTGTTGTCGCCGTTACCATCGATGAGGGAGCACTCTGCTCTGCCGCCGCTAACTTGGAAGCACATAACGCCACAAACAGCCACGTTGCCATAGCCATGGAAAAATACACGGATACATCGTTAGTACCAGAGGCTACCCCCCTTGGCATCAACGATGCAAATCCGGTTCGGTTCTGTAATGTCGTGTTCCACAATGCTGTTGGAGCCACCGCCTACGCCTCGCTGCAGCCCTGCCTTATGGATATGATTGTTGGGTGCACATAGGAGCCTCAACTGATAGGAAAAACACAGTTACATGGTGGATATTCTCATCCTTTAACCTCGCTCAAGCTCCAGTAAGGCCTGGAGAAACTGGAATACCAGAGATCTAGCTCGTCCCCATCTCAAATCTGTACTGGTCGGAAGAAGTTTTCAGATCTCTCTTCCCCTCCTTTTCAGATCCAGATCTCGGTTTTGTTAGGCAAAACCATGTTGCATTGGGTGCGCTCAACGGATCTGATGGAGACCCTCTCGCATGATCTTGAACAAAGGCTAGGGATATCTTCTACCCTTCAGAGACTTCTCTATGAATGTAAACAACTAGTGGACCCTCTTCCCCTCTATTTTTAGTGTATTGAAAGAGATGCTTCTGTTGTGTTAACCCTTCGTCTGCGAGGGGGATCATCGGGGAGACCATCCTTTGCTCCTCCTTTTTCCTACAAAGATGCGGTCCTTGCATAGCCACCCATGAAATCCGCCCTTCCTGCTGAGGCTCCCAAGCCTTTTTTTGTGGATAAACAGGAGGAAATACCCTCCATAGAAATCTCTCATCCATCGCTAGATGGTCAATTCCAAAAGAATGTCGAATTTTCCATTATTTGTAGATTTAATGGACTATGGTCACGCACTGCAGATCTATACCAATGGATCCACTCAAACTAGACCAACAACTGTAAGGTCTTATTTTTCTCGAAGGGTTTCTTCATAGTTGTGTTTGCTTTCAACTAAGATTATCAAAAGGCCTTAACAGAAGGCTAATGGTTTTGGGGAACAACAGGGCTTTTCCTCACCCCTTGGTTCCCAGACTTAGACCCCTCTACAACAGTTATCACCAAGCTTCCCATTTGGGCCAGACTTCCAAACCTCCCTATGCATCTATGTCACTTAGTTGTCTTCCAAGGGATAGGAAACACTCTGGGCCACTCTCTAGTAGTGGACCCCTCTAGAGGGGAGAAGGGAATTTACACCTACGACAGAATCTGCGTATAAATAGATATGATTAGATGTCTTCTAGATCAAATAGATCTCTAAATTGGGGAGTTCCTATGGACACATACCCTGGATTATGAGAACACAACCTTCTGGTACCACCACTACCATAAAAAAGGGCACCTTCAGAACTCCTGGACCACGTTCCTCGCCCAAAAGAAGAAAAACACTCGCAAGTCAAAATCCAAAAGCTGGAAACCATGTGATCCACCCCCCGTGGATGACATTTATTCCTTTATCTCGGATGAAGAGGAGGATGAAGCAGAAGGTGAGGAAGCAAAGAAAATGCAAGACACGCCCTTAGACCTGAGGAACCCATTAATCCTCCGAACTTGCAGAAACGCACTCATGAGTCTTCCACCTCTGATTCAGACAAGGAGACCCCTCCTTCAGCCCATAACAGTCTGAAAGTGGTTCCTTCCTAGCTGCATCACACTGACTAGGTAAAAAGAAAGGGAAAAAATGTCGTATAGAAGATTCGACCCATTTCGGGTGTCTAACCCGCTGATTCCGACTACCACTTGTGATCCTTTTTTCTTATTTCATGGTTACTCTTTGGGACTGAGGTTGATAGTTTATCATTTCCGATTTCCCCTCTATCTAGATACTCTTGATTGTATCTTCATATTGTACCATATGATTTCTTAATAGAACTGGCCTTATTCAGAAAGAAAAAAAAAAAAATGATTAAGGATGAAGAGTCGGAATCCAACATATAATAACACTCCACCCATCATCTCTATTCAAGTTAACATGCCTTTTCTCAATTTATAACGCTTCCCTCAACTTACGGTGATGAAAATGCTCAATATTAGCAATTACCTTAGCTTCTTCAATGAAAATGTGATGCTTCGTCTTTTCCGCGTGTTTTGCTAATGCAGAGGAGCGTGACCTACCATGTTTAAGGTCCGCCATGTGCTCATGAATCGTTTGATTAATGGACTGACCAATTTCACCAATATATGGAGCTCCACATGAGCAAGGAATCAGGTAAACACCTTTACCTTCCCCAGGGCTTACTGGTTCTTTAACCGATTTTAGAGAACTTTGAATAGTACTGAGGGGCTTGAAAGTCAAAAAAACAATATGTTTCTTGAGGATCCTAGCGATATTATTAGTATTCCCTTGAATAAATGGGAGGCGAACCCGAGATAACCACTCACTAGAATATTTTTTATTTCTAGGACCTTTTTCCTCTTTTTGAAACGCTCTATGGGCATCAAAATTTCTATAACTATTCTTATTGAAAATGCTCAAGAGGTGGGATTTTTCTCTTTCAATATGTTGATCATCTGAGACTCTTAATGCTCTAGTTGCTAAGGTGTTGATAACTCCTAGATTTAGAGCCAGGAAATGATGAGAACAAGGATGAAGATATTTCTCAGTGTGCATTTTATTTCTAAAGACCTGATGAGAAAAATAACCATCATCATTTCTAGAAATAAGAATGTTGAGAAAACGTGGGCAACTATCAACTTCACATCCCATAGTGAACTTTAAGGAGTCCGACTGGTTGTTAAGATAACTGAAGAAATTTTCCAAATTCTCCTTGCCATGCGGCCATACAAAACAAGTGTCACCTACGAACCTTTTCCAAAGTTTGGGTTGAAAAAGGGCTGAGGAAAGGGCCTTGGATTCAAAGTCCTCCATGAAAACATTAGCCACAACAGGGGAAAGGGTAGAACCCATGGCCACACCACATGTTTTCTCATAGAATTCATGTTCGAAACTAAAGAAGGCTGAGGTGAGACATATCTCAACCAGATGGGCAGTATCCGTAGTGATGAATCGATTGATGACATCCATAGCCTCATTAATGGGAATACGAGTGTATAATGAAACCACATCAAAACTTACAATTTTTTCATCAGGCTCCATTCTAATGAATTTCAACTCTCTAATACAGGAGGATGAGTCTTTGGCATAGGAGATGATTTAGCCAACAAGAGGTTTAAGCTTATTGGCTAAAAACTTAGTGAGAAGGTGTTGACAATGGGGATAAGGGGGGCTCCTTCTGTATGGATCTTTGGAAGACCATAGATTCTAGGAGTAAGAGAGTTACTCTCAATAAAATTCTTACTAAGGGAGCTCACCGTGCTACTATATTTTATGGCTAGAGCAACGGTTCTTGAAACTTTTTAAAGGGGATTTTTGTCAAGTTTCTTGTAGCTCCCATTGTTGCAAAGATGATCCTACATCTTTCTATGGTAATCATCTTTGTTTAAGATGACTATATCACGTCCCTTATAAGCTTTAAGAACAACAATGTTCTGGTTATTGTTCAAGGTTTTTAGGGCCTCAAACTAAAGTTTGCTAAGGTTGCTTTTAGGGGGTCTACATTTCCTCAGGATCACTACAAAATCTTGCCTAATGGTGTCTTTAGTAGCATCTGGAAAACCTTTAATCCTGAATTCTGTATCACAAATAATGTCTTGCACCTAGATTATTTTAGGAGCTAGGTCAAAATTGAGACCTTTCTCCAAAAGGTTATACACATGATGATAAAAGGAAAAAACATGAGAGATTAATATCCATCCTACTCGAAAGGAAAAAAGGATTATCATTATTACTATTATCATTGTTATTAAATTTATTATTCCTACAATCTTCATTTTTATTATTTTTATTATTTCTAGAGTTATAATAATAAGAAGAATAATAATAAAAACTCTAGAAATAATAAAAACAATAAAAATGGAGATTATAAGAATAATAAATTTAATAATAGTGATAATATCAATAATGATAATTCTTTAGTCCTTTTGAGTAGGATGGTTATTAATCTCTCCCATTTTTCCTTTGATCATCATGTGTATAACCTTTTGGAGAAAGGTCTCAATTTTTCCCTAGCTCCTAAAAAAATCTCGGTGCAAGACATTGTTTGTGATATAGAATTCGAGATTAAAGATTTGACTAATGCTACTAAAGAAACCATTAGGTAGTATTGTGCAGTGATCCTGACGAAAGCTAGACCCCCTAAAGGAAACCTTAGAAAACCTAAGTTTGATGCCCTAAAAACCTTGATCAATAACCAAGACATTGTTGTTCTTAAAGCTGATAAGGGAGGTTCTAAAGTCATCTTAAACAAATATTATTACGATAGAAAGATGTTGGATCATATTTTCAATAGCAGGAACTACAAGAAACTTGACCAAAATCCCCTTAAAAAAGTTTCAAGAACCGTTGCTCTAACCATAAAATCTAGTAGCGCAGTAAACTCCCTTAGTAAGAAGCTTATTGAGAGTAACCCTCTTACTCCTAGAATATATGGTCTTCCAAAGATCCATAAGGAAGGATCCCCCCTTCGGCCCATTTTTAACACAATTGGGGGTCCAACTTACTTTCTCGTTAAGTTTTTAGCCAATAAGCTTAAACCTCTTGTTGGCCAAACCGTCTCTTATGTCAAAGACTCGTCCTCCTTTATTAGTGAGTTGAAAGGCATTAGAATGGAGCCTAATGAAAAACATGTAAGTTTTGATGTAGTTTCATTATACACTCATATTCCCATTAATGAGGCTATAGATGTCATCAATCGAATCACTGATCCTAATACTTCCCAAGTGGTTTGGATTTGTCTCACCTCGACCTTCTTTAGTTTCGAAGGTGAATTTTATGAGCAAACCTGTGGTGTGGCCATGTGTTCCCCCCTTTCCCCTGTTGTGGCTAATATTTTCATGGAGGAATTTGAATCTAAGGCCCTTTCCTCATCCCTTTTTCAACCCAAACTTTGGAAAAGGTTCATAGATGACACTTGTGTTGTATGGCCGCATGGCAAGGAGAATTTGGAAAATTTCTTCAGTCATCTTAACAACCAGTCGGACTCCATAAAGTTAACTATGGAATGTGAATTTGATGGTAGCCTGCTTTTTCTCGACATTATTATTTCTAGAAATGATGATGGTTCTTTTTCTCATTAGGTATTTTGAAAGAAAAAACACAATGAGAAATATCTTCATGTTAGTTCTCATCATTTCCCGGCTCAAAAGCTAGGAGTTCTCAACACCTTAGCAATGAGAGAATTAAGAGTCTTAGATGATAAACATATCGAAGAGAAAAATCCCACCTCCTGAGTGTTTTCAAAAATAACGGCTATAGCAAGTTTGATGGCCTTAGAGCATTTCAAAATGTGGAAAAAGGTATTTGGAATAAAAAAGATTCTAGTGAGTGGTTATCTGGGGTTCGCCTCCCATTTATTGAAGGCACTACTGATAAGATTAATTATTTACATTAGTTTGTTGTCACATTTCAACAATCTCTGTCTTGACAAAACTATTCCTAATCCCTTTCCCATGCCCATTCATCATCTCTTATGCAAGCCAAGAGAAGCCAAACACCATCACAACTTCTCTACTACAACTTGTCTTGTGAATATGTCTGCACAATTCTCTGATGTATGGACCTTCTTGAGAGCTACTTTTCCACCATAAATCACATGTCTCAAAAAATTATACCTTACATCAATGTGCTTTGTCTTGCCGTGATTAGTTGGATTTGTAGCCAAATGAATAACACTTTGAATGTCACAGAATACATTCAATTTCTCATGCATCCTTCCAATCTCATAAAGTATTTATTTTAACTCGATTGCCTCTTTACAAGCATTTGAAGCAGCTATATACTCTGCTTCAGTAGTGGACAAATAAAATGTTTCTTGAACCTTTTACATCCAACTAATTTCTCCACCTACAAGAGTAATGACATAACCTATAGTAGTTCTCCTTTTATCCAAATCACATGCATAATCAACATCCTCATATCTGCAGAGTGATCCTTCAATACCATTAGAGATGATGCAATACCGAAGCACCCATTTCACTGCTTGCCAATGTTCTTCTCATATATTTTCCATGAACCTGCTGACAACTCCAAATGCATGTAAAATGCCAAGTCTTATAGATACCATCACATTAATTAAGTTCCCTACCGCATTTTCATATGGTACACGATACATATACTTATTCTCTTCATCAGTTATAGGACTCAAAACCAAATAAATCTTAAAATGGGAAGCTAATGGAACATTATCAGGTTTCACATTGTTCATATCGAACTTTTCAAGTACTTTCTCCACATAATTATGTTGTGATAACCAAAGCTTACCATTTTTCCTATCTCTTTGTATCTCCATGCCCCAGATATGTTTTTCCGCTTCAATATCCTTTATATCAAATATCCTAGTGAGTTGAGCCTTTAACCTCTTGATTTATTCCATGTTTTTTCTTGTAATAAGCATATCATCAACACACAAAATCAGGATAATGAATACACCATTTAAACTTTGAAGTATACACAATGATCATACTCACTTCTGATAAAATTCCGACTCACCAAGAAGGAGTCAAACTTCTTCTAGTGACTTCCTGGAAGACTACCTCAAGCCATACAATGATTTCCTAAGCATTCAAACCAATATTTTGTTACGACCTTGTACAAAACCTTCTAGTTGTTCCATATAAATTTCTTCATTCAAATCATGATGTAGAAAAGTTGTTGTAACATCTAACTATTTTAACTCAAGGTCAAGTAATGCAATTAGTGCCAATACAATACAAATAGAAGCAAGTTTTACAACTGGTGAAAAGATCTCATGAAAATCAATACCTTCAACCTGAGAATACCCTTTTGAAACTAGTCTCGCCTTATACCTTTCGATACTTCCATCAACATTCTGTTTCGATTTGAAGACCCATTTGCATCCAAAAAAACTTCTCCCTTCAGGAAGTTCTACAAGATCCCAAGTTTTTCTCTTGGCTAAGGAATCCATTTCTTCGTCCATAGCCTTTTTCCATTTTTCGCTATCTGCATCATTCACTGCTTCCTGATAACAAGAAGGTTCCCCATCTTCAGTAATAATGCAAAATATGAAGCAGAATATTCTTACCTTTTGGGTGTTATTCTTTCCCTTATAGAACTTCTTAGAGTAATTGGTTGTTGAACTATTTCTGGAAATTATAAAATTTCTTTTACTTCTTCTTCTTCACCTTTTTCTTTAGAAGTCTCTCCTTACTTTCGACTTTCTAGAAAATGTTTACTCTCAAACTAAATTTTCTAATTCCACGATACATGTTCTTGTTCATTCGATTTTAGAATAGAAGATTCATGAAATGCTACATCTCTACTAATGACTATATACGTGAAGGAGGATCCCACAACCTATATCCTTAAATGCATTATCATACCCAAGAAAGACATAACATTTTTCTTTTGAATCTAATTTTGAACATTGATTCTTTGAAATAAGAGCATAGGAATCACAACCAAAAATATTTAAATCTAAATAATCACAAGATTGACCTGACCAAACTTCTTAAGGAGTTTTACAATTAATGGCACTGAACGTGATCTGTTTACGAAGTAACAAGAAGGAGATAATGCTTCTGCCCACAACTCCTTTTACATGTTAGCATTGTTGATCATGCTTATGGCTCGTAACATAAGACTCTGATTCATATGTTCAACAACACCATTTTTCTGAGGAGTATAAATAATAATTTTATGCCTAATAATCCCTTCATCCTTACAATATTGTTCTAATTCTAAAGAAGTAAATTCATCATCATTTTCAGTTCTTAAAAATTTAATTGATTTTCCTGTTTTCTTTTCCACCATAGATTTAAATTTAAAAATAAAATAAAATACATCACCTTTATTTTTCGACATATAGACGTAGAATTTCTGGGATAAATCATCAATAAATGTTAAGAAGTATAATGCACCTCCATAAGAAATAGTAGGAGATAGTCCCCAAAGATCGGAATGGATATAGTCCAAACTTTATTTACTATTATGACTTCCATTTTTAAATTTATGTTTAAATTGTTCACCATATACACAATGTTTACAAAAATCCAACTTCAAGGATTTCAAATAAGGAAGAAAAATGTGGTTCATCGTTACCAGAAGAGCCTTCTCGCTCATGTGACCCGACTGTTGATGCCATAGGCGAGTACCTTCTTCTGCTTCTCTGATACAGTCACGCCCTCACTGGCTTGAGTACCTCCTCTGAGTCTGTAAATATTTCCGATATTTTTTTCCTTCATAAAAACTAGGGCACCTTTTGAAACTTTGAACACTCCATTACGACCAGTAAACTTGTAACCATCTAAGTCCAACACTCCCAAAGAAATCAAAATTTTCTTCAGTTTAGGTACATGCCTAACATCAGTTAATGTTATAATTGTATCATCATACATCTTAATTTTTACATTTCTCATCCCAAAAGCCTGACAAGATACATGATTTCACATAAACACATAACTACCATTCACAACTTCATATGAAGTAAAAAAAATTCTATGCGGACTCATGTGATGAGAAACAGCAGAGTCTAACAACCAATTTTCATAATTTTGGGAGTCATTGCAAACAAGTAAATCTTCATCTATCATACCTACTTCAGCAGATAAAACTTCGTCAATCATACCTGAATCAAATTTATTTTCTTCCTTCTTCTGGCTTTCAGACTCGTTTCTTTTCCAACAGTATTTCTTGAGGTGTCAAATTTTGTTGCAGTACCAAAATTTGGCTTTACACTTCTTGCCTTTTCATTTTGATTTGGAATAATTTTTTACTTTCTCCCCTATTTACTTGGACTGGTCCCTGCCTACCATGGATTCTAATGCAGAAGTTTGAATGTTGGACTTCCTTTGTACTTCTTCATATAATAGAGCTCACACAACTGAATAAAATTCTAAAGACTCAGTAGTGATCAAAATCGATTGAAGTTATGAAGTGGTCCCATGAATCAGGCAGAGAACACAACAAGGTGATAGCTTTTTCTTCTTCATGAAATTTTACTTCCGTATTTGACAATTTTCAAATAAGTGTATTAGAAACATTTAAATGTTATAAAATTTTTGTTCCCTTCTTCATCCAAAGATTATAAAATTTCCTTTTTACATAAATTTTTCTGGTTAAAGACTTGGTCATATACAATGTTTCCAGTTTTCCCCATAAACCTGTAATTGTTTTCTCTACAAAAATATTAAAGATAAATTCATCCGCCAGGTATAACCTAATGGTATTGAGATATTGGGCATCCAAGTCCTCCCAGCCTAAATTTTTCATGCCAGTAGGTTTCTATTTCACCCTGTTTAATGGTTTGTGCAAACCTTGTTGCACTAGCAAATCCATAACTTTTAGTTTCCACAATGCGGATTTTTTATTGTCGGTGAAATTCTCCACCTAAAATTTATCATTCATCATTTTTGTGATTTCTTCCTATAAATCCTCCTACTAGGGTTTCCTTCTTTCATCTATGGTTTTTATAAAACAATTATGGTTTCCCTTCTTTCAGCTAGGGTATTTTTCACAATTTTTGTTCCTCTCCACTAATAAAAATAAGCTTATTGTAAGAAACCATACTTCTGTTTTCTAAGAAAACCCAACGAAAAATTTGAGATTTTTCTTTTCACAAAAATCGTATTAATTTTTTTTTCACTTTGAAACCCTACTATTCTTCTTTCATCAAATATAACATTTTTCTAACAATTTTCACTATTTTTCTGAAATTTCTCAAACAAAAAATTGATCGTTACCCAACTTATTTTTTAAGCCACCACAGTGAGAAACCAACGAACTAGGGTTGCAGGTTCTGGCTCAGACGTTGTGGGAACTCTGCTAATGGAAAGTAACGTTCATTTCCCCTTCACGATGGGTGGTAACAACAGGTAGTTTAGTGTGCATGCAGCTTTACGTTGCACAAAGCATGGCTCCTCCTCTTTGAACAAACCCTAGGTGTCACAAAACTTGGATTCCCAGGGCTCACACACCCTTGGCTGACGTCGAATCATGTGGAAAACCTTGTCCTCAACTTCATTCTCACCAGCGACGATTCCGCTTGTGGACAGGCGGTTGTGATTTCTCCCGTCATGTTATATTTGATGGTTGCAGTAGCCACTGGCGTTTAGTCAACTTTCTAAATAGGCGGCTTGAGACGGTGTTGGCGACTAGTGGTTTTCTTCCACAGCGGTCTCTCCTGACTCTAGCTTAACCTTCCTTGAATGGAGGTTTTCTTTCTTTCTCGACGGAATGCATCTTTGGCCAGCGCTCTTTTCCAATTTCGTTTACTTCGAAGACCATGATGATCTTCCCACTTCAGTGAGACGACATGTGCGCAGGCTAGAAATATTTCTACCTCGAATCCTCTTGAGCTCTGATACCACTTCTTATACTTCAAACATGTAAAAAGAATTAACATGAGGAAGAAATATATGGAGGAAAATGGATGGGAAAACTAGATCAAATACACAACAAGAACACACAAAATTTACTTGGTAAAATCGTGAGACTGTGTCAAGAAAACCTCTATGGGTAAGGGATTGGAAATCTTATTCCTCAAAGATGATTCTCCATGATTACAAGCCTCTCGGAAAATCCCAATAAATCTAGGTTACTTCGTTACATAAATTCGATTCGTTATACAACTGACTGATAGTAAAAACAAGGATTTACCCAAATAAATAATTATTTACATTACTTTGTTGTCATATTTCAACATTCATCGAACATGTCAACTCTCAACTCACAATACTGGACTTGCAAAATCTTGGCTTTTCTACAATATGGGAACCTTAATATGGACCCAATTGATTAGAATGATTGGTTAACTTATGCCTCCTTTGAAAGGATAAAAAACTAATCTTATTCAATAATGGGATGCAATTATTCAAATATTAATACAAACATGTAGAATTTGGAGCTGTGGATCAATTCACAATACACATGAAACTACATTTGATACATCGAATAAAGAAATACATGAATTATGTTGTTTAGTCAAAGATTGGATACAAAGGATTTTAATTCCAAATATGGTACTTTGTTCATCAATACCACCCTCTCGTCTTTATCTCACACTTCTAAGTTTATATTCCTTGTTGGCATATTCTTTTATGCTAATGATGTGCTTATAACTATAATGTATAATAATTCGGTTATTTAATATTATTCTTCATACCATTATGAAGAAGAACAATCATATTCGTAAATGACCAAAATGGTAAAAGAATAATTTTTTTTTAATGAAAATAAATGTTTTTGTAATAATTGATGCCTTATTTAAATTGGAAATTATCGACTCATAATTTAATATTTTAAGTATGTTCTCGTAAGACATAGAAGTTTATATAGGTAATTATAAATCAAATTATTTCAATTTGCTCAAAAAGTACACCATTGCAAAGGTGAGTTATTTTTTAACAAATTTTTTTTAAGGTTTATGAAAAATGATTTGTTATTCAAATTAAAAAATATCAACTTAGTTGCATAAAATCTCTCATCAACTTTTTTATTAATTATCTTTTTGTTAAATTATTTTGATACACCAAACACTCAATTAACTTATTTGTGCATTGAAAACCAAACGTTGGTAAAAGTGTCTAAAACCCATGATAATGTAATGTTAAATACACAAAATTATGAAACGAAGGTCAGTAATAAACATGTTAGAAATTAAAATCATAACAATTAAGACATATTTGTACTTGCAACAATTAACATAGTTCGAGCATGAAACCGATGTCACTTATAAACATGTTAAAAATTAAAATCACAATAATTAAGACATAACTTACACTTGCAACAATTAACATAGTTGGAGCTTAACAAGTTAGAACTTAGAGTAAGAGCACTTCAGAATCTCAAAACTTATGGTAAGAAAAATTAGCATGGTTATAATGTACAATGAGAATAGTTTACAAGTTTAAACTAATAGTAATCAATGTTATTACCTAATATTTTACAGGTTTAAACTAATAATAGTAATAATCAATATTATTAACGGAATTTAATCAATATTATTAATTGAGTTTACAAATGGTAATAAATTTATTTTTAATATTTACCTTATAACAAATCTAAATTGAACGTTTACTCTTTAATAAATTTAAATTGGTGATTTACAGAGATAAAACATAGAAATATACATATATTAGTTGATGCATAACATATTTTGAATATCAAATCCAATAGATTTTTTATTGTAAATGTTTCATCCATTAAAATTTTATAGGGATAATCTAGGTATCTTATTAGTACTTGCCCTAGGCTACTCTAAACTATAGTGAGATTTATGACCTAGTATTGTTCAACTGCCGATGATTACTCATTGTGTTTCATTTATTGCATTGAATGTTTAATTTGCTATACAAAGTATGAGTGAGGTGTTTTACTCATTATGTAAAGTATGTTAGTGTGTTTTTTCACATTGAATGCGATCTTAACAAATACTAGTTTTACTATTCGGGGCTGTACTTTCTGCAAGTTGTTTTCCCATATTAGAAAATAAAAAAAATGAAAAGAGGGTAAAATTCCTAAAAGGAAAATCAAAGGACTTAAAAGAAAAAGATAAAAAAGAACAGAAAAAATGGACCCCAAACAAAAAGAGATAAAAATAAGACATAAAAGTGATGAAAGTCAAAATGCCACTACTAGTTACTTTTTACTGCAACTAAATGATTATGTGCAGCTTGTTCAAAATGCCATAATCCATGATGAGTTAAATATTTTAATCTTAACTTTTTCATGCTTTAAATTTCATGTTTATAGATAAATAATAAAGATTTTTCCAAACAGTATAATCTTGGCAAATTAGTAGATAGTTAGAGAATAAATGAGGAGCTCAACAGTTTAATCTGGCCCCTTGGATGAAATAAGGTTAGAATTAGATAGTTTTTTTTTTTTTTAAAGAAAAATGGATTAGGGTTTTCAAGCTCAAATGCACCCATTGAAATAAAGGAAAAAATGGTAGAATAAATGATGGGTAGTGTTGGGGTTCCCATGTTTTGGCAGATTTGGAAATACCAAAAGATGAGACAACATCAAACCACTTTGGGGCCCTAGGATCTAGCCCTCGTGGACCCGGAGAGGGATCTCTCCAAATAGAGCATGAAAGATATATCTTTGAAAGCTCAAATTGAGATATTAGGCTAGGTATGAAGCACAAACGGGGGGTTTAAATGATTTGGTTGGTTGGTTGCTGGGTTGGTTATGAGATCATAGACTGAGAAAGTAATGGGAGGAAAGGAACAAAACAGCAGGAGGCTTCAGCAAAGAGGATAGGTCAAAATTGTGCCATCCATTGGGCTATGGAGTCATGAAAGGAAATTACTTGCATCCACTAGCCAAGGCTTTCAAAGGGCAAGTCATCTACACTAAAGGATCTCTTAGGCAGATGGTGGAATGGAACATTAAGGAGAGAAAGTGGAAGAAGGAAAGACAACCAATTTCCTGTCTATAGATCAGGTAAGAGGTCATTTAACTCCAGACCTGCTTGGACACACTCAAAGGCTGCTCTCAAAGAGGGACAAAGGGGCTGCTTAAAGATCGGACCAGAGGTCATTTAACTCTAGGTCTGCTTTAGCAACTCCAAGGGAAAAAAAAGATAGATTTGACAAAGAAACATCCAAGCAGCAAACCCCTAAGTTCATACATCAGCCAGCAGGCAATAACATCCACTGCGCTGGTTAAACCCCATGAATTCACTCTTGGATAACACATAAAGCAGAAAACATTAAAGATAGGGAGAGCAGGAAACATAGGGCACCTAGCAAGGGTGAATCCTATGTTATACTTCTGTTTCCTACCAGAAGAACATGAAACAATATGAAAATGTAATTAACAGAGTTAGGAAAAACATCACCAATAGCAATAAACCAGGATCCTGTGAAATGTGCTTTGATTAATTGATGCAAAACCAGTCATGTACAGTAAGCTCAATGGCTAATATAGTCCAGACTTTCGCCTCCCAGCCTATTACATACAACTACTCTGCTACTCCCTCCCAAGACTGTTCTAACAGTCAGAATGAATCCCTCTAACAGCAACTGCCACAACAAGGCAACAAAAACAACCAACCTTTACATTATGTTCTCTGGAATTATTATAGGAGAAGAGAGAAACAGAGGTAGATAGACAACTAATTGATCTCATTAAGACAGAATCGGCGGAAGTGTCCACGCCCATACTGCTTAATGGCTATCTGTAACGTTGTAGGTACTCTGAGACTGGTTCAGAGATCTCTGTCAGGTCAATTTTGACCTCTGATGTTCATTTGGAGTCCTTCGACTGTCTGGAGCTCTGCGCTACCATTCTAAAATAAATGAACTAGGTGGAAGATCTGCAAGGTTTCCCCATTCCTCATAATTACCGCCTGACTGTCTTAAATGAACTCTAGTCAGTGTAATTAATCATTTCAGGGCTCGAGGAGGCATGGAGATTTTCTTGTAGGGAGGTGTATTTCTGGAGAAAATATGTTCTACTGATATTAAACACAAATAAGACTCTTTGCGTGCTTAAGTCTCCCAACTGTGCTTTGAGTCTTTGAATGCGGGATTATAACCGTTAATCTTCAATTACAGGCTCAAATCCCTTTTAATCCGCCCCTGCAGTCTCGTTTGGCCGCTGAACCAGCCTCTCTGTGACCTCTGCATCGTGAAATAAACTTATCACAGAGCCCGGGCAGTGGTGGAGAAATGCAGTGGAAACTCGGAGGAATGGTGGCGGAACGATGGAAACAGTGAAAGCATGGCGGGAGAGAGAATCATCAGTGTAAAGCCCAAAGGTTAAATGCTGGGTGAGTTACAAAGGATATACATTACATGCAATGGAATGGACAGAAGAACAATGAAGCGGGAGATAGCACGAGGCGGGACCGGCATGAATCACAATCGCAAATCGAGAGGGAGAGCGGAGGAATATGCATATGCAACAAGACTTCCGATGCGATTGGAAAATCCTTTGTAATAACCAAAATATAACCATTTCCTCATTTACAAAGGAAAGACCCTTTCTTTACATGAAAAGGCAGAAGGGTAGTACGGTGGGCCCGGGGTCTAGTCGCAATCGGAGATCAGAGCGGGTGTCAATCGCAACACACATATCAAATGTTGCGCTTTGCGATCGGCGGGATGAGGCGATTGAGTGAGGACCGTTGGATCAACGGGGAGGATGGACGGACAGGATCGAATCAGAGCAATCGCAATCGGGGATAGGAAGATAGGACTTGTGATTGCGATCAGAGGTCGGGGCGCGATTGAGCACTGACCGTTGGATCGGGGATGAGATCAACGGTGGGAAGAGCAATCGGGGGAGCAGTGCGATCGGGGGATCGGGAGACAGGACTGCGATCAATGCAATCGCAATGTATCGCGATGCGATTAATCACGTCGCAAACACTTGCGATGTGATTAATCGCATCGCAAACACTTGCGATTGGAATGATCGGGGGTCAACACACAAACAATGTGATTGAATGGACTTTGCGATTGCGATTGACCTACGGCGGGGTTATATATATATACAATAAACTTTATAATAAAGTTAATGGGGCGTGGAAAGGGGAAGTGGTTTAATACATGGCAGGACTTTATAATAAATGGTAACGTTGCTTATTATAAGGTTCTAAGGGGCATGGTAGGGGAAGTGGTTAGCATATAAATCACGGATTTTGTGTAAACGTTTTACCATGCGATTTTGATCGGAAGAAAAAGGAAAGAGGTTAGGCCTTATATAAGGTCGGAAAGTGGGTCTTTGGCCCATTACAATGTGATTTAAGGTTAGGAAGGGGAACGATAGAGGAACAAAGAGGAAAAATGGCCAACAAAGGTTAGAGGAGGAATTTAAAGGGGATTTTGGGGAGATTTTAAGGGTAAGAAGGGAAATAGAAGGGGAAGACAAGGGGGAATAAAATTGAGGCTATGTGGGGGGGGGAAATAAGAGGGAAAAGGAGGCCTTTGGGCATTTCTTCACAAACAGAGAGGCTTTATAATAGGAATCAGCAGAGGGGAATTTATCAAAGGATAAAAGACACATGGAGGCTTCAAGGAGACTGTGTTTTCAGAGGAAATGCATTACTTGAAGGCTCAACAACAACTTAGCCCCCTGTTTTGCTTGTCAAAAATCTCATAGGGGGGCTAACAGTGGCTCCACATGGGGATGGCTTCTTCTTGAAGGAGTTAAGAATTCAGAAATTGATCTCTTAGTGTAGGCCAGGTGCCTGCTGCTTGAACCATCCATTTCTTTCCTTGATCAGTTGCCACAAGCTATGAAGACAACAGATCAGCAGTAAAATTCTCCTAAACAACTACCTACCCACACTATAGTCCTAAAATTTTTTCTTCTTGGGTGCATTTGGACTTGCAGACCCTTTTACATCATCAATTTTTACAAACAGGAAAAATAAACCTATTCTGCTTCTACCCTTATTGCTCCATGAGACCAGATTAGACTGTTGGTCTCATAGTTTCTCTACCTACACTACTACCTGCTAGGATTAGACTGTCTAGCAGGCTTCTTCTCTACATTCTAAGACAAAAAATGAAACAACTAACTACATGCTCATAGACTGAGCTTTATTGAGCTTTTCCTATCTACCCTACTCTAACTGGGAATCTCTGATGTTATAGGTGATACAATAATGCCAATGCAGCCAGTCAAGCAATAACAAAAAAGGATATGAGCACTGGCTACCTGTCAGAGATAACCACAGGGTGCTCTGCGCGTGGTTCTTCAAAACTGAGGTCACCATCAGTAGTGACCATGCCTGACGAATCTGGCCCGTGCTAAGGATCAATGCTTGAGTATTCGAGCTAACCAAGGCCTCAATGTACTCTGCCACAGGATCAACGAACACATGATGTACACTTTCTTCTTTTAGGCCTCCCATGGCTGGTAGGCCATCTACGTCCTGGGCAGTTTCAATTATTTCATCTTCCACTGCATCTTCAAAGGGGCTCTTGGGAACCGGATCATCTTCTTCTTCTACTTCGAAAAACAGTGGAATCTCTTCTCTTTTGGGGGGAGGGAGACTGTCCAAGAATGCTTTCGGGTCTTTGAACTCGTATGACATCTCCTGTGATTTCAAAAGTTCAAGCTCAGCTTCATACCTCTCAGCCAACACTTCTAAAAAACATTTCTTGATCACGGGTCTGCCTTTTGAGCTGAGAGGAATAACCCCTGGAAGGTCCTTCACCTTATATTCCGCCAAGTCACTAGATATTATATCACGGCATACTGCCATGAAATCTGGAAACATTTATGCAAACCGTTCAGGGTTTTCCATTAGTGACGTGGCTTGGTCTTCGACATGGATGATGTTGTACTGCGACATGGTCTCCCAGTGGAGTCACGTGAAACCAAGATAATCAGTGGCCTGCTGATAACCTATGGAGTCTTTTAATCATTCAGGAATTGTGGAGTCGCCAGGTGGATGATTTACAACTTACCGTCCACCACAGTGGTTCACCAAATCAAAGCTGACTGATCTATCCCCAGTGGAGTCGCCATTATGTTGGGGTTCCCATGTTTTGGCAGATTTGGCAATACCAAAAGATGAGACAACATCAAACCACTTTGGGGCCCTAGGATCTAGCCCTCCTGGACCCGGAGAGGGATATCTCCAAATAGAGCATGAAAGATATATCTTTGAAAGCTCAAATTGAGATATTAGGCTAGGTATGAAGCACAAACGGGGGGTTTAAATGATTTGGTTGGTTGGTTGCTGGGTTGGTTATGATATCATAGACTGAGAAAGTAATGGGAGGAAAGGAACAAAACAACAGGAGGCTTCAGCAAAGAGGATAGGTCAAAATTGTGCCATCCATTGGGCTATGGAGTCATGAAAGGAAATTACTTGCATCCACTAGCCAAGGCTTTCAAAGGGCAAGTCATCTACACTAAAGGATCTCTTAGGCAGATGGTGGAATGGAACATTAAGGAGAGAAAGTGGAAGAAGGAAAGACAACCAATTTTTTGTCTATAGATCAGGTCAGAGGTCATTTAACTCCAGACTTGCTTGGACATACTCAAAGGCAGCTCTCAAAGAGGGACAAAGGGGCTGCTTATAGATCGGACTAGAGGTCATTTAACTCCAGGTCTGCTTTAGCAACTCCAAGGGAAAAACAAAGATAAATTTGACAAAGAAACATCCAAGCAGCAAACCCCTAAGTTCATACATCAGCCAGCAGGCAATAACATCCACTGCGCTGGTGAAACCCCATGAATTCACTCTTGGATAACACATAAAGCAGAAAACATTAAAGATAGGGAGAGCAGGAAACATAGGGCACCTAGCAAGGGTGAATCCTATGTTATACTTCTATTTCCTACCAGAAGAACATGAAACAATATGAAAATGTAATTAACAGAGTTAGGAAAAACATCACTAATAGCAATAGACCAGGATCCTGTGAAATGTGCTTTGATTAATTGATGCAAAACCAATCATGTACAGTAAGCTCAATGGCTAATACAGTCCAGACTTTTTCCTCCCAGCCTATTACATACAACTACTCTGCTACTCCCTCCCATGACTGTTCTAACAGTCAGAATGAATCCCTCTAACAGCAACTGCCACAGCAAGGCAACAACAACAACCAACCTTTACATTATGTTCTCGGGAATTCTTATAGGAGAAGAGAGAAACAGAGGTAGATAGACAATTAATTGATCTCATTAAGACAGAATCGGCGGAAGTGTCCACGTCCATACTACTTAATGGCTATCTGCAACGCTGTAGGTACTCTGAGACTGGTTCAGAGATCTCTGTCAGGTCGATTTTGACCTCTGATGTTCATTTGGAGTCCTTCGACTGTCTGGAGCTCTGCGCTGCCATTATGAATTAAATGAACTGGGTGGAAGATCTGCAAGGTTTCCCCATTCCTCATAACTACCGCCTGACTGTCTTAAATGAACTCCAGTTAGTGTAATTAATCATTTCAGGGCTTGAGGAGGCATGGAGATTTTCTTGTAGGGAGGTGTACTTCTGGAGAAAATACGTTCTGCTGATATTAAACACAAATAAGACTCTTTGCGTGCTTAAGTCTCCCAACTGTGCTTTGAGTCTTTGAATGTGGGATTATAACCGTTAATCTTCAATTACAGGCTCAAATCCCTTTTAATCCGCCCCTGCAATCTCGTTTGGCCGTTGAACCAGCCTCTCTGTGACCTCTACATCATGAAATAAACTTATCACAGAGAACGGGTAGTGGTGGAGAAATGCAGTGGAAACCCGGAGGAACGGTGGAAACAGTGAAAGCGTGGCGGGAGAGAGGATCATCAGTGTAAAGCCCAAAGGTTAAACGCTGGGCGAGTTACAAAGGATATACATGACATGCAATGGAATGGACAGAAGAACAATGAAGTGGGAGATAGCATGAGGCAGGACCGGCATGAATCGCAATCGCAAATCGAGAGGGAGAGCGGAGGAATATGCATATGCAACAAGACTTCTGATGCGATTGGAAAATCCTTTGTAATAACCAAAATATAACCATTTCCTCATTTACAAAGGAAAGACCCTTTATTTACATGAAAAGGTAGAAGGGTAGTATGGTGGGCCCGGGGTCTAGTCGCAATCGGAGATCGGAGCGGGTGTCAATCGCAACACACATATCAAATGTTGCGCTTTGTGATCGGCAGGATGAGGCGTTTGAGCGAGGACCGTTGGATCAGCGGGGAGGATGGATGAACAGGATCGAATCGGAGCAATCGCAATCGGGGACAGGAAGATAGGACTTGCGATTGCGATCGGAGGTCGGGGCGTTATTGAGCACTGACCGTTGGATTGGGGATGAGATCAACGGTGGGAAGAGCAATTGGGGGAGCAGTGTGATCAGGGGATCGGGAGACAGGACTGCGATCAACACAATTGTAATGTATCGCGATGTGATTAATCACGTCGCAAACACTTGAAATTGGAATGACCGGGGGTCAACACACAAACAATGCGATTGAATGGACTTTGCGATTGCGATTGACCTGCGGCACAGTTATATATATATATAAAATAAACTTTATAATAAAGTTAATGGGGCGTGGAAAGGGGAAGTGGTTTAATACATGGCGGGACTTTATAATAAACGGTAACGTTGTTTATTATAAGGTTCTAAGGGGCATGGTTGGGGAAGTGGTTAGCATATAAATCGCGGATTTTGTGTAAACGTGATTTACCATGCGATTTTGGTCGGAAGAAAGAGGAAAGAGGTTAGGCCTTATAATAAGGTCGAAAAGTGGTTCTTTGGCCCATTACAATGTGATTTAAAGGTTAGGAAGGGGAACGATAGAGGAACAAAGAGGAAAAATGGCCAACAAAGGTTAGAGGAGGAATTTAAAGGGGATTTTGGGGAGATTTGAAGGGTAAGAAGGGAAATAGAAGGGGAAGACAAGGGGGAGTAAAATTGAGGCTATGTGGGGGGGGGGGGGGAATAAGAGGGAAAAGGTGGCCTTTGGGAATTTCTTCACAAACAGAGAGGCTTTATAATAGGAATCAGCAGAGGGGAATTTATCAAAGGATAAAAGACACATGGAGGCTTCAAGGAGACTGTGTTTTCAGAGGAAATGCATTCCTTGAAGGCTCAACAACAACTTAGCCCCCTGTTTTGCTTGTCAAAAATATCATAGGGGGGCTAACAGGTAGGTAGAAAGAAGTTACATAAAGGCATGAATAAACATCATCTGGCATATTACTAATTTCCCTCCCCACAATGTGTTCCAGTACTAAAACCTTCAGGCATAAAGACTCAGAGCATTTCTCTGACTTCTGGTGGGACTGGACACATGTCTTGATGACTGATTGGTGTTACACAACATTTTTTCACCGTCCCTGCAATCCCTCGCCCCGCATATTGGAGGGTATTTCCCGTGACCTGTGAGTAGTGTCATGCTTTGCAAACACCTTCTTTGCATCCTTCTGCATAAGGACATCATTTCTCCTGTTGGACATTTCCTCAAAAAGCACACAAAAACCTATGTTGTGGCCTTGGCGCGGGTTTCTAGTTCACCCCTTGTGCCAATTTGGTAGATTTACACTAGATCTCGTGCCACCTGGTGCTATGTCTCAGTGTAGTGCCCGCGCTAGCTATTTTTGGAATGTTTTTTAACAAATAGAGGTGGAAGTTTCCTTTTAACCACCTCAGGGATGAGTCACTGGAAGTGGTTAAGTTGATCAACCATGGATCTCCCTCTTTAGGTAGTGGTTTCCACCTCCCATGGAACACTCCTTCAAGATAGGTCTCCCTTCCATAATTATAGGGATCCTAACCTCTCCTTCTCCCTCTATATAATAGGCCTTCTCCCTTTATGAAAGCTAGCTGAACATATAGCCAAGGAGCTAAACTTGGAGAAGGGATACTATAGCTGAGTAATTGCTATTGAGAAGGTAGAACCAAGGAGAATTCCGTAGAGAGAGTCTCGTCCGAATTCCCGATGAGCCTTTGTGAGACGCTCTTCGCTTGAACCCTATTGGAGGAGACCACAACGTTGAAGCTTGGTTGTACTTTTCCTTTCATTTATTAATATATTTGACTATGGTGTTGGTTTCGTCATTGTGTTATGTTGATTATCTGATGCAATTGATTTAGTCCTCTTCGACTGACTAATAGTTACAAATTTGAATTAGTATGTTGTATATCGTCGTTGTTTCTTGTGTGTGTGCAGGTGTCCGAGTGTGAAAGCAAGCGGACTGTGATATTTCAAACCAGGAGCGAGAGGCAACCACTCTTTCCGACAACAACAACAGCGCAGGACCTCCGGTAAGTCATCTATCGAATCTCCGTCCATTCGTTAACTAGGAATCAATATTATAGCTTGTCTCATTTGTGGCTAGACCCACTCTAGGGCTAATGGGATCGCCTCTGTCTGCAGAGGGGATTTACCTCACCAACAAATTGGCGACTCCGATGGGGATTAGTGCGAGTTTGTCTTTCATCCATTAGGTCTTATTTTTGGTCTCTTCTTGCTTATCTTTCCTTTTCTGATTATTTTTGCTAAGTCTAAGACCCTTGTTCAGACCTAGAGGATCGGATCTGACCTTTGTCTTTCAAAATTTTCCTTTTGCATGAGTTAACTGGCTTGGCGCATTTTCTGGTCAGACAGTCACGCCGAATGGCGCTTGTTGCTAGTTTTGCACCCGCGCCATCCCTTGTTTGGCACTGATTACAACCAAACAGGTGCACTGACCCCTGTAGGTTTTAGGTTTTGGTGTTTTCTGAAGCTTTTTGTCAGTGTTTTTTCTTCTCGGTGATTTTTTGACATGTCTTGAGTGCCTTGGGATTGTTTTTGATTGTGAACAACTTCCTTCCTTCAGTTGTTTGTCCATTTCCTACCAGCATCATAGCCTTAGGGTTTTTAAGTGCTTTGGTATGCTGAGCCTCCTATAGGAGTTTGGGTTTTTTGTTTCGTAGTCATCTTCATTCCTTGTTTGGTTGCATTCAGCTCCCTTGATCCGTTTGAGTGATTGCATTTGTTGAATGATTCTTGTCTCTTTTGTTCAAATTTTCTTCTTTCCACTCCAAGCATAGATTACTCTACTTGCATGGGTCTGTTTTAAAATATTTTTTTGATTTGAGAGATTGCAACATTGGTTTGAGTTTTGTTATGTTTGTTTTGGGTTGATTGCAATTACTTCCCTTCAACTCTTGCATTACCGTCCTTGAACTAGTGTTTTGGTCTGTTTTTCATGTCATTTATTGCACTGTTTGCTCTATTACATTGAAAAAAAAAAAATATTGTGCTTGCATTCTTATTTGCATTGTGAAATTGAAAGTCTCTCACATATCTAGCATTGGAAAATTCTAGGAAATATTTCTCATTTTCATTGGCTTGCATCGGATATTGTAGTGGATGCTTCTGCATTTTCTTATCATTTTCTATCGCTTGAAAACTCATAACTTTCTCATAGATAGCTTTTCATCGAACAAAATGGTATCTTTTGGCATGTAGCCTGCATTTTGGGATTTGTGAGATCCAACATTCGGTAGGACCTTGGAATTGAAACGTAAATACAAGATCAACTTAAAATTTACTCAATTAACCTAAGGCAACATTGAAACCTAACAAAACATTTAGTGGTCTAAGTTAGAGACGTGTTCCGACGTCTTTAAACCTAGCAGCTGTCACTCGCCATCTGGCTTCAGACAACACTAGTACAGACTTGCGCTCCCCGTACTGTCGAGTATATAAAGGGAGACTCCTCTAGGTTACAATCCTTCTATCCATAGGAAGCTGAGTCTACTGCCTTGTAACCGTGATACACCAAACACAACATTTGGGGAGACTACCTACATGTACATCAAGTCCTTGGTTAATTCTTCTTTCATTTGATTACCAAGGTGCATATGGTAATTCACAGAAACCTAGTACAACCTTTTACCTAGACTACTTGAGCAGTCATTTTCGATCTTTACTGACTCCATAAATTTGAAAAGATCATCGAGCACTTATCCTTTCACGTTCGCTTAAAACTGAAAGTGACTAGAGTCATATTTTATCTATTTCTTGACTCTTAAAACATGAAACAATGAATTTTTGGTTTCAATGTGGTAAAATAAACTGCCTACGATTACACGCCCATTAAGTTTGATTACTTGGCCTGTCTTTGTTTGCCTTGGTTTTGGTCCAAGAGTATTATTTTTCGATCTTTTTTCCCTTTTCTGGTGTGCTACAGTCACAGTGGCAGAACCATCGGTTTTGTCTACTAGCAGTCCTTTCTCAGATGATTCATTTGAAACTTCTCAAACCTCTAGGTCTGCCGAGCTTCAGCAACCTATTATCCTGTCAGAGTACCCCTTCGGAGAACCAGTTGAGTTCACTTGGCCTATTTCAAATGCTTGGTTTGGGTTTGGGGTCGAGGAACAATTTCCACCTCTTACATCGGGATCACCATTTTTGGCGGCTATCATACCTCTTAGCCCCTATAGTCTTTTATAAGATCTCACGGTGGATTCAGACATGGACTTGTTTGGTCCTATTGGTAGTGAGGGGATTCCAGTTTCTGATGAAGAATACGAACTTTTTCTGGAAGACAACTATCAGGAGCCTGCTCAATCTTCACCATCGGTGTCGCTTCTAGCTGGATATAGGTCTTTGGGTCAGATTATCGCCGGTATTGCCTCCATGGCAACATCAACTCCATTGAGAGGGCCGGTCCTTCCATAATTAGAGATGTCGCTAATGACACCTGTCTCGTTGACACCTTTTGTTATGTCTGTCCCAACTAGACCTATTGTCTGCGTGGCTTCATCCACACCAGTTGTCACCACTCAGTCGTCAGGAGTTTTGCCTTCGATAGAGACTTCAATTCCCATGGAAATCCCTGACGACCTTTATTTTGAGGAGTATCAGCTAGCTATTTAGCAGCAGAGCTCCCAGACTTATTAGTCCCCTCAGGATCCTGGTCATCCTTATCTTTCTAATTATGACGCGGTCGGTAACCCAATTTATTCACTTTCGTTTCAATATGATGAGCATGACAACCCTATCTATTTGCCTGCTCCCGAGGCTTATCAGTTCCTTTATGGTTTTAGACCTACCTTGCCTATGCAACCTTCTAACCAAAAAGGAAAACCCTTTCAGGGACAACCTTTGGTTCAGCAAGGGTATGCTTACGACCCACAAGGACAACCCTTTCACAGGCAACCTTCGGTTCAACAAGGGTATGCGTATGACTCACAAGGGCAACCCTTTCAGGGAAAACCTTCGGTCCAGTAAGGATTATTTTATGGCCCGCAAGGGCAGCCTTACAATCCTCAAGGTCAACCTTTACAAGCTCAGCTTGTGATCCAACCTGGGTAGCCTCAAGGACCATTTGGGCAATTGGTATATCAACCTGGACCCTTATATAGCCCTAGGGGTAAAATCCATCCATCTCAAGGGAAACCTTTCGTATAGCCACCAAAACAACCATATCTTCCAATTGGTCCAAATGTTGCACAGCCAGGACCATCTTATGGTCCTGCTCCAAGTCAACTTGGTCATCAGGCACAACTTGGCCCACCGCAGCCATCATGCCAACCTGCTCCGTAGGGGAAACTTGGTGGCCCTCATCAGTCAGGTCAACCTGCTCAGTCGGGACTACCTGCACAAAAATTTCACCCTGCTCAGCCACCGCTCTACTCTATGCCACAGTCGGTTCAACCTCTGTGCTTGATTTATCCAACTTAGTAGGGCCCCACTTATCAGCAGCCCGTTCGACCCCAAGGCGGTTATTACCCTCAAGGTCAATATTGACTGGTATACAATGCGCCTCAAGGTTCTGCTTATTACCCTCAACCCCCAGGCCATACTTATATGCCGCAGCAAAATCCTTATGCTGCTCAATCGGGACCCTCATATACTCAGAATCAGTATCCTGGTTTTCAACCTCCGTATCCTGGTGCTCAGCCGAATTATCCGGCTTATACCCCTTATGGTCCAAATCCTTCGGGACAGAACCAATGGGGGTAGAGTTACACTCAACCAGGATGGAATATGGGTATGGGTCCTTATCGAGGACCTGATATGCCTTTCAACCCTCAATTACCCTTTCTCGCCACATCGGAGCTACTGGATGTGTCCAAACTCACAAATGATCTGATCCTTCATAATCTGTATTGGCCTCTGGTTCCAACGAAGGTTCCTGGTGATTACCCCAAGTTTGAGGGAAAATCTGGAGAAGACCACCAAGCACACGTTATGACATACCATTTATGGTGTTCTACCAATTCTTGGGTGGATGACTCTATTCGACTTCATCTTTTCCAACACACTCTCACCGAAGCTGCTGCTAAGTGGTACATCGAACTACCTCGTGGTATCTTTCAATATTTCAACACTCTCGCTATGGCGTTCCTTACTCATTTCCAGTTGTCGGTTTGTTATGAATCCGGGACACATCTCCTAACATCCTTGAAACAGGACCGGGCTACCCATATCTTGGACCACATTCATGAATGGAGACAATGTCGTCGCCTGATCAAATTTGAAATTCCTGATCAGCTCCTTCCTCATTGTTTCACTACCTCTTTTGTCACTCAGATTGTGAAAGACATCGCCATGGGGGCATGTGTAACCGAGGAACAAGCCATTGCCCGTGCCCAGTACCTTGATTTAGTGTACTCTCAATCGAGCATATTGTATGACATCTTGACCGATGCTCCATGACCTAGGACTTCTAAAGTGTTGGCTAGCCCATACGTCGACGTCATTATTGGTTATGTGTCTTAAACTTCACGCAATTCTTCCAACGTTGGGAAGCAAAAATCAAATTCTTCCAATGGTTCTGCTCCTCAGCCTACCCCGTATTTTGGTAAAACCTCAGAGGTCAACGCCTTTCAGGCCAATCCTGTTGACAAGAAATCCAAGGGGAGAAAGAAGGGCAAAGGCAAGGCCAAAGCCGATGCCTTAAAACCAGAATCATCTAAACCTCATGCTGATGATGGTTCACAACGCAAGCTGAAGTATCCCTGTCTGATTTGTGATGAGGAACACTACACTAAGGATTGTCCTAGATGAGCCAAAGTTAGTCAATTGCTCAAAGGCGCTAAGGGAACTCCGACTGTCCTCAAAGAACCTTTTCCATCTCAGCAAACACATATGGTCAAGCAACCTGCCCCATTTGCACCATTTGGCTCTCAGGTGTTCATGATGAACAGTTCTACACCCATTTCCATCACTACTCGGTCGAAATATTATGCCAGATCATGCCAGGCAGCCAGGAAAGAGGTCGCTAATGGTCCTCCTCCCCCACCTGCCCTTGGTCCTCTTGAGATTGAAAGGCCCAGTGCTAAATCCATTGTACGACCACCTTCAAAAGGTGTTCTCCGAAAATCTTCTTATAATCCTAACGCTCATGATGCTCAACATTACAGTATTGTTGAGGATTTAGCACAGGCATCGTCCCCGATGTCTGTGTTAGAAGTGCTTCAGAGTTGTCCATCTCAACGAAAAGCGTTATTATCTGCGATCAGCGGGATTGATCCTGCTAATTCTAGCCTTCTCACTTTCGACTTAGGGAATTTCGTCCCTCGACTTCCGCACCAGATTGCGCTTGTCATACAAGTTGGAATTAATGGTCTCAACATCCATAGAGTCGTTGTGGACGAAGGTGCATCCACCTGTCTCATGTCATCTACTTGCTGTAAATCCATTGGCTCTCCAGCCCTAACTTCGTCACCCAATTCCCTTGAGGCATTTAATGGAAGGGAATCGAAACCCTTGGGTGTTCTTGCTAGCTTGCTGATCACGTTGCAAGGAAAGATGGTCGATGTTGAAGTAGAAGTAGTTGACGCTAAACTCAATTACAATATTTTACTCGGTCGCAGTTGGACTCACACTATGCTGTGCGTTTCGTCCACCCTCTTCCATCTTCTAAAGTTTCCACATGAGGGAAAAATCATTACTGTCGACCAGTTGTATTCTTTACCTCGTCTTCTGAGAACAACGTTCCATACGTGGATCAGATTCCTTCTCCCCCTGACAGTGTAGGGACGGGTCTTTTCAAAGATCCTGCCCTCATGGGTATCTTTCCCCTTCCACCCCCAAATACCATTGAAGTTAATATGATCTCTCGGTCAGATGACCCGTGGATTGTCCCTTTACCTGAACAGGTTGATTCATTTGGGGATTCAATGCTGCTTAGTCCAATTGAAATCAATTATTGCGAGTTTGCAGCTGCATATGATTCTCCCCCTTCTGAAGGTGCTCCTTTGAGCATGTATCTCGATGTTTATTCTCAATCCCCCTGGCTCGGCGATGCGGATTCTCCTGACCCTTTGAAAGAAGTGTTTCCATCCGATGAGGCTATCATGGAAACTATGTCTCTCGAAGACCTACCGTGGAGCAATGGGCATCATCGTTCCTCGTTTATGCCTGGCCTCAGGGCAATGTCTAACTGTCTTGAGTGTTTTTCATCTCGAGTTCCTTCTCCACCACTTCAAATGCCTATCTTGACTCACGAAGTCTTTGCTGAAGGTAACTTGAGTAACATCACCAAGACGATGCCTATCGACATTTCCATGAAACCGCGAATTGTTGAGAACATCCATGTGGGAGTCACTTGCTCTTCCGATGAAGTACAAGTGTCTAATAGCCTCTTTCATGAATTTCGTGATTTTTTCGCCTAGTCTTACAAAGATATGCCTCGAATTGATCCCAGTATTGTGGGGCACGAGATTCCCACCTACCACGGTACGAAGCTTGTTTTCTAGCGTCTTCGTCCAGTGCATCCTCGAAAAGCCGCCGCCATAAAAGCTGAAGTTGAAAAACTTCTGAAAGCGGGTTTCATTTATCTGATTCCTTTGATAGAGTGGGTTTCTAACATTGTTCCTGTGGATAAGAAGCAGGGCGCAATTCGTGTATGTGTTGACTATCACGATATTAATCAGGCCTGTCGTAAGGATAACTATCCCACCCCTTTCATTGATCAGATCATTGACTATTGTGCGGGGAGTGAGATTTTTTCCCTTATGGACTGATTTTTTTGGCTATAATCATATCAACATTCTTTCGTCTGATCAACACAAGACCGCTTTTATCTGTCCTTGGGGAATGTTTGCATAGAAGAAACTATGTTTCGACTTGAAGAAAACTGAGGCTACGTTCCAGCGCGCGATGTCTTATTCCTTTCATGATATTCGTCATATTGTTCAACCATACCTGGATGACCTTCCGGCTCATTCAACTGCACGAAAAGACCACCCGGACCATCTCCTCCAGATCTTTCTTTGTTGTAGACGCTACAACATTCGGCTCAATCTGCATAAATGCGTCTTTTGCATCGATTCCGGTAGACTTTTATGGTTTATCGTATCCAAAGACGGAATTCGCATTGATCTGCTTAAGGTTGAGGCTATTGTTAATCTCCCCTCTCCATCCTCGTTACACCAACTCCAGAGTCTCCAAGGGAAAGCCAATTTCTTACGTCGTTTTATCCCGAACTATGCCGAAGTAGCCAAAGGGTTCACACGACTTTTAAAGCAGGACGTCCCTTTCTGTTGGGATGAGATTGCTCAGCAATATTTTGATTCACTTAAGATGTTTCTTGTCAATGCTCGTCTATTACGTCCTCCAAATTATCATCGTGATTTCACCCTCTATCTAGCTACCATCTTCAGTACGATCGCCATGGTTTTGGTTCAAGAAGATGATGACGGTAACGAAAATGTTATTTATTACTTGTCTCGAAACCTTCTCAACCCTGAAACGCGTTATGCACATGTCGAGAAGTTAGCACTGGCTACGGTCTAGGCCATCCAACGTTTTCATCCTTATATCCTTTTACGCACGGTGATCGTGATTTCTGATTGTAACCCCATGACCTATATTCTGTCTCGACAGTTGCTGGGGGGAAAATACTCGAAGTGGATCGTTATCCTCCAAGAGTTTGATTTGGAGTTTACCACTGCAAAATCAAAGAAATCACTCATTTTCGCTGATCTGATTTGTTCTCTCCCCGCCAACTCTGCTCCTTCTTATTCCGAGGATCATATTCCAGACGAAACTCTTTTCTTGATTAGCACCCTTGATCCATGGTAGGTGATATAATTACATATCTCCAGACTTCTACTTTTAGGTCTGAGTTGAGGAAAGATGCCCGACGCCGCATTCAGCACCAGTCGCAACCTTATCGTATTATCGGAGATACCCTCGATTGTGTTGGGGTCGATTCCATACTCCGCCGATGTCTGACCCTCGAGGAAGCTGAGAAAGTTTTAAATGACTGCCACAGTGGCACCTGTGGTGGTCACATGTCTGGTGATGCCACCACATAGAAGATTCTTCGTGCTGGCTATTTCTGGCCGTCCATTTTTAAAGACTGCATTGTTGTAGTACGAAAATGTCATTCGTGCCAGATATATCAATGCAATATGCGTGCGCCACCCTTTCTTTTACACCCTGTCATTACCGTTGGTCCTTTTTCCAAATGGGGCATCGATTTTATGACGTGTAACCCTCGCTCGGCCGGGGGGCATGCCTATATTATCGTCGCTGTCGATTATTTTACAAAATGGGCCGAAGCAATGCCTACACTGGCTGCGGACGGTAAGACATCAACACAATTCATATTCAATCAGTTTATTACTCGGTTTGGTGTCCCACAAGCCATCGTTACCGATCATGGTTCACATTTCTCAGACTATATGATGGCGGAGATGACGTCTAAGTTGGGTCTGCGTCACAAAAACTCAATGCCTTATTACCCTCAAGCTTATGGCCAAGTTGAAGCCATAAAAAAAGTTCTTGTTACAATGATTCAACGAAAAATTGGGATCCATAAATCAAATTGGCATCTCATGTTGTTTTCAGCTCTATGGGCTTACCGAACGTCGATTAAGAGTGCAATCGGATTCACCCTGTTTCAGTTGGTGTACAGTCTGGAAGCTACTCTTCCGATTGAATGTGAAATCCCTTCACTCAAATTAGCTGTGGAATTACTACCTAATACTTCACTTGAAGAAGAGCGTCTCCTCTATTTAGAGAGATTGGATGAAACTCATCGCTTAGCTGCTTTGCTCATCGAAGCACAGAAGAAGCGAGTCAAAGCTCATTTTGACCAAAAAATTTCCCCTCGTTCTTTTATCGAAGGTGACCTCGTTCTCTGTCTGCAGGCAAACTCATGACAAGTAGAGAGGTGAGGCAAAATTCCAACCATATTGGCTGTTAGGCTCTCTTACATCGTCAACGTGTGTTCAAATGCAATTTACTGGGTTGAGTGTTGTGAAGGTATCCTTAAGCACAACCAGAAAATGGGTTGCCTAAAGTGTTATGTGCTTGGAAGTCATTCATGCATAATAATAACATGTATAGGTAATTTTCAATTGTTTATACTTTTTGGTTTGATATTACTTTGTATTTTTTTACTTATTAGGTCTTTTTGTTATGTAGGATATCACTTCTTCCCTACACAGTAGGTTTATAGTTAGGCATTACGTTGAGACTTGTCTTTGCAGCCCCAATATTTATGTCTGTTGGTGAGTTGATTAACCTACAAGGTATTTGTCTAGGACCTACTACAAACAATGTTGCTGAATATAGTGTTGTTTTGGAACTATTAACCAAGGCAGTTAACCTCGGCATACGCGCATTGCTTGTAAATCTAGATTCGCAGCTTGTTCTTCTTCAACTTAACGGTCATTATTCGATTCGAAACCCATGCATTTTGAGGTTGTATTTGCGTATTCGTTTGCTTGAAAGACATTTTGATTTCATCACATATCAACATATACCAAGAAGAATGAATACATTAACTGATGCAATAGCTAACATTGTGCTAGATAGACATTTGCACAATTTATAAAACATCATCATATGTAAATAGACCCATGTAGAAAATAGATGTATATATATCGATTGTTTGCAACGTGTGCATCATTAAAACCCAAAAAATATATATGTATGTTTCAGTTACATCTCAAGACAACATGTCTCTCAAAATGTGTGGAAATAAAAGCCTAGGTGCCTAATCAACGTGGTGTTCATGATAGCATGTCACCGCCCGTACCAACCGCCTCAGCAAACGGTGGATACGACTCGGCACCCCTACGGTATGCCTCTGATAGGCTCGAGGAACATCATCAAAGCGAGCGTAGTCCGGAATCCCACAGGTGATCCCCTCTAGGTTTTGTACTATCTCCTCCTCGCTGCCCTCACCATGAGGATCAAAATCGCGAGGAGTTCGCCTCGCTATTGGAGACATACCTGCAGGTCGCTCTGGGTCAACATCTGCATACATATAAGATTAACTATCAAAACATGCATATATACCAAAAAAATCATAAACTCATGAAAATAAAAAATGAGTCTCATCTAGCTCTTCGTCCTAATCCTCTCCCTCCGGGAGCGGGAGGTCTGGATCACCGGTGAAGTATGTACCCGAGCAGGGCCAATCCTCCACGACAATCAGTTGTCGGCGAAGCCAATCGAAGAATTCCGGCCTCCAAGACATCTGTTGGCTGCCCCCTGCTCTGGGCATCAACGCAGCCCATCGGGCCATTCGTGGTTCTCTGGGTGGTGGCATCAAGACAATGACCTCCTGGCACTGGAATATCGGTAGTCGTTCCAAGAAGAACGATACCAAAATTGATCCATACCCAAACTGTTTCAGTTTTCCCTTCTTGCACTTGGTTAGTTACCGCTTCATGTTTATAGTCACGGCCTCTGCCCAGTTGTAGAGGATCGGGGTTAGGCAGTCTACGACAAGAAGCAGTTGTGTCTTCGTTCATGCAGTGCTTGCGATCCTGCAGCCCGCGTGATAGTGTGCAGCACTACTTTTAGTGCCAAATTTGGGATGGTTTGGATGTCAACCTTTCCGCTCTTTTATCCTTTCCGTGCCCCTCGGCACACCCTGTCAATCACCATCACCATGATCTCCATGGTAGGATAGGTACCGGTCATGATAGGGACTGCACCCTTGCGCGACAATCCTGTGATAAAATATACATCAAAAACTTCAATTTCAAGTTCCTGATCTCAAAGCACGAACTTTTCTTGGTCTTCATCCCAGATGCTTATTAAATACAGAAGCAATTCTAGCTGAGCCCAGAGGCACGGTGTCAGGAAGAATTTCTTTAGCCCACAATCTCTGAGGGCGTCCATGCATCGGTCATTCTCCATGGTAAGTTCATCTTCTTCACTGTGTTCTCTCTATTTCCACTCAATCACCATTCTTTCTGCTTGGTACCTACACACATTGTTCATATGAGCATTGTTAGTCTACTTGGGCATTGAAATTTGCAAACAACTGACTGCATTTTCCTTATATTAATGCAGATTTTTAGGTTACGCGGTTGACGCGACTGTTTCTCTAACAGTCGCGAAGAAGTGGGCGATTGGCATGGGTCCATGCCCGAAACCTACACCAACCGCGATGCCCTAGTTTTTGATAAATCCCCTCCTAGGAAATCAAAATGGCGAGTGCAGGGAATGAAATTTAGCTTAAAATATGGGAAATTGTGTCGGCTCTTACCTGAGACTAACGGAATCAAGATTGTTTCACTGGATCACTCGCAATCGCCGCCGCAAGATTATAAAGCACAATGGGTCATTGTTGCTCCAAAAGAGGTAAAAGTGAAAAGTAAATAATTTTTACCACTTATGGAATTTTATAACTTTTCAAGATCTTAAATTAGGTTTTAAAACATATTTTTCGACTATTTTATCATATTATTTTTGAGAAATGGGTTTTACACGTGTCTCTTGTGCAGCAACAGGTTTTTCGCATGGTTATAAAGAAGTGACGAGTTATATTTTATACTTTTTTCGGACTCGGTAAAAACACAAAAAAGTCACTACTTGAGTCCTCTTTCAACTCTTTTCTGACTCTCTAAAACTGAAAAGATTACCGAGATGCTTGTCATTTTCAACTCGTTAAAATGGCTGCGAAACGATATCTACCTAGTATACGTCTACCCATTTTTCGGGTTGGGATAGATTATTTATGAAAAAGAAATACCTTAGCCTATCGTGACTAAGAGGTTCTCTCAGACACAGTTTTCTACCTTTTCGGATCTGAGAGACTATTTACGAAAAGGGCCTTGCTGGAGTTTTCTTTTCTGCTTTCTTTTCAAACTCTCTAAACATGAAAAGATGTTGATTTCGCCCTTTTTCAGACTCGTTAAAAAATGATGACATCAGACTCCGTCGTTATGATGTTACCCGAGTTCCTCCTTCCTAGGGCTCGTAAAATGTACTAGGATGGATTTTTCCAAAGGAAAAAATTACATCGCAAGCATACGCTATCCCCTTCAAGCTTGTTTTAAAAAATAATTGGGGTACTTGCCAGAAATGGTGGGGGAAAATGGAACCAGATTGTAGTCGTGTTGGCAGTATGTCACTCTTGAACATGGCACTTGTTTGCATTCGTGTCGGGTTGGGGAAGTCTCACTTCGTCATTTTTTTGCCTCTATGGGTTTGGGTAATCTCTTTTGACCTCTCATCTGCTCTTTTCCACATCGCCATGACCTCGGATCCCTTGATGTCAAATACTGCGAAATCCAGTGTCGTGTCGCCGATATGTTGAAGAGAAGTTTTCCTCTGAATTTTTCAACCTCCATCTGATTCTTTGTTGGTCTTGATTCACAAACATTATATCCCTCTGTCTCGTGTCGATGATGTGGGAAACATTATGGCCCACCTTCGATCAGGTCACCTCCTCTTGACTCCAGCTCATCATCCAGGAATCTGATCTAGAGACTCCCTTCAGGTACCTTGGAGCTTGCATGCCTCAATGGCAGGTTCTTCGCATTCAACGCAAGGTTCACATCATTAGCCTTTGATCGACTGACTCTCTGGGTGTTCGACGTCAGATCACTGTTCACATTCTGTGGATTGTACCTTTTGTACCTTGAGGGCCATTGTCATTATTGGTGGTTTCTCTCGCGTCCGTTACCGGCTTTCATCATTGGCTGGTAATCAGGCGATTTTCTTTCATGTTCGACTTCAGCTCACATATTCACATGCTCGAATTTGTGCTTTTTTCGGGTCGAGATGGAGCACAAGACCCTGGGTTTTTTCTGATAAAATCTAGGTTGTGGGTCCTTTGTGGATTATTATGGCTTATTACATTACTCTTTGATTGGATGGCTGCGACCATACCTGAGTCTATTTGTTGATCCTTATTACTGGATGGCTGCGTCCATACCTCAGATCTCATTTTTTATGTACTCTATTATGGATGGTTGCGCCCATGCCACATGTCATGTATCAGAAATATCAGGTGTATTTGTACTTGCAGGTTTTTCTGACAACAGTGTTTGGGTCAAACACGTTCTCATAAATCATTTCACCCCTGCCTCTCTCTCGGACCTCATGCTTTAGGGGGCATCTGTTAGACAACATTTTGTCACCGTCCCTGCAATCCCTTGCCCCACATATTGGAGGGACATTCCTGTGACCTATGAGCAGTGTCATACTTTTCAAACACCTTCTTTGCATCCTTTTGCATAGGGACATCATTTCTCCTGTTGGACATTTCCTCAAAAAGCACACAAAAACCTATGTTTTGGCCTTGGCGCGGGTAGCCAGTTCACCCCTCGTGCCAATGTGGTAGATTTACACTAGAGCCTGCACCACCTGGCCCTCTGTCTCAGTGTAGTGCCTGTGCCAGCTATTTTAGGAATGTTTCTTAATAAATTATAGGTGGAAGTTTCCTTCTAACCACCTCAGGGATGAGTCACTAGAAGTGGTTAAGTTGATCAACCACGGATCTCCCTCTTTAGGTAGTGGTTTTCACATCCCCTAGAACACTCCTTGAAGATAGGTCTCCCTTCCATAATTATAGGGATCCTAACTTCTCCCTCTCCCTCTATATAAACATGCCTTCTCCCTTTATGAAAGCTAGCTGAACATATAGCCAAAGAGCTGAACTTGGACAAGAGATACTATAGCTAAGTAATTGCTATTGAGAAGGTAGAACCAAGGAGAATTCCGCAGAGACAGTCCCGTATGAATTCCCGACGAGCCTTTGTGAGACATGCTCCGCTTGAACCCTGTTGGAGGAGACCGCAACATCGAAGCTTGGTTTTACTCTTCCTTCCATTTATTAATATACTCGACTATGGTGTTGGTTCCATCATTGTGTTATGTTGATTTTCTGATGCAATTGATTTAGTCCTCTTCGAATGACTGATAGTTACAAATGTGAATTAGTATGTTGTATATCATCATTGTTTCTTGTGTGTGTGCAGGTGTCTGAGCGTGAAAGCGAACAGAGCGTGATCTGTCAAACCAGGAGTGAGAGGAAACCACTGTTTCCGACGACTACAGTAGCGTAGGACCTCCGGTAAGTCATCTATTGAATCTCCATACATTCGTTAACTAGGAATCAATATTATAGCTTGTTTCGTTTGTGGCTAGACCCACTCTAGGTGTAGTGGGATCGCCTCTATCCACATAGGGGATTTACCTCACCAACAATTGGCGCTGGCGGTTTGCAGATTTTACGATCAAATATCTGGCACGCATGACAACTTCTGACAATGAGGATGTAGTTGCGAAATATGGTAGGCCAAAAGTAACCAGCTCGGAGTATCTTCTGCGTGGTAGCATATCAAGACAAGTGTTAACCACAAGCCCCAGCATGACAATCATTTAAAACATTTTCGACTTCCTCAAGCGTGAGGCACCTTCCTAAAATTGTATCGACACCACGACGATAAAGTGCATCGTCAATGATTAGATAATCTTTGGCTTGGTATGGAATACGTCGAAGAGAGAGGTATCAGGCCAAAAAGTCTGGGTTTGGAGATAAATGATAAAATCCCCATACCAAGGATCAGATGATCCGATCAGAAACAGAGACTCTTTAGGAATGGATCGTTCCGACGTAGAAGAAGTACTATAAGAGGGAAGGTCACAAAGAAGCTCAGCCAAAACTAAAGACTTATTTGACTTGGATTTGATTAATTCCAAATCAAATTCTTGAAAAATGACAATCCATTTTGAATACTTGCCCCCCAACAATTGACGTGATAAGATATAAGTCATGGGGTTGCAATCCGAAATGACAATGGTTTTCTGGAACAGGATATAGTGGCAAAATCTTTGGACAACTTGAACAACTACCACGACAAGATTTTCTACGTACGAATACTTCACTTCTGTATCATTGATATTACAACTCAAATAATAGATCAGATGTTCTATCCCATTTTATACTTGGACCAATACCATAGCAATGGTCGTATTAGCCGCAACGATATATAAGAAATAATCACTTTGATAATTGGGGGGATACATTAATGACACCTAGACAAGAGTATCCTTGACAACATCAAAAGAAGCTTATGCAACTTGGTCCCAATGGAAGGGAATCCCCTTTTTCAAGAGGTGAGTAAATCCTTTAGCCATTTCGGCATAGTTGGGTATGAACCTCCTTAGGAAGTTAGCCTTTCGTTGAATTTTCTGTAACTAAAGTAAATTTGATGGTGCAGGAAAATCAAGAATGGCCTGGACCTTCAATGGGTCTATTTGAATTCCTTCTTTTGAGAGGACGAATCCTAGCAAACGACCAGAACCAACACAAAACACACATTTATGTGGATTGAGGCGTATTTTTTAGTGTCGACAGCGTAAAAAGATAGCTCTCAAATGCATCGGGTGATCAATCTGATTTCGTGAATGTGTGGGTAAATCATCTAGATAGGGTTGAACAATGTGGTTGATGTCATTAAAAGCATAATCCATTACTCTCTGAAAAGTGGCCCCGACGTTCTTTAAACCAAACGGTAGTTTCCGATAAGCGAATGTGCCCCATGGATAGATGAATGTTGTCTTATATTGATCCTTAGGGAGGATACTAATTTGATTGTAGCCTGAAAATCCATCCATAAATGAAAATATTTTGCATCTAGCACAATCGTCAATAATCTGGTCAATAAAGGGAGTATGATAGTTGTCTTTTCAAAAATCAAGATTGACATGCCGATAATCAACGCACACTTTGATGGTTCCTTGTTTTTTCATGACAGGAACGATGTTGGAAACCCACTCAATTAATGGAATAGGGTAAATGAAACCAACACCCAAAAAAATTTCAACTTTTGCTTTAATGGCAGCGCCCTTCTTCAGATGAACATGATGAAGGCATTGACGCACCGATTTGACATCAGGGTACATATTAATAGTGTGTTCAATGATACTAGTATCTATGCTTGTCATTTCCTCGTAAGACAAAGAAAATACATCACGAAATTCATGAAAGAGAGAGCGATATGTTTCGAGTTCTAATGGAGAACAAGACACGCCGACATGAATGTTTTATACAACGGCAGGTTTGGTCAAAATATCGATAGAAATGGTTTCTTCAATATTTGAAAGATTTCGCTCGAAATGAATTGAATTAATAGGAAAACAATTCGAAAAGAAATTTTTAATCGATGGGTGATATAGCTCACTAAGATTATTTTCTTCATAATTAGGAAGATGGGAACGATGTTGATAATCTTCCCATGGTTATCCTTCTGACATCATGGTTTCCAAAATATTCTCATATGTCAAGAAAGTTGAGGAAAAAGGATCAGATGGAGTACCAAAATCTAAGGAACGATCAACCCAAACAACCGGTGACGATGATTTCGGATTCGCCACCCAAGCTAGATAGATTGATTTCTATGCCATCTCAATAGGGCTGGGTGGTAGAAACTCATCCAATTTAATAATTTTAGAATCACCCGTACTCTTCCTTAAGCCATATGGAGTGGAAGAGATAATGTAGCAGGTCCCTATACTTGCAATTTATGTCGACGTTGTAGGCGGCGGTAATGCCAAGGTTCCCATGAGAGTGGAATCCCTTAAGAGTCCTACACCAATGTTCTGAAGTGAAAGTTGGGGTGTGTGAACTAACGGAACACTTCTAGTTACCTGAGAATTGGAGGGAAAGAAGGATAGCTGATTGATTACTATGATAACACCTTTATGTGGAAAGACGATCATTTTAAAATATGTAGAAACAATTGTAGTCATAGCATATACCCATGGCATTCCAAGTAAAATATTGTAGTCAAGGGGTCCGTCAACGACCTCAACTTCAAAATTCATTGTTTTTCCCCCTAGTTCAACATGCAAGTTATTGATAATCCCACAAGGCTTATATGTACACCCATTGAAAGCCTTTAACGTCGTTAATGATTGAGATAGGCATGGCGAGCCAAGTGACTTCCAACTATTTAGAGACATAATGCATGTAGATGCTCCCTCATCAATAATAGTACAATGAACAAGGTGATTGATAACATTTACTTGGATGGAGAATTCCAATTCTACTGGTAATTGTGGCACATAGCCCGTATGATTAAAGACTATGAGATTAGAATCAGTCAGATCAATTCCACCAATTACCGACAACAAATCCTATTTCTGGGAGGGGCAATTTTGTAGCACCTCAAGCGCTGACATAGCTGAAGCGGATTGAGCCAAATATTCAACTCTATTATAGTTTTGAGCAGTTCTTGCTCGAGGATTATATTTCTATTTATGAACGACTCCCTTCGGTGGCTTGATTGTCAATTCAGGAATAGCAGGTGGCGGTACCGATTCCGTAGACGGATTCGTGGTCAAGGTAGTAGGCTGATCAGTGGCCTGACTACCGTAATATTTATTACGCGTTGACAACAAAACATCTATAGATGGCTTTGTGATTGATAGCATAAGCACTTGGGAACTAGAAGCTGGATCTGTAGCAACCCAATTTGTGTCCGGATTCAGAAACAGATTTGTTAACACAGATGACGCATGTGAAGTCTTGACCATTTTTGAGACTTCACGCGATGAGGACAATCCCGAAAAAAAATTTCCTCATTACAGATTATGCATGGATAATGAGGTTTCCTATTTCCAAGCGATTGATCAGATGATCTTTCCTGCGAGGTAGAAGTTTGCTTTTTCTTTGATTTCCTTTTTTTTAACTTCCGGGTTGCTTGTCACTTTTTCCTTTGTCAAATGACATGACATTGAATTCAGAAGAAGGGGCAGGATCAGATGCAGTAGTATGATGTGTTCTTGCAGTACCAATCATACCATCTCTGGCATGAGAGTCCTTTGATGGAGGAGGAACAGTAAAATTAGATTGCGGTGCGTTAGGAATTTTCTCGTAGAGCGTGCTAGACTAAGTATAAATCAAGTCTAAATATTGGGCACGAGAAATGACCTGCTCTTTAGTGACGACACCACCCTTAGCCACATCCTCAGTTATGTGTTGACGGGAAAATTTGTCCGGCCAACAGTAGGGGATCTCCCCGGTACAAAGTCCCAATTAGACCTTGAACCGTTTGGAGTAGGGATCCCGTCCGGGGTGTGGGTCCGGCTACCGCTTAAGACGCCTTCCCTTCAGTCTCAAAAGAACCTGATTGAACCTACGGACACACACACTTATTCACATGATACAGAATACAGGATTGATGCATTAAACACGAACCAAACACTATGCGTAGCAAGATCATAAATAAAGCATGTACACCTCAGGAGATGTCATTAGCAACACATCTTTGGGGGTAATGCTTATAAGGTAGTCTGACCACAAAAGAAATAGTTCTTTATGGTGAGATATCCCTTTACTTTCTGAAAGATAAAATGAAATGCTAACAAAATAGTTCATTAACATTCATTAATAGAGAAGATGATAAATTGAACATCATTGATACAACACAGATAGCCATGACGCATAAATTATGACGTGAAGAGTGCAACTTCATTAATCATAGGATGTTCTGAAACTGTACAAGGAATACACACAGTTTTCACACAGCAAAACACATCATAACCATAGGGTGTTTTAACAAGTATTTGTATTCATATAAACAAGAGTATAATCTTTCAATACAATGCCATGTAGCTCTTGAGTTTCCAAAAGAAAAAGCCCTTTTACAAGCTCCCGAAGGAGTATTTATAAAACAAAACCTGCCCTTTGGGCTTCCTTGACCTTTCATCTTCCTGACCGTTGGGCTGCCTTACGACCCAGTCCTTTTGCGACTTGCGACCTGCGACCTGGCTGCTGTTGCAACCTGCGACCTGGCTGCTGTTGCGACCTGCAACCTGACTGGGTCGCGGGGTCGAAGGTTGTAAGAGAATGGCAAAGATGCGACCTTGCGACCTTGCGACTAGGTCGCTGGGTCGCGGGGTCGCGGATCGTGAAAACAGCCGCACATGCGACCTTGCGACCTTGCGACTAGGTCGTTGGGTCGCAGGGTCGCGGATCGTGAAAACAACCGCACATGCGACCTTGCGACTTTGCGACTAGGTCGCTGGGTCGCGGGGTCGCAAAAGGCGAAAAAAAATTAGAGATATGCGACCTTGCGACTAGGTCGCTAGGTCGCGAGGTCGCAAAAGGTGAAAAAACGAAGAGTTGCGACCCTGCGACCTTACGACTAGGTCGCTGGGTCGCGGGGTCGCAAAAGGCGACAATATCAAAGACACGCGACCTCGCCAGATCTGGGACCAGCGACCTCCTGGGCTTGCGACCTGAGACCTCCAGCCATTCTTTCGATCTTTGAAAAGATCCACATTTCCCACTAGAGAGGACCCCAGCTTCGGCTTTGCACGTTGAACACCTCTACCTGCAAACAACGTAACACGGGTCACATATTTTCACCATATTAATGCTAAAGTGTGGTTAGTTAGCTGAAGGAAAGATTTAGCAAATAATGCATTTAGACCCCTGTGTGGTCCAGTTTTCTCAGATTGTAAACATGCAGACTCCCACGGCAATTACTGGCTGCCAGAGAGTCTTCACCCGCTCCCGTGGAGGCTCAGCTAACGAATGTAAACCCCGATCTAGAGAACCGATCACTAAGGATGTAATAGGCTTCAGACATGAAGAACAAAATGTTATCCGATTTTGAGATGAAACAGCAGAGAGCGCTGATGAATAAGATGGCTCATCTTGAATATGAGAATAACAATAGTTTCTTTCAAGAGTGGCTCTGCGTGATCCGAAAACCAACCAGCTACAGCACGACCCAATTCACGATATGCTACAGTCCTCCTTTCTTCCACCGAAAACTCTATCAATAGCTGCCTCAAAATGTGACATATTGATCTCGGTCTTTTCACACTCCACGCTTCATTTACTGTGCGAGAAAACTCAGCCAGTATGCGCTGATGACAGTGTCGAATACTAAAAAATACATGAAAGGAACCTTGGCGCATGACTTTTTCTTGTTGCAGGGATTTGACGTCGGCACCTTCCTTACATGGTAGTTGAAAACTCGTATCATTTGCCACGAGAAACCTTTATGGACTGGGATTCTGTATGTGGATGAACAATTATACAAGTTATGCACGTCGTCGATTTTTCTTTCGTTGCCTCTCTCCTTGAATCGTTTCGTGTATTCATCCATAATTCAACAGAATGGCGCCCGGTCCTGAAAACATACTTTTAAAAACCGTAATTATGCAGAGCTGCACTGATAAATACGTTAAGTTTCGTTGCTATATCACCATTCGAATGCATAACGTGTCTGAGACCTTTCTTCTGCTGAATCAAAAGAAACTAATGGTTGTTTCCCACGGAGCGTTTTGCTTTTTCCTGGTGCATCCCACGGTAGCAGCTGAAACCCTGCGCATGCATTCTGGATGGGATGTCATTGCCACTTTTTCACAGCTAACTCCGCGCTGGATAATGGAAAACACTGCCGCCTCCACCGAAGCACTGATCCAGTGATAATGGACTGTTACTAAATGTGATCAGCGTAGCAGGTTCAAAGAGCGATTCTCTCCCGGAATATCGCCGTTGGGGCTGCAGAAGTTAGCTATTATCTGCTCCTCTGAAAATAGCGCAGCATGCCTTCTATGGCGCTGGATTTTCGGTCCGTGCTTTTAGTTGCAACGCATGAATTATTCGTCTTCTATTCCAGCACGACGGTTGCCATGCGGACTGGGAGATAGATACGTTGGAAATTTCATCCATGCCACTTTGAATAATCAACGTATTACAATAGCCTGCTGCCACGTAGGAACACGACTTTCGGATCATCAAATATATCTGCTCCCAACCTTTTAGCGTGGGTTGAAAACTTGCCATCGCAACCTTGGCTCCATGTCACATGTCCACATGGTTTCGGTGCGCCATCTTACGTGTTCTTGCACTGCTCAAAAAATAGTTGTAGATTGTCACGCATGCGCCGTAGTATTTATAATATTTGCTGTCATGTTTCTAACATACGTTTCGATCATTATATATCCGCAATCGTTGTCTTACCATGGATTGAAACTGCAAAATTGAACTATGGCTCCATGCAACGTATCCATGCACTCTACGCCATGTTTCACACGTTGGGTCGAACGCCATATATACCTACCTTACGTGGATGAACATTGCACCATCAAACTGTTTGCGCCCGCTCCATGTCTTAAACATAAACCTTGACCATTCCGAATTTGCTCAACACGTTTTAACATAAGTCAAAACCGCACCATAGAAATGTTTGAGCTCTATTGTCATGCATTTTTATATGGTTCTGATCGCTTGTGCCTTAATTATAAAGTTTGATCGCAGCATACGTATATTAGCTTCTCAAATCATTAACCACGATTTGAAAACCACCAACGAGCCTTTGATTTCCATGCAACGTGCCATTTGGTTTCTGTGCCACGTCTCCACGTAAGGCTGACCGCTCGCACTATGGTTGTATCACCGAATGTATTTATTTGCTGTACACCATCGAGCATTCGCGCACATGCAACGTGCCATGGTTATTGTAACATACCATGCACTTCACTCTATGTTTAACCCATACGCTTGGATCATTATATCCGCCACAGCTATGTTTACGTCCTATTCAAAATTATGTCTTCATATGGTTCGTGATCCACCACTTTATATTGCTCCGAAACTACATGGCCTTGCACCTTGGTTTCATATACAACACAACTTAGGCCGATCGAATGTGTGCCAATTCGTAATGTCTTGACATGGTTTTTCTCCGCCATTTCTTATGGCTTTGAACCCATATGATTTTGCCTTGGTTAAATTGTATAAAATCATTAATTTTGCATCCGCCATGTAGCTTGGGATTAACCATAATTGCCCCTTGTACCCAATTTGCTAGAGTTGCCAACACAACTCAAAATGATTGTTGGTTCAGAAAAATGGCCTTTTTAATAAAATTTGAACAATGTCCAAAAACAAAATGTGCTTCGCCATTACTTGACTTTGGTTTAAATGTGCAACATAACTTTGCTTCATTGAATGTGCGTTCCTTATAATGTTTTCACATAGTTTTGCTGATGTTAAAGAGTCCACGGCCACCCTTGCCTCTAGGTCCACTTACACCCAAGCCACTTTGTGTTCTTCGCCCAAAGTAAATGAGAGACCCCAGAATCAATAATATAGGTGCACATCTCAGCAACTCTTGATACCAGACCATTTCTGACACATATGTCACAGGAACATAATCATGAGGACCAATACCCAACGCTTCTTGTGCATCTTCCAACTTCTGCTCAAAGGATTCAACACCTCTAATATTAAAAAAAATACTTATGTTGGCTGCCACCCTCAGAGGAAGGTCCGTCTGACATGCATCTTTACATCACTGCTTTCACTTTGGGTAGAATCATTTGGTGGATTTCGAACATAACTTTGGCTAGAGATTCGTTTGAAACCACAGTATGGTCGACAAGCCCAGGTTCCTTAATCTCTTCAGGTGCAAGAGGCTTAATCTTATTTATCTCGGTGCCATGACAATCATTGATGAGTTGATCAGTCGTGGGATGGACCTGTATAATCAACATAACATTAATTAGTTCATAGTTATTCTTTGCGAATGGTGCCCCTAGATAAAACGTATGAGATTAACGAGTTTAAAATATGCATTCAGTCAACATGCTTAATGACCTACAGCAGGAGGGCTTTTACTCGTCAATACACACAAGGTTCTCGTTCAAACATATGCATGGCAATCTCATTACACATGGCGCGAATGCAGTAAGAGTGTTCGAGCGTACGCTAGATGATCCCTCCCACATATGGCGTGATTGCAGCGACAACATCAAGTCATGGTGATGAGACAACTCGTGAGGGGTTAGAGATAGGTCGGTGGGATGTCGCTGGCTGCAGGTCAGGTGAAATACTTTAATGCCTAGGCGAGCAGAGGGGGAACCCAAAATTTTAAATATACCCAAAATTTTGGGTGGTGTTGTAGCGGCTACAACAAATGGTAACATGGATTTAATGAACCACTCAACAAGGAGAGTGCTCAAGAACAAATGTCTTAACCATTCTACGATGACGATGCCACTCATGAATATGATCAGAAATGTGAGTAGCATTAGTCTGTTTAAAATTAGTCAAGAATTCTGTTCCAGTTTCATATCGTATGGGTAACTGGAAGTGAGTAAAAAATACAATATCTAGGGTAGTGAAATTATCAAAAGAACCTCTAGGGAACTCAATTTACCATTTTGTAGTCAGACCAGTGAGCGTACGCTGGAAGAGATGTAGCCGAACAGAGTCATCATTTAGGGAGTTTGATGAACACCACAAATGATAAGTCATAACATGAGTCTACGGGTCTTCTCCAGGGTTTCCATTGAACTTAGGAATATCCAAGGGTAATTTATGAGGTATCATCGACCACCAAGGAGCATAGTTGATTGGATCGTTGGTGAGACGATTTAAATATGGTAACTCTAAAGTTGCAACAAAGGGAAACTATCAATTGAGGTTGGGTTGAGCATAGCCAGGGTATGATGGAATTGCTTGGGCAACAGGCCTTTGAGCACCAGCATAAGGAATCCGTATATGGTAACCTAGATAAGGGTTGTTTTGATAGGAAAACGCTTGACGATTATGTTGACCAAAACCTGGGTACGATACTTCCTGAAATGAAGATTGTGGCATTTGCGCTTGAGGCTGCCAAGGGGTCTATCCACCAATGTTATAACCCAAATTAGGATAACTTGGATTCAGTTTAGGATAGGGATAACCTAGTTGTGGCTGCGACATCCCATAATATGGTAATCCAGCTTGTGAATAAATGATTCTGGGTACAGGTTGTTATAAATTAGCCGAAGGAGTTGGAGTCTGAGGGCCCGATACTTGAGGGTATTGAGTTGAAGGACCCACCTGAAATGGTTTTTGTACAACAATTTGAGTCTGTAACAGGGGTAAATATGTATTAACAAGTGGAATTGATGTGGGTGCAACAGGTTGAACTGGTTGATATGAGTTTACAACCGTTTGTGGTTGGATAGGAAGAGTGGGCTGCCATTGAAAAACATTCATTTCGAAATTAGGTTGACCAAAAAATGACGAAGTAATATCAAAGTGGGTGACCATAGGTTGTCCCCCAACATGAGGAGTATAATAAGACAAAAAATATTGTTCCCAAAATGCAGGGAATCTAGTTGAGATGGTATTGGATGGAATAGACCCAGATGGACTAGCTTGATATTGCCCCGATGATGGATATAAAGGATCAAGACGTTCAGTACTCACTATAGGTTTACTAGTTACAATACCAAATGATGACATTGGTGAAGTCCATGGGTTTGAATATGCACTAGAGAAAATTCTAGATAAAGATTTATAACCTGATGGGACCATAGGGCCACCATGTAAATATGACTCTGGTGAAGTTGTGAACATCGAAGGAGTAGCAAGAGCAGTTGATGACGCAATCGGAATAGATGGTCCAATCAAAGATGTTAGTTCAGCATGGTTACTTGACCAAATGTATACCCTTTTGAATCGACGGGAATTTGAATAGGCACAGGATCAACAAAAGAAGAGGGTGGTGATTGAGGAAAAGACTCGTATAGGTAAATATCCTCCCCAAAATGGGTTGGAGTTAAAGTTGTTTCGTCTTATGGTATTTCTTCAATCGAAATTAAACCAAGTGGAAGGATTTCATTGTCAAGCCCAAAGTATATTTCAGGAGGTTGACTACACGATATGGGAGACTCAATGGCTACAATAGATTGTGGGGTGACCGATACATGAATAAATTCTGATCGTTCGACTTCCGGATGCAGATGTTCTAGAAAAAAAGAGACAGGATCTGGATCAACTTCCAGTTGAACAACGTCGAGTTCAAGATGTATGATCTCACTGATTGGATGGATCATGACTATGGGTAGCTGTGAGGACTCCGTCTCGACAACAGTAGACGAAATAGGATTTGTAGAAATAACTTGTGTTGACTCTGGTATATGGGAAGATGATGCTTCAACATAGGTACTAGTGATACTGATTTTGGTAGAGTGGTGTCGCCTTTGCCGACCAGAAGTGACTTCCTGTGGTAAAGGTGGTTAAAATGCAAGTCTACGTGAATGACGGAGAAAGGGATTTTGTTCTTCCATGATGACTGATTTATTTTATGACTAAAAAAAAATAAAAAAAATAAAAGGGTAATGCTAGGAAAAAGGTTTACCAAGAAACTATGAACTGCAGAATACCTCCTAGCGAACCAAGAAGTATGGGCAGGCAATCTCCCCGAATGTTGTGTTCGGTGTATCACAATTTACAATGTGGCTGAGTCAGTTCACTATAGATGGATAGCAACCTAAGTTGTCCTCCCAAATATACCCAAAGGTACGTGGAGGCCCAAGTCCGTATTAGGGTTGTCTAATGAGAAACCGCACAGTGAGAGCACCCCTTTAGCATTTCGTACTATAACACCACCCGATATACCTGAAGGTACGTGAACGAGCTACTATATACTTACGTAGGTGGAGTGAGGTATAACACTCAGAATGTATTGCAGACAATTAACGAAAACTGCTATGGTTTACAACGCCGAACATGTCTCTAGCCTAGACCTTATAAATATTATCGTTATGGTTCCAATGCTTTTTTAGGTAAATTGATGTAAATTTTAAGTTGATCTTGTTTATCAATTTTCCTTTCAAGGTTCACCGCAATGATGTGATGGAAAATCCTAAAATGCAAACTAAAATGATAAGAAAACTTTTCAATTTTAGCTTTTTCAATGAAAATATTAGCTACTAAAGGGAAAGAGAAATCAGTTTTGGGAGCAAACAACAAAGAGCACAAACTAATATGCAACTTTCCTAATTTGTTCCTATGCAAAACACACAATCCACTACATGCAAATGCAGGTTTTTATTTTCAGTCCCCTTAATGTGAATGCAAAAAGGAAACTATATGCATCAAATCAACAAAAAGCAAATGCTTTCTTATTTGAGAAACAATGAATTTAACAACAATTTCTCTTTTAGGAAAAATGAAGAATGGAACTACAATTTTTCCTACAGGAAACTAATGCAGAAATAAAAATACTTTGAATTTGATTTGTCAATGAAAAAGAAAAACACTTAAAGAAACATTGAACAAACTTACTTTTCAAAGGAGGTGATATGAAAATGGGTTGGATAACTTGTTATGCTTTTCAAGAACCTCCCACTCAATTAAACAAATAAATGATCTAGCTTGTACTTGACAATTTGCAGAATTATTACTTGAAAGTGGTGTATGATTTTTAACTATTTAAATGTCTTACGTTCATTTATTCTTGCTGAAATTTAACATGTATAAAAACAACATAATTCACCAATAAAACATCCATTCATAACATCAAAAATAATCTAGGATTTCACCCGAATATCGTGGGCTACGTCTCCTTTGAGCTTTGTCATCTTGACTTGGCTCTTTGGGATTATGGTAAAGTTTCTTTTACAAGTTCCACACTTAACTCCAATGGATACTGAACTGATCCAAAGGGCTTAGAATACCATTAGGAGGTTGAAGATTTGATTCTCGCCGGCTCCAAAATAATTTTACAAGACCGTTCCAGGGCCACGTGGCAGCCTACGAGCCTGCCAAGTGGCAGTTTTTCATTGGCTCGAAAAACAAAAATTCAACCAGTTGTCGATTTACACACTAACACTTGTCACGACTTGACTGGTTCAAATGGAATATTCTGGGAAATATTCCCTGTAATATTCTCTTTTTAATTTTCCAAAATTCCAAGTCAAACTTGGTCAAAGTCCAATTTTTGCAGTTTACTAGACTTTTCAAAATGTGATAACTTCTTCATACGATGTCGGTTTTTCGAACCATTCACGGCACCTGAATTGCAACGATGAGACATTTCCAGTCGCTCAGGTTCGACAAAATTCTGAACACTTTGAATTTTGAGCTATCATTCTAGTCCATGATCCATTTATGATAAGGAGGAAGGATCAGGAAAATTCGCTGGTCTCTATGAGGTATCAGACAGTTGAAAAAAAAACAAACAAAATCCTGAATGTGATGGAAATGACAAATTCAAAGGGAATTTGGTTGGCTTAGGGGGCAACACAGTCTCTAAGAGGAGATAGTGTGTTGCAAAACACCCCTGAGTGGGAGACAGTGCTATGTAAAGCACTGTGTCTTAACCAACAGTGTGTTGGGCGCAACAGAGAACAAAATTCAAGCTACTAAACACACTTCTAATGAAATTATTTGTTTCAAAAGCCTAATAATTGAGATTAGATGCTACTGGGTGGATAAGCAAAGGCAAAAACACCAGGAATGAAGGGAAAATCCCTATCGGAGTCGCCAATTTTTTTATGTGGAATTATGAATTATGGATAAAACACATTCCCAAAATGTGCTGCTATGCATTTAGAACAATAGGTCAAAGACTTTGCAGACACTTTTCCTAAGAGTAAATAGACACACATAAAGATGGAGAAACTTACTTGTGATCCAAGTGCTTCCTAATCTCCTTTTTTCACTCTTGTTGTAGCTTCCAATCCAACTTTGATCGCCAGACTAGTTATTGCAAGTATAAACACTAAACAACAAAGAGATTGCAATATACAGATGACTATTTATCTTAATCAGTTAAATCAATGAAACATGAAACATATATATCAGCAAGGATCCATGATATGAAAGATAGAAACATAAACAGATACATATGTGGGAAAATGAGCAGCAATATTTTTTAATGGATAGAAGGGGGAGGTTACAACCAGTGATTGATTTGACGTCACCATCTCCAGCATTCATCTTAGCCTCATCACAATAAACATCTTACCAACAAAATATTGCTTTAATCACACTCAATTGAGAATCCAACAACATTTCTTTACCAAATTTCTTCCTTCTCAAGCACTAGGATCTGTGCTCAATTTATAGAGCAGTTGAGGGTAGTTTCTCAATCAATAAATTTCTAATAATAGGCAAGACATGTTCCCAAGCTTAGAGGTGTTAGATGGACACATGGATTCGAAGTTTGAAACATATGAACTCTTCTAGAAGGCACATGCCATGTGGAGATTCCAAAACAACGAGAATTTCACTCCCATTTGACCAACACACTCTTGAATGTCGGGAAGTGCTTTTCAGAGCACCCTTGAATGGAGGTAACTGCATATGCAAAACAGTTAGTCCCTTGAGAGACTGTGTTAGTGAGCTCATAGGTGATATAACATGTACTTCAAACCTTGGAAACCTTGCAATATAAGTCATGGATTATTTGTTCTTGTTCTTGTCTTAGGGCATGGAGCAACTGAAATGATAGGGGATGATAGACCCTATTTAATTGGTTCTGGGGATGATGTCCACTTTAACCAGTTCATTAGGAATGGTGCCCAAATTGACCTATAACACCCAATTTTACCTTGCTTGTGTCAGAACGATCCTAATTTTGTTAATGCGATTCCGAGGAACAGGAAAAAGAACACCTCCTCCATTTTCATATCAGTTGGTATCAGAGCTCTATCTGACCAAGTTGCAAGAATTGGTAGCAAAAATAATCTCCAAGAGCTAGAGGAGCAGAATTTGGCTCTTCGTATGGAGAACATAGAGTTGAGAAGAATGTTGGAAATGGATGAAGAGGGGAAGAGACACATGCATGTTGTATTTCAGTGCATGTTTGATGAACATGTTGCAGAAATCTCTACTCATGTACGAACAAGAGAAACCTCCAGAATGAAGCCAATATGTGTTCATGGTTCAAATAGTGGTTTTGGACCATATGTGGAAGATGATGCATGCGGATTTTTCAAGCATCTTCAAGAAGAACACCATATTCCAGTTGATAAGAGTGGGTGGCTAGAGTAGTGTACGTTTTCCATCATCATCATCATCAGAAGTTGAAAAGACCAATGGAAAGTTTAAGGAGGTAATTAGCATTTCAAGTACCATTCCTTCCATTTGTGTGCATAACAACTCTTTTGTAGGCTTTGAGAAACATACCAAAGGCATAAGTATGAAGTTTCTCTCGAAGATGGGTTGTGAAGATGGAGGCCTCAACATAAATGGCTAAGGTATTACCAATCCAATCATGGTTGAGGGGAGATCAAAATATATGGGATTGGGATATGGACAAAAGGAGTTTGGAGAATGCTATAAACGACTTGATGCAAATCAACCATCTGAGGATGAGATATCACCACCTTGTGAAAATGTTCATTTGTCTCCCAAGAAAGATGTGCTTAAAGGGACCATGCATGTCATTGTACACTCCACTCCATCAAAGCTGCAGCCCTAGAGATAGGTATATTTCTCATGGGTGTTTTCCAATGCATGGTAATTTTGACTACTTGTGGAATAAGTACCCTTGTAATTTTTGTGATGCATTTGACCATTACATGGATGTTTGTGAGCAACACATGATAATGGTTAAAAGAATGGATAAGATTATGGGAATCAAGCATATTAATTATTCTCCTTCGCATGAGAGGACTTCTTTGTCGACAAACAAGAGAAAGTTCTTTTGTACTCATTGCAAGATGCATGGGCATGGAAATGCACGATGTTGGAAGTTTCATCCGAAGCTTCGTTCTAAGAAAGGAAAATAGACTATTCTATCTAATGCAAGGGAAGCAAGAGGTAGAAAAGAGGACTCTCAGAAATCCTACGCAACCTTTAAAACAAATATGATGCAAAAATAGAACCCATAAGCCCAAGAGAGGCAAAGTTTGGGTATTCTTATTGTAAATTTGCTTTGTAAATTTTGTAATTACTTGTTGTTGTTTACCTGTTTAGGTACTTTTGTAAAGTGAAAAATCATTGTCACTATGTAAAACAAGTATGTTTTTTTCAGTGATGTATGTGTTAGCTTGTTTATAAATTCCACATGTTAAAGTACTTATGTGAATGTACAAGATTGTCATTCAAGTTTTTCTACAAATTTGTCATATGTCCACTGATGCAAGTATTTGATATGAAACTTGTGTGAATAAAATCTTGTTTTTAAAATTATACAAGATGACTATGTTTTGTAGGCAAGTCCAATTGTATTATTGAAATCTTGCAGCAATGTACTTTCTATGTACAAGTTCAGTTTGAAGATGGTAAAGTAATCTTATGTTTCTTTTGAATTCCAAGATGGAGCAAGTTTGTCTTCAACGGGTTTAACTTCAAGATGAAGTTGTTTTGGAGCCATGCAAAGATGAGAGTAAAGAGAATGTTAAAATTCCACTCATCAGTATTATGTTCCCGCAAAAACAATAAAAATGTTGGTACAATTCTTAACTGGACAGTAGGTCTTCACAAAGAAGATAGGTGAAGTTCCTTGATTGGGGCTTGAAGGGCACCAATTGAAAAATTTTGTGTTTTGGATTGAGTTTTTGGGTGTTTTTTAATTCTAGCCTCTTTATATTGACTAAGGAAGTAAAATTTTGGAGTCCAAAAGTTCCAAGTGAAGAGGTGTGATCAGGTGATCAATTTTTAGCTCAAAAAGGAAAGTTCCCATAAATTCTTGAAACTAGCGCCAAATCATAGTGCTTGTCGTTTTGAATCCAACAATGTTCGTTTCACCTCAATCTAACACAGTATGCTCAAGTTATCGCGTGCTGACCATTTGGAGAAACAACTCAAATTTGAGTTGGGAAACTGATTGGGATTCCATACTGCTGAGTCAACAGGGTGAATGTGCAGGGTACGACCCAATGACACGCTTAAACTTGTCAAGTTCTGGTTTGTTGGTTTTTGTGTGCATTTGATTGGTTGATGGTTGTTGACTATGTTTCTGCGTGGACTAATGATTGGGTACCACATGGCCTAGTCATGGGTTACCACGTGGCACCTCAGTGGAGGTAAAAAAAAACTTTATCACTCCAAGTGAGGCCTGGGAGGTTCATACACGAGACCTCATATCCACTAACACAACACCTTACCACTATACCACCATTGGTTCTTATTAACCATGGTGCCGAATTGTTATTTAAAGGTTTTCATATGGCGCGTTTAGGGTTAATGGAGAAGTTAATGAACCTATAGAATGCACAGGCGAGAACCGAAATTGTCGCCCAGTTAGAGGATTTTGGGGGGGAATTGTACGACCGTTAGACAATTGGTTGAATTTGTAGGGAAATTAATAGTCAAATTGATGAGAGAGCTTTGGAGCTCATATCTTTCTCAGTTTTTGGCCAAATTGAGCTCAGAAAGAGTCCACTTGGGGATTTTTGGATGTTCTGGATCTAATGGTGACCTATAATTTCTTATTTGAACACATCTAAGGAGTCTTTTGCAGGTTGAAGACCAAGGGTGTATGGATCAATCAGGCTTTTGAGCATATATTTCTCAGTTTTTGGACAAATTGAGCTAAAAAAGAGTCCACTTAGGGGTTTTTGGATGTTCTAGATATAATGGTGATCTTTATTTTTTATTTGAGAACATATGTGGGGTATTTTTTCAGGTTCAATACCAAGGGTTTATGGATCAATCATGCTTTTTAGCATATCTTTTTTATTTTTTAACCAAATTAAGCTCAGAAAGAGTCCACTTAGGGGTTTTTGGATGTTCTGGATCCAATGGTGACCTATAATTTCTTATTTAAGCTCATATAAAGAGTATTTTTTCAAGTTGAATACAAAAGGGTGTATGGATCAATCAGGTTTTTAAAGCAGTTCTCAGAAGGTGTTTGAGCATGAAGAAGGCCTTGTAGGGGTTTTCTCACCTTCAAGCGTCCACTATAATAGTTCTTAATTGCAGGGTTTGACTCAATTTTAACTTCTCTCAATATGAAGTTTTATTTATGCTCTTCAATGTGGAATTGAAGTGCTCACATGCTCAATTTAGCTCATTTCAGTTGGAGTATAGGATCTTTGTAGGAGATGCTTTGTGTTGTTGATTTATGTGAGATTTCTTTGCAGGAAAAAATTACCTTGTAGGGTGTTATGAAACCAACTCCAAAAATAGAAGAAAAGAGAGATCAACGCCTTATAAATCAGCCACTTCAAGGGGGAAACCTCCAATACTTTACATAAATGAACAATTCTTGGATGCTACAAATGACCAAAACTTCCTTCTATATATAGGAGTCCATGGGGCCACAATATAATCCTAGCCGACTTAACAATAGTAATGTAAGGGCACGATAATAACAATAATGGGGTTACAGGGGTACAAAAATAACAATAAGGGGGCTACACTAATAACAATAAGGGACTAAACTAGTAATATAGGGACCTAACATGCCCCTCTCCTTCAAAAAAGTGTTGTCCTCAATGCTTGAGTAGCTCTGGGTGCTTGTGTATAAAATTCTCATCCTCCCATGTAGAATCTTCAGTGGGTAAGTTCTTCCATTTGATGAGATACTCTAAAATTGATCGATTTCATAGTTGTCGAGTTCTTGTTTCCGTGATCGCTTCAGGTTCCAATATGTTTTTTCCTTCCTCATCAAGTTCTGGAAATATTGTTTGGACTGGAAGAGTTTCACCTATAAACTTCTTTAAGCATGAAACATGGAAAATTGGATGCACTCGCAAAGAAGTAGAAAGCTCTAATTTGTATTCCATAGTACCAATCTTTTGCAACACCTTGTAAAGACCATAGACATACTTTGGCAATAATTTATTATCCTTCTTAGCTTGCTTAAGGGATATTTGTTTGTATGGTTGTAGCCGTAAAAATACCCAGTCTCCTACATCGAAACTTCTCTCATTGTGATGTTGATCTGCCTGTTGTTTCATTCTATTTTGTGCCAAATTTAGGTTATCCTTTAAGAGTTGGAGAACTTCTTTTTGATGCTCGATGTGATCTTCCACTGCTTGAACCTTAGAATTTTCTCTTAAATATGATGTGATGGACGGTGTGTTGTGTAACCAGCTCCAAAAATAGAAGAAAAGAGATATCAACGCCTTAGAAATAAGCCACTTCGAGGGGGCGACCTCCAATACATTACATGAATGAACAATTCTTGGATGATACAATTTACAAAACCTCCTTTCTATATATAGGAGTCCATGGGGCCATAATGTAATCCTAGTGGGCCACAATGTAATCCTAGCCGACCTAACAATAATAATTTAAGGGGCACAATAATAACAAAATGGGGGTTACAAGGGTTCAATAATAACAATAAGGGGGTTACACTAACAATAATAAGGGACTATACTAGTGATATAGGGAACTAACATGCCCCTCTCCTTCAAAAAAGTGTTGTCCTCAACGCTTGAGTAGCTCCGAGTGCTTCTGTATAAAATTCTCATCCTCCCATGTAGAATCTTCAGTGGGTAAGTTCTTCCACTTGATGAGATACTCTGAAATTAATCGATTTCGTAGCTGTCGAGTTCTTGTTTCCATGACCGCTTCAGGTTCCAATATGATTTTTCCTTCCTCATCAAGTTCTGGCAATATTGTTTGAACTGGAAGATTTTCACCTATAACCTTCTTAAAGCATGAAACATGGAAAACTGGATGTACTCGCGAAGAAGCAGGAAGCTCCAATTTGTATGCCATAGTACCAATATTTTGCAACACCTTGTAAGGACCATATTACTTTGGTGATAATTTATTATCCTTCTTAGCTTGCTTGAGGGACATTTGTTTGTATGGTTGTAGCCGTAAAAATACCCAATCTCCTACATCAAAACTTCTCTCGCTGCGATGTTGATTTTCCTGTTGTTTCATTCGATTTTGTACCAAATTCAGGTTATCCTTTAAGAGTTGGAGAACTTCTTGCTGATGCTCGATGTGATCTTCCACTGCTTGAACCTTCGAATTTTTCCTTAAAGATGATGTGATGGATGGTGGATGATATCCATAAAGTGCCATAAATGGGGTCATTTTTGCTGCAGTATGGAAGGAAGTGATATACCACCATTCAGCGAGAGGTAACCACTTGACCCATTGTGTTTGTTTATCAGATACAAAACAACGAAGATATCCTTCCAAACATTTATTTACTATCTCATTTTGACCATCGGATTGAGGATGATAAGATGAGCTATGAGCTAATTGAGTACCCAGACAAGAAAATAACTCCGTCCAAAAATTTCCAGTAAAAATGGGATCTCTGTCGCTCACAATAACCCTTGGGTTTCCATGTAGCTTTTGAATTGTGTCCATAAATGTAGTAGCAACTGTACTTTATTTAAATGGATGAGATAATGCACAAAAGTGTGCATACTTGGTAAGTCTATCAACTACCACCATGATGATACTCTTTCCTTCGGACTTAGGTAAACCTATGATAAAATCCATTGAAATCTCCTCCCAACGTTGACTTGGAATGGATAAAGGTTGTAGAAGTCCCAGGGTCTTAATTGTCTCAACTTTATTCTGCTGGCAAACCAAACATTCCATCACAAAATTTTGAATATCAGATTTAAGGCCATCCCAAAAAAATTCTTTCTTCACCATGTGGTAAGTTTTTAAAAATCCTGAGTGTCCTCCTAAAGGAGAAGTGTGCAATTCCAGAAGAATATTTTGTTTTAGTTGGGAATTCTTACAAAGATATAAGCGATCTTTGTACCATAAGGAATCATTTTTCCAACTAAATGTATCGGATGTACTAGGATCTTGCTGCAAATTTTGAATGAGTGTCCATACATCTTTGCCCTTCTTCCATTCATCTCTTGCTTTGGTTATCCAATCTGGTTGGATAATAGAAATGGCACAAAGCAATGCTTCCACCTCTTCATTCTTTCTTGAGAGTGCATCTGCAACAACATTAACCTTTCCTTTTTTGTAGATTATTTCAAAGTCATAACCCAACATCTTTGTGACCCATTTTTGCTGCTCTTCTGATGATAGTCTTTGTTCCAAAAAGTGTTTAAGACTATCATGATCGATTTTTACCTTGAAGTGTCTTCCCATTAGGTAAGTTCGCCATTTCTTTAGTGCATGCAGTATTGCTAACATTTCCTTCTCATAAATAGGTTTCTGTAAATACTTTCCTTTGATTGGATGACTTTCAAAAACAATGGGTCTTCCTTCCTGCATTAAAACAGCACCAATTCCATTTCCTGAGGCATCACATTCCAAAATAAAGGTTTTTGTGAAGTCTGGCGTAGCTAAGACCGGTGCTAGGCACATTGCCTCTTTAAGATGTTCAAAGGCCTTAGTTGCTTCAGGAGTCCATGAAAATGCATCTTTCTTAAATAATGTTGTTAGAGGTGCTGCTATTCTTCCATAATTCTTAACAAACTTACGATAATACCCTATTAACCCGAGAAATCCTCACAACTGCTTTATGGTTGTGGGAACCTTCCATTCCTTAATGGCTTTAATTTTGTTAGGGTCTACTTTAACACCCTCGTGAGATACAATATGACCCAGATATTCCACCTCTTGTACTCCAAAGAAACATTTGGATTTTTTTGCATATAATTGTTTCTCCTATAATAGTTTGAGCACCCTGTCAACATGTTGAACATGATCCTTCCAAGACCTGCTGTAGATTAGTATATCATCAAAAAATACTAGCACAAATTTTCTAAGGAAGGGTTTGAAAATGGAATTCATCGACCCTTGAAATGTAGAAGGTGCATTGGTAAGGCCAAAAGGCATGACCAAAAATTCATAATGACCCTCATGAGTTCGAAATGTTGTTTTTGGAATATCTTCAGTCTTCATTCTAATTTGATGATATCCTGAATGAAGATCCAACTTGGTAAAACAAATTGCTCCATGTAATTCATCCAATAATTCATCAATCACAGGAATGGGAACTTTATCTTTAATGGTGAGCTTATTGAGCTCCCTATAGGAGTAGAGAAATTGCACGACTAGGTTGAATTATACATGCCTCTAACATTTCTGCAATCATACGTTCAATTTCTCTTTTTTGGACATAAGGATATCTATAAGGCCTGATGTTTGGAGGAACACTTCTTGGAATCAAATGAATAGCATGATCGTGATCATGAATAGGTGGGAGTCCTTTGGGAGTTTCAAACACCTTGGAATGATTGTCCAAGACTTTTTGGAGATCTGCAGAAATAGATGATTTTGATGTTGGAACTTCTAGTGAGAATAATTGTGAAATTATGCCTCGATGTTATTTCTTTAGAAGATTTGTCATGAAATTAGAGATTATTATCTTTCCCGACTGCCCTGCAATACCCTATAATTCAACTTCCTTTCCTTCTGAAAAAATTTCAAGAAAAGTTCTTGAAAATTAAAAGCTACCGTCCCCAACAATTGTAACCATTGTACTCCTAGTACAACATCAGCCCCTCCCATAGGAATGGAAAGCATTGGACTAGTAAATACATATTCCCCCATGGTTAGCTTGATATTATGGCATTTTCCAGAGCAATTTATAGTTCCTCCATTTGCAACCATCACTTGACATTCTAGTGCTGGGTATAGGAAACAATTAAATTCCTTGGCTACCTTACAATGAATAAAATTATGGGTGCTACCTGAATCAATCAACACTATTACCTTTTTCTTATTTATATGTCCTTCTATCTTGAGAGTTTTAGGAGTGGTAATTCCTGCCAATGCATTACACGATATGGTCGGACTCATTTCTTCCTCTTTTAGGGATAGTTCCTGTTGTATATCCTCTTCTTGTTCATTTTGTTCTTCCTCTTCACAATCTATGTAAAATCATTTCTTCTCAAAACACTTATGACCTTTAGTGTATTTTCTATCACAACTGTAGCAAATCCCTTTTTCTCCTTTTTCTTCCAATTGCTGTGGTGTAAACCTTGTAGGTTGTGGAAATCTAGGCGTAGAAACACTTCCTTCTTTATAGAAGTGAGTGGTAGGCTTCCTTGTCGCCATAATTTTACATTCAATTTTTCTTGCCAACCTGAATGCCTTCTCTAATGAATCAGGTTCCCAAATGTGAACTTCATGTTGGATGTTATCCTTTAAAGTCCCTATGAAGACATAAATCCTATGTTCCTCTGGAATATCAGTTACCCTTATATTCATTTTTTGGAAGTCCTCGATGTGCTCCCCCATTGAACCCTTTTGTTTGAGATTTATCAATTGGCTAAAGAAGGTGTTTTTCCTAGTATCCTCATAATGTGCTATTATTTCCTTCGTAAAAATTGACCAAGTGAATTTTTTTTTACGGGAGAAAAGCCATCGATACCATACAAATGTATTTTGTTCTAAATGTAAAGTTGCAATGCGTACCTTTTGTGTGTTTTGGACATTATTGGGATCAAAATATTGCTCCATTTGTAGTATCCATGTTACCGGATCCTTGCCATCATACTTCCTCATAACCATCTTTGGAATATGGTGGTTCTTTAATCCAACATTAGAGTTTATGAAATCATGATTAACATTTATTTTTTCTCATCATGATTTTCATCTACTATCTTTTCTCCATTAGGAATCATTTCTTGTATCAACTTTGACAAACCTTCCATATGCCTTTTTTAAATTCTTCATGTTTTCCATTTTCTCATACGATCTTAGCTTCCATGTCATCCATCTTAGATTCCATGCCAGCCTCCATGCCATCTATCTTAGATTCCACGCCTTTCTTCAAACCATCCATCTTAGTTTCCGAGGCCTTTCTTAAACTTCCATGTCATTTTTTGTTGCTCTTTGCGAGAGCGAAATTTGTTGCACTTGCTCTTGTAATTTTGATATGTCATGTTGCCATTCTTCGTCTTCATGAGTCATAGTAGAGCTTTCAAAGAGTTAATGGGTGTTGAATTCTTTTTGAGGCCATTTTAGAATCCAATACTGATATACGATTTCCTGTGCCCTTGCAATCAATTCAACTTGATTCTTCAAACAAGACTCATGTAATTCGAAAAAAAATACACACCTTTTACTTGCTTTTGAGGAGCTCAATATTGAAATTGAATTATATCTATAATTGCAAAACCTCAATATCTAAAATTCAGCCCTATAGTAGCCCTCTAAAGCTTCTTTCCAATTCCACAGGTCTGATATGATTTGGATTCTTCAAGACAAATTTATGTCCAATCTCCCACAATGACCCAATTTTGGACTGGTTCAGTAGATCGAACTTATACGACTTGCCACATGTCACTGTTTCATCCTTTGGATCTGAAATTGATAGTGAAGAAACTAAAGTCTATGTAATTGTGACCACTTGTTATGGAACTCCAATCCGATGCTCAGATAGAGAGTTATGAAGATTTTCCCACGATCACCTCTTTGAGATGAAATTTAGGAGCCTGAAAAAGCACTACCTTCCACAGATAATATCTCCGAGAATATTGTGAACCAAACTCTGAAAGTTTTTGAAAATGTTCCGTAGGAGTTTTTCTTCGCACCATAAAAATTTCAGCTTATGAAACTTCGTAGAACAAAAGTTATAGCGCAAATGCTACGATGACCTGTTTAGGAGCCTAAAAAGAGACCTAACTTCCACAGATCATATCTCCAAAAATATTGCGAACCAAGCTCTGAAATTTTTTGACGATGTTCCTCAGGATTTCGGCTTTGCACCCTAAAAATTTAAGCTTCTAAAACTTTATAGAAAAAAAGTTATAGCCAAAATTCCACGCTGACCTGTTTGGAGCAGCGAAACCTAGAATCCAAAGCTCGATACCAAATGTTGTGTAACCAGCTCCAAAGAGAGAAGAAAAGAGATATTCACGCCTTAGAAATGAGCCACTTCGAGGGGGCAACCTCCAATTCATTACATGAATGAACAATTCTTGGATGATTCAATTTACAAAACCTCCTTTCTATATATAGGAGTCCATGGGGCCATAATGTAATCCCAGTGGGCCACGATGTAATCCTAGCCGACCTAACAATAATAATTTAGGGGCACAATAATAACAGAATGGGGGTTACAAGGGTACAATAATAACAATAAAGGGGTTACACTAACAACAATAAGGTACTATACTAGTGATATAGGGACCTAACAAATGCCATAAATGGGGTCATTTTTGCTGCAGTATGGAAGGAAGTGTTATACCACCATTCAGCGAGAGGTAACCACTTGACCCATTGTGTTTGTTTATCGGATACAAAACAACGAAGATATCCTTCCAAACATTTATTTACTATCTCAGTTTGACCATCAGATTGAGGATGATAAGATGAGCTATGAGCTAATTGAGTACCCAAACAAGAAAATAACTCCGTCCAAAAATTTCCGGTAAAAATGGGATCTCTGTCGCTCACAATAACCCTTGGGCTTCCATGTAGCTTTTGAATTCTGTCCATAAATGTAGTAGCAACTGTACTTGCTTTAAATGTATGAGATAATGCACAAAAGTGTGCATACTTGGTAAGTCTATCAACTACCACCATGATGACATTCTTGCCTTCGGACTTCGGTAAACCTGTGATAAAATCCATTGAAATCTCCTCCCAACGTTGACATGGAATGGATAAAGGTTGTAGAAGTCCAGGGGTCTTAATTGTCTCCACTTTATTCTGCTGGCAAACCAAACATTCCGCCACAAACTTTTGAATATCAGATTTAAGGCCATCCCAAAAAAATTCTTTCTTCACCCTGTGGTAAGTTTTTAAAAATCCTGAGTGTCCTCCTAAAGGTGAAGTGTGCAATTCCAAAAGAATATTTTGTTTTAGTTGGGAACTCTTACAAAGATATAAGTGATCTTTGTACCATAAGGAATCATTTTTCCAACTAAATGTATCAGATGTACTAGGATCTTGCTGCAACTTTTGAATGAGTGTCCACACTTCTTCGTCCTTCTTCCATTCATCCCTTGCTTTAGTTAACCAATCTAGATGGATAATAGAAATGGCACAAAGCAATGCTTCCACCTCTTCATTCTTTCTTGAGAGTGCATCTGCAACAACATTTAGCTTCCCTTTTTTGTAGATTATTTCAAAGTCATAACCCAACATCTTTGTGACCCATTTTTGCTGCTCTTCTGAAGATAGTCTTTGTTCCAAAAGGTGTTTAAGACTATCATGATCAGTTTTTACCTTGAAGTGTCTTCCCATTAGGTAAGTTCGCCATTTCTTTAGTGCATGCAGTATTGCTAACATTTCCTTCTCATAAATAGGTTTTTGTAAATACTTTCCTTTGATTGGACGTCTTTCAAAAGCAATGGGTCTTCCTTCCTGCATTAAAACTGCACCAATTCCATTTCCTGAGGCATCACATTCCACAATAAAGGTTTTTGTGAAGTCTGGCGTAGCTAAGACCGGTGCTAGGCACATTGTCTCTTTAAGATGTTCAAAGGCCTTAGTTTCTTCAGGAGTCCATGAAAATGCATCTTTCTTCAATAATGTTGTTAGAGGTGCTGCTATTCTCCCATAATTCTTAACAAACTTATGATAATACCCTGTTAACCCGAGAAATCCTCGCAACTGCTTTATGGTTGTGGGGACTTTCCATTCCTTAATGGCTTTAATTTTGTTAGGGTCTACTTTAACACCCTCGTGAGATACGATATGACCCAGATATTCCACCTCTTGTACTCCAAAGAAACATTTGGATGTTTTTGCATATAATTGTTTCTCCTGCAATAGTTTGAGCACCCTGTCAACATGTTCAACATGATCCTTCCAAGACCTGCTGTAGATTAGTATATCATCAAAAATTACTAGCAAAAATTTTCTAAGGAAGGGTTTGAAAATGGAATTCATCAACCCTTGAAATGTAGAAGGTGCATTGGTAAGGCCAAAAGGCATGACCAAAAATTCATAATGACCCTCATGAGTTCGAAATGCTGTTTTGGGAATATCCTTAGTCTTTATTCTAATTTGATGATATCCTGAATGAAGATCCAACTTGGTAAAATAAATTGATCCATGTAATTCATCCAATAATTCATCAATCACAGGAATGGGAAATTTATCTTTAATTGTGAGATTATTGAGCTCCCTATAATCCAGACACATTCGCCATGATCCATCCTTCTTGTGTACCAATACTACAGGAGCAGAGAAAGAACTTTGACTAGGTTGAATTATACCCGCCTCTAACATTTCTGCAATCATACGTTCAATTTCACTCTTTTGGAAGTAAGGATGTCTATAAGGCCTGATGTTTGGAGGAACACTTCCTGGAATCAAATGAATAGCATGATCATGATCACAAATAGGTGGGAGTCCTTTGGGAGTTTCAAACACCTTGGAATGATTGTCCAAGAATTTTTGGAGATTTTGAGAAATAGATGATTTTGATGTTGGAACTTCTAGTGAGCATAATTTTGGAATTATGCCTCATTGTTCTTTCTTCAGAAGCTTTGTCATGAAATTATAGATCATTATCTTTCATGGATTCCCTGTGATACCCCATAATTAAACTTCCTTTCCTTCCTAAAAAATTCAAGAAAAGTTCTTGAAAATTAAAAGCTATTGTCCCCAAAGATTGTAACCATTGTACTCCTAGTACAACATCAACACCTCCCATTGGAATGGAAAAAATTGGACTATTCAATACATATTCCCCCATGGTTAGCTTGATATTATGGCATTTTCCAGAGCAATTTATAGTTCCTCCATTTGCAACCATCACTTGACATTCTGGTGCTGGGTATAGGGAACAATTCAATTCCTTGGCTACCTTACAATGAATAAAATTATGGGTGCTACCTGAATCAATCAACACTATTACCTTTTTCTTCTTGATATGTCCTTCTATATTGAGATTTTGAGGAGTGGTAATTCCTTCCAATGCATTACACGATATGGTCGGACTCATTTCTTCCTCTTCTAGGGCTGGTTCCTGGTGTATATCCTCTTCTTGTTCATTTTCTTCTTCCTCTTCACAATCTATGTAAAATAATTTCTTCTCAGCACACTTATGACTTTTAGTGTATTTTCTATCACAACTGTAGCAAAGCCCTTTTGATCTTTTTTCTTCCAATTGTTGTGGTGTCAACCTTGTAGGTTGTGGAAATCTAGGCGTAGCAACACTTCCTTCTTTATAGAATTGAGTGGTAGGCTTCCTTGTCGCCATAATTTACATTCAAATTTTCTTGCCAACCTGAATGCCTTCTCCAATGAATCAGGTTCCAAAACACGAACTTCATGTTGGATGTTATCCTTTAGAGTGCCTATGAAGAGATCAATCCTATGTTCCTTTGGAATATCAGTTACCCTTATATTCAATTTTTGGAAGTCCTCAATGTGCTGCCCCACTAAACCCTTTTGTTTGAGATTTATCAATTGGCTAAAGAAGGTGTTGCTCTTTGTATCCTCATAATGTGCTATCATTTCCTCCGTAAAAATTGACCAAGTGACAATTTTTATACGGGAGCAAAGCCATCGATACCATACAAATGTATTTTGTTCTAAATGTAAAGTTGCAATGCATACCTTTTGTGTGTTTTGCAGTGGCCAGAATCAAAATATTGTTCCACCTTCAGCCAGTATCGATGTTACGGGATCACTCATCAGGCTTCCTCCTTATCTATCTTTGGAATATGGTGGCTCTTCCATCAAACATTAAGAGTTTATGAAATCATGATTAACTTTTATTTTTTCTCATCATGAGTTTCCTCTACTATCTTTCGCCATTAGAAAACCTTTCCTCCATTTTCAAACCTTCGATGTCTTCTTTTAGATCATTCTTCATGTTTTCCATGTTGTCTTTCATTTTAATATAGATTAGCTTCCATGTCATCGATCTTAGCTTCCATGGAATCCATATTAGCTTCCATGCTAGCTTCCATTCCATCCATCTTATTTTTTGTTTCTCTTTGCGAGAGAGAAATTTGGTGTACTTGCTCTTGTAATTTTGATATGTCATGTCACATTTATTCATCTTCATGAGACATAATAGAGACTTATGAAGGCTTAATGGGTGTAGAATTATTTTTAGGTGGCATTTTAGAATCTAATATTGATATCTATGCTACAATATTCCCTTGGAATCAATTCAAACTTATTTTTCACACAAGGCTTATGCAATTCGAAAAAAAAATACACATCTTTTTCTTACTTTTGAGGAGCTCGAGATTGAAACCGAATTATGTCTATTATTTTGGATCTTGAATATCTGAAATTAGGCCCTATAATAGTTCACAGAAGCTTCTTTCAAATGCCACAGGTCTGACATGATTTGGATTCTTCAAAAAAAAGTTATACCCAATATCCCACAATGACCTAATTATGGACTGGTTCCGTAGAGCGAACTTGTACGCCATGCTATGTGTCACTGTTTCCTCCTTCAGCTCTGAAATTGATACAAAGGAAACTTCAATCCGTGTACTTGTAGCAACTTTTTACAGAATTCCAATCTGATGCTTAGAGAGAGAGTTATTACGATTTTCCCACAGTCACCTCTTTAAGATGAAATTTGGGAGCCTGAAACAACTCTAACTTACACAGATGATATGTCTAAAAATATTTCAAATAAAGCTTTTGAATTTTTCCACAACATTCCTGGAGGTTTCAAATTTTCTCTATAAAAATTTCAGCTTCGAAACCTCGTAGAAATTTTTTTATTGCAAACATTCCATGATTACTGTTTAGGTTAAGAAATTCGAACTGCAAAATTTGCTACATAGATCCTTATCTCCAAAAATATTGTGAACCAAGATCTGAAATTTTTACACACGACATTCCTCGAGGATTTCTTCTTTGCGCTCTAAAAATTTAGCTTCTAAAAATTCATAGAAAAAAATTATAAGCCGCGAAAATGCCATGATGACTTGTTTGGAGCAGCGAAACCCTAGAATCCAAAGCTCTGATACCAAATGTTGTGTAACCAGCTCCAAAAATAGAAGAAAAGAGATATCAACGCCTTAGAAATAAGCCACTTCGAGGGGGAAACCTCCAATACATTACATAAATGAACAATTCTTGGATGATACAAATTACCAAAACCTCCTTCTATATATAGGAGTCCATGGGCCCACAATATAATCCTAACCGACCTAACAATAACAATGTAATCCTCTACTATCTTTTAGGCCATTAGAAAACATTTCTTGTATCAACTTTTTCAAACCTTCGATGTCTTCTTTTAGATCATTCTTCATGTTTTCCATGTTGTCTTTCATTTTTTCATCGATTATAGCTTCCATGTCATCCATCTTAGCTTCCATGGAATCCATCTTATCTTCCATGACAACTTCCATTCCATCCATCTTATTTCTTGTTTCTCTTTGCGAGAGCGAAATTTGGTGCACTTGCTTTTGTAATTTTGATATGTCATGTCACATTTCTTCATCTTCATGAGTCATAGTAGAGACTTCTGAAGGCTTAATGGGTGTTGAATTCGTTTTTGGTGGCATTTTAGAACCCAATACTGATATCTATGCTACAATATGCCTTTGGAATCAATTCAAACTGATTTTTCAGACAAGACTTATACAATTCAAAAAAAAATACACACATTTTTCTTACTTTTGAGGAGCTCTATATTGAAACTGAATTATCTCTATGATTTCCGATCTTCAATATCTAAATTCAGCCCTGTAGTAGCCCTCTGAAGCTTCTTTGAAATGCCACAGGTCTTACCTGATTTTGATTCTTTAAATAAAATTTATACCCAATCTCCCACAATTACCTAATTATGGACTGGTTCAGCAGAGTGAGATTGTAAAACATACCACGTGTCACTGTTTCCTCCTTCGGCTCTGAAAATTGATAAAAATAAATCTTCAATCCGTGTACTTGCATTCAATTTTTACAGAATTCCAATCCGATGCTCAAAGAGAGAGAGTTATGACGATTTTCCCACGGTCACCTCTTTGAGTTGAAATTAGAGAGCCTGAAACAACTCTAACTTCCACAGATGATATCTCTGAAACTATTGCGAATAAATCTCTGAATTTTTTCCACGAAATTCCGCAGGATTTCAAATTTTCTCTATAAAAATTTCAGCTTCTGAAACCTAGTAGAAATTTTTTTTATTGCAAGCATTCCACGATTACCTGTTTAGGTTAAATTCAGGAGCCTGCAAAAGTCCCTAACTTCCACCGATCATATCTCCAAAAATATTGTGAACCAAGATCTGAAATTTTTACACGACATTCCTCAGTATTTCTTCTTTGCGCTCTAAAAATTTAGCTTCTAAAAATTCATAGAAAAAAAGTATAGCGAAAATGCCACGATGACTTGTTTGGAGCAACAAAACCCTATAATCCAAGCTCTGATACCAAATTTTATGAAACTAGCTCCAAAAATAGAAGAAAAGAGTGATGAACGCCTTAGAAATCGGCCACTTCGAGGGGGAAACCTCCAATACTTTACATAAATGAACAATTATTGGATGATACAAATTACCAAAACCTCGTTCTATATATAGGAGTCCATGGGGCCACAATATAATCCTAGCCGACTTAACAATAATAATGTCAGGGCACAATAATAACAATATTGGGGTTACAGGGGTACAATAATAACATTAAGGGGGCTACACTAATAACAATGAGGGACTAAACTAGTAATATAGGGACCTAACATAGGGGTAATAGCCACATGTTACCATCAACAAACTTTATGTACTCCATTTTCTAAACTGAATATATGGAATGGTCTAGCTATGTTGGAAAAACTAGAGATGTAGCCCAGGAGATGTGAACTTTGTCAACAAATATTTTGTTATGTTATTCATTATCCCTGTATGAGTTATGTACTTTTATGTTTCTTATGATAATTTTACATGTGAATAATAATTCATGACTTGAAGATACATTGAAAAACCTATTTGTGTCAAGACCCATTTTTACCTTGCAAATCGTTGGAACGATCCTAGTTGTGTTTATGTGATTCTAAGGAAGAGGAAAGAGAACACCTTCTCTATTTTCAAATCACACTCTCAGGTTGGGTCATCTTTGGTAAAATTATGAAATTTTGGTAAGATTCCACTACGTAAAATTTGGGTGGTTGATATTATAATTGCATTAGATTCCTCTTTTCGAGAGGACCAAAATCGACTTATAGATCGCCCCAATCGGTTAAGAGAAAGTTAAATTAGGAATTAATTTATTTATTAAAGTGAAATGGGATGGGTCGGCCTAACCACATGTGGAGTTAGCCTTAAACCAAAGTGGTCACACACGAAAGCTATAAATGGAGGCGACCTCAAGCTCATTTGCACACATTCGCTCATGAGATATTCTTCATGCTCTCTTGGAATTGGTTCATATTTTTATGTCTTGGCTCACATCGGTACATCAGGAGTAGCTTGCGTAAAGGATCGGGATCATAGATAAAGTCTCGCATTGGATCTGGGTATTTTGGGCCAAAGCCGTGGATAGACCACGATGAGGTAGTGGTTGAGTTGAGCCAGAGTCATGGGCAGGTTATTTCAAGGCCGCGACTGAGCTATTATAGCTGTAGGCAGACCCTCTTCAGGGCATGGTTAGGGTTTTGGGTTGATCAGGACCTCAACCGCGGGCACAGAGTGCTCAAGTCACGGTTAAGGGAGCTTCAGCTATGGGATGGGAGTGTTAAGGCTGAAATTAAGATATTTTTATAGGTAGATCATATTTGGATCACTGTCAGTTGCTTGTGCAACATATTCATTCATTCGTCGCTCAGTCACAGTCGCTTCAGAACAGTCTTTGACAACATCCTACATTCAGATCTAGGACTTGGTAGTTGAGATCACTTGGTGATATATCATATACGTTCTCTTGATGTTGTAGATCTATAGATATTTAGATCTTCTCTATGTATTTCCATTGCTAGATGTATCTACAGTCTTCACTACGTATCAACAATATTCATCATTATGCTTCAACCAATGTTAGTGCATCTCAGTTCTCAGAAGCAAGTTTTTTCAGCAGAGATATGTGTAAGGTCACATTATGCTTGTGTTAGTTATTTTACTGCATCATGAAGATATAGATCTATGGATCATTGTACTCTTGTTGCTGAATCATTTGATTACGATCTAAGAAGAAGAATTTGCAAGGTTTTTCCCCATAGTGGGTTTTGCCTTGGTCTCAGACCAATCTTGGTGTCTCTATGTGTTCATGCTTCTCTTCTCTTGTGTCTTTTCATTCCGCTGCTTATATGATGATTTTGGTATTGTTCTTTCTTCATAGTTTCATATTCAGATGATTAATAATATAGATTGGTGTAATGACGTAATTATTTGGGGTGAACTTAACGTGTTATTAAGTGAATGTAACTATCAATGAAAAGAACAATGCCACTCTATGGAAAATTAACATGGTTTCAGAGTTGGGCTGAAGGAAGCCATGAAGATCACCCCCATGGAGACACTTTTATGGAAAAAATTAGAGGATGGTAGAGATCTAAAAGAATTATCGGGTATGAAGAAAACCCTAGGTAGCTAGTGGTTAAGGGTTTGAAAGGAACCCTAGTTGAAGGTAAGAGTCTTGAGATGTGATCTCCGTGAAGCACTTGGAATCAATTTGACAAATGATCTGGTTGTTGATAAAATTGTTGATTGAGTTAAACCCTATTCTATGATATATGGATGGCTCTTGAAGTTTGGTTCAACAGGGAGAGGATCATTTCTCATTGAAGATAAATATTTTGTGACTTATGACCTTACTCTTTTTTATACTTATGGATATAATTACTATGATTATTGTTTCTAGTCATTAATTCTTGCATGTATATTTGAGCACTTGGATATTTCTAACGTCTGTGATGAGATGTGATGAGTGGATCCCTCTTGAGGATATTTTTTTGAATGTAGGAAAGATGGCTAGATATGGAAAATCTAAAGAGGGACTCAAGTACTACAAGCTTCTTATGTGAAGGTGCACAGGTAATACCACTAGGTACGCATGATATATTGTGTTCCGGTTGTACATTGATGGCTAGGTCAGACCTATGGTATGTTGAGAATGTCTCCTTCTCAAGTGGCTCTTGCATTTGAAAATGATTGGGATATATGTTTCCTATGATGAAATGGTGCACCTGGTATTGAATGTTTTGATAATGATGATATTCTTATTTCTGCAAGGCTACTTATTGTTGATCTTGGATATAGTGGCATAGCTTGATGTTTGGATAACATCTATTTTTTTGAGATCATGATCCTGACTCTTGTAGATGGTACTCTTGACTCTTGATATGCATAAGATATGTTGGATCTCTTATGGAAGTTTACCTCATGTATATGATATTGATAATACTTGTGATAAGCATGATGAAAGCTCATGGAAAGAGAGATTGCACTTTCTTGGTTTATCGATTAACCTAAATTGATCCTATTGATCATGATAATCATGGTATTGGAAAAAACGATGATAGAGGCATATCTATGATATTGATGTTTAAGATATATGACTTCCTATGGTTATGGCATATGGTTAAATTAAATTCTTTAACTCGAAGTATTGTTCATAAGGTTGTATTGTCACATCAGCCTGCTACCCTGATTTTTTCAAGTCCAACCTTGATGAAATATTGATGACATGATGTTGATGATCATGATATATGTGTGTTTATGATCTAACACATTTGTTGTTGCATGACTCTTGTAAAGACAAAATGATGACATGAATGAAAACGAAATTGCATGCTCTTTTATGATTTATGAGTGGTTGACATTGTTGATCTACAATAAATGTCTAAGCCTCTCTTGCACAAAGGAAGGCCCATAGTGGTGACTATGATGGATAGAGAGAAAAAATTGAAGTTATTTATAATGAATTCGGTATATACTCCTAATTAAGGGATCTATGACATGTCTTGCCATTATAAACTGATTTCTAGAATTGCTGGAATTGAGCATGAAAATAGATGGTCACTTGGAACTTTGTTAGTTCTACATATGTGTTGCGGATACTAGTAAGACCCGTCAGCAGGGAAAGTTCGTATGCTTGAACCAAACTTGTGTTTAAAGATGACCGAGACATTCATATGGATATGTCATTATATTTGAGGATTGTGCTACATGATTTGGCTAATTGATATTGATAAAATGTGTTTGGAACTTTTGACATGATGCTTAATGATTGAGATATGTATAGAATTATAGATCTTACCAGGATCGCACATTTGGATTTGACATGATTTGGTCTGGCGATAGTTGATTTTCCCAGATGACAATGCTATGTGGGCATCGCGACCTTCAATTTCATATGTGAGTATTTAAAAGTATGGATCTGTATCGGCTTCCTTGTTCCTAGCACAATGGTTGTTGTAACTTAGTATGAACTTGCATGATTTAACCTTGATGTATATGCACTTGCATCTAGTGACGGAAATGGCCTATAATGACATTTTAAATGAAAAAATTGATGGCTTGATAGTAAATGAAGTCAAGACTTGGCATGAGCTCTACCTATCACCTGGTTGAAAGAATTGATACTATGAAATCAATGTCTTTAATAATAGTTTTGTTTTGGCTTCTAAAATCTGATGAACTCACTTCGTTGACATAACATTTATTTATGTAAGGTTGGTTATGTTGGCATGGTAAGGCATTATTCTTGTAGAGAGCATTATGTGATGCAAGCTCCTCAATTCATATTTGTCTATATTTGATAATCATATGGTGAAGTCAGGATAATGAGTTCCAAGGTATCACCTTGATTTTGATTTTGTCTTTGGTTTTACATACTAGTAGCCTACCCTTGACATGTGATAAGCCTATGAAAATATAAGTAAAAGGGAGATGAATTTTGAATCTCGTAATGATGTATTATGGAACGGTGAATCAATTTTTGGAGTTTGGGAAAGAAATTCCATATTGCAAGACTGTTGAAATGTCTTTGTGTAATGTAAATCCTTGGACACTCTGATTTAAAGTTCAAATGTTGTTGAACATGACATGACATCTGTTAGTTGATTGAAGCATTGATGTTCCGTTTTGAGGATCCATCTGTATATGATGTGTATAGAACATGATTAAATTCATGATTGAGCTACTTCATTCATAATTGACACCAAAAATCTTTTATTTTCTCTACTCTTAAAGGTTGAGATATTTCTCTCGTGATATGTTGCTGCATGAATGAACTGATGATGTTTGGGATTAGTATTGATGAGCACATTTGGATGTTTCCTTAGTATGAGATCTGTCACGATATCTTGGAAGAGAGGTCCATAAAACGGTCGAGGCTGGATACAATGCTGCTAGCAAGGCTAGCTGTGAGGCATGATGTAGAAGATTCTTAGAGAGGTGTCTGAGAATGATCTAGATAAGACCTAGAGACACTGTGATGATAAAGAATACCTTATACATATATTTGGGACTGTGATTTCTCCATTCATTGAGGCAGTGAGCCTATTTGAGACAATATTAGGCTTGTGATTGACACCTCCTTGATAGGGAGGATGATTATGGCATCCATGTGTGATTGACACCTCCGTGAGAGGGAGGATGATTATGGTATCTTGTTATGATTGGTATCTTGTTGTGATTTACATGATTGTGTATGTTCTAACATAACACTTGATTTGATGTCCTGTATGAACATGAATCAGGAGATACCAGATGAGATCAACGCTAATCGAGGACATTGAATCAACTCTTCCTCCCTGTCTAAGCTCCCAGGATGAGGAATTGAGATAGAGGGATCTTGGGGTTGAGGGAACTTTGGACAATAGGGTGTATTCTTTTTTTTTTACCCATAGGGTTGAGATGTTGTCCCCCTATCTTCATAGGGTCGAAGAACGTTGCTCCCCTGATTGGTCTTTGCAGAGTATACCCCATTTGGCATCATACCCACAAGCAGGGCTTGTCGGGAATACCACTCCCAGTTTTAATGATGAGTTGAGAGTGTACAACCCAAGTCGATTATGATGCAGGTGTTCTACCACATGACTATTCAGGGTCATCGATGGGAAGATCATTAAGCAATAGGATGGGTTGAGATAACCCTATGTGGTTCTAGGTTGAGATTAAGCTCCCCGATGTCATCCCGGGGTCAAGATGGGCTCCCCTACGTGGATGGATATCCTATTTCTAGATATGGGGTTGTAGAGGTATAGCTCCCCCATGAGATCCTGGGTAGAGATGCACTTCTTGATGTGGTTACAGGTTAAGATGAACTCCCTGATGATATGCTCTTTGATGTTGATTGATGATGATATTTTGGGTAGTAGCCCAATGTAAGAGAATATAGAATGATAGCCTGATGGACAAAGGGTGGTAACCAAAGCTCCCCTCCGATGAGAAATTATTCTTCTAGATCCGAGAATGTTCAACATACAAGCATGAACAATTAAGAGATAAGAAAAAATAAGCATGAGAAGTACATTGATGATTTGTAATAAGAAAGGTTTACAACATGAATACTACATGACAAAGATGATCAATGACGATACATGATGATTCATGAAGATAACATAATGGCATATTTATTGATGAACATATATTGGTAGGTGGAATTCTCCCTGGTTGTGAGGGAGTGTTAAAATTATGCAACTGCAGTCAAATTCCACTATGGACAACTTGGGTGGTCAAGATTATAATTGCATTAGATTCCTATTTTTGAGAGGACCAAAATCGACCTATAGATCTCCCCAATCAGTTAATAAAAAGTTAAATTATGAATTAATTTATTTATAAAGTGAAATGGGATGGATCAGCCTAACCACATGTGGAGTTATCCTTAATCCCAAGCGGTCACACTTGAAAGCTATAAAAAGAGGCGACCTCAAGCTCATTTGCACACATTCTCTCATGATATCTTCTTCATGATCTCTTGGAATTGGTTAGTATTTTTATGTCTTGTCTCACATAGGTACGTCAGGAGTAGCTCACGCAAAGGATCGTGATCACAGACAAAGGCTCGCATTAGATCTAGGTATTCTGGGCTAGAGCTGCGGGCATGCCATGATGAGGTAGCAGCTAAGCTGAGCCAGAGCCGCAGGCAGGCCTTGTCAAGGCCACAACTAAGTTGGTATAGCTGCGGGCAGACCATCTTCAGGGCGCGACTAGGGTTATGGGTTGATCAGGACATCATCCGCGGGCAAAGAGTGCTCAGGTTGCGGTTAAGGGAGCTTCAGCTGTGGGTTTAAAGTGTTAAGGTCACGATGAAGAATTTTTTTTGGAAAATCACATTTGGATCACAGTAAGTTGCTTGTGCAACATATTCATTCATCCGTCGTTCAATCAGAGTCACTTCAGAACAGCCTTCGAAAACATCCTAGATTCAGATCTAGGACTTGGTAGTTGAGATCACTTGGTGATATATCAGATCCGTGCTCTTGATGTTGTAGATCTGTAGATCTGTAGATCTGCTCTATGTTTTTCTGCTGCTAGATGTATCTAAAGTCTTCACTCCGTATTAACAATATTCATCAGTATCCTTCAACGAGTGTCAGTGCATCTCAGTTCTCAGAATCAAGTTCCTTCACCAGAGATATGTGTAAGGTCACATTATTCTTGTGTTAGTTGTTTTACTACATCATGAAGATATAGATCTATGGATCATTGTACTCTTCTTGCTGAATCATTTGATGACGATCTAAGAAGAAGAATTTGCAAGGGTTTTCCCCATAGTGGGTTTTGCCTTGGTCTCAGACCAATCCTGGTGTCTCTATGTGTTCATGCTTCTCTTCTCTTGTGTCTTTTCATTCCACTGATTAGATGATGATGTTGGTATTATTATTTCTTCCTAGTTTCATATTTTGATGATTAATAATGTATATCGGTGTAATGACATAATGATTTGGGGTGAACTTAACAAGTTATTAAATAAATGTAACTATCAATGCAAAGAACAATGCTGCTCTATGGAAAATTAACAAGCCTCACTTGAGGGTTGTCCATTTCTGTCATAGTTTGTTTATCCTTATTTTGAAATTAGAAGATTAACAACCTACAACATTTTTTAGATAATTGGAATTAGACCTCTTTGAAAAAAAAGGAAATTTTAATTCGTATTTTATGCCTTTAAATAGGCTACATTAGAGAAAAATACCATTGGCAAAATATGTACCCTAAAAATCGTTAATCATAAATTGACTATTTTAAATCAAATTTTTTACTTTATTTATTTTTTTTAATCTAATTTTATTTTTACTTTTATTTTTATGTAACTTGACCGAGTCAAAAAAATTATATAACATAATCTAACAAGGAAATACATCACAACATATCATCCATACTATGCTATAGAATGCCTCTGAGAGCAATAAATTCCCTCCACTTTTTTTTATTAACTAATTATAAAATACCTAAGTCTAAGGAAACATGTCATAAGTGACTAGTTAGTGGCATTTATGAAATAGTCCTATTTCCAAAAATTGTCATTGTGTTTAAAAATAAAAAGAAAATTCTAAAATAACACAATATTTTCCATCCTATCCATCCTTTTGGCATAGGATGGTTATCTGTTGAGAAACTAGGTATTACTTATGAATACAAGGATTCATGAAAAGATTACATTCATGCCTTAGTTGACAATCATATTCTTTTGAGTGACATGTGTGATGAACTTATATGGTGTACTTCCCCCTGTGCAATCTATTCTTCTACGTTGTGTTTTATTTATCTTATAGCTGAAAGTTTGGATTTTGAGGTGAAATGGTGGTGGAAGTCTGTATAGAAAGCCAAATTTCCTCAAAAATCTAAAATCTTATTGTGGTATCTTATGATGAAGAAGATTCCCACATGGGATGTCATTAAGGGTGGATACATGTGTGGTCCTAAATGGTGTTCTCTTTTTCAAAATGATGGGGAAATTGTTATTCATATCTTTATGGAATGTCATTTCTTCCAAAATGTTTGGAAACTTTCCAGCGTTGGGTCACCCAATATCATGGACCAGCGGAAATTTAGAATAGGCTTGACATTCACGGTACTATAATCCCTTAAGTAGTCGCATCAAAGCCCTTCCCCTTATCATTTGCTATGGGTATGATTGGCTTGGAATTAGGCCATCTTCAAGGATAAGGTTTAAGTTCCATCTCACCTAGCTAGTGAAGTTTTAGCCATATTAAGCCATTTTCCATAAGAAAAAGATTCTCATGTTCCTAGAGTGATTAGTAATGAAAGTATTGATCAGTCTAATCCATGGGGTTATTTTGAAGGATATTTTAATGAAAATGGACAACATAGCAGTGGCGGATTTATTTTATTCCTCTCTCCAAACCATTTTTCGTATTGTTTCATCTTTCACATATTTCTCATGTTCGCACATTTTAAGGGAAATGAAAGATACTTTTTCTACAGATGGTATCCATTTCATTCTCTTTGGATCAAATATGACAGTGATCCACACTAATACTTTGGTTGGTTGTATATAATTGCTGAAGGCTTCCTATTTCAACTTAAGGTGGATGAGAATTTGTTGACTTTTTTTTTTAATTGACGGCCTAGATTGATTCTCAAGTGAATATGCTCAACATATGCTCCATATAAATGCTTATCAACGATTGTAGTGTGTTACGGAGTTTGCTAGGTTTCATTGAATTTTAATAAATTTAAAAAATTAGATTCGTGTCAAGTGGTTCCCCGCCCACCAATTTCCTAGGGATTTGAGATTATTCCAATTCTAATAAGTTCCTCCATGATTTAGGTCGACATTGAACAAAAAATATGAAGCCCCAAATCAAACTCCTCTCTAATATCTTTGAAAGTTTCACAAGTGAGGTAAGGTGACGCTTACAACGCCACAGAGCAATTTCGAAACGATGGCCCATGGGTAGGGGTTCATATAAGTTTATCCTTTTTCATAAGAGAACGGTGTGGAAAATTTCCGGGCAACACTAATCTTCTCGCCATAACCTCATTTTTCCATTAAATTTAATCATAGTAAAAAAATTATTATGGTTCAAGTTTTAATTCAATCTGGATCATTATTATTTATAACATTCATTTATTATTTATAGTCATATTCTAATTAGACTGTGAAATTAATATATAAGCAAATTTTATTTAGAAAAATGGTCTTTACAATAAGATGTGTATTTTTTTTCTCAAGTTAAAGTTGACTCATAACCTTTTTATACATGGTTAATCAGGTAAATATGTGCATTGGTAAGGAATTCTTCATGTTGCAATAGTTTTTTTTGTTACAACATTATTTTTTGTTATATTTATGAAGCCTTATGCTATATCAACCACATTGATATTTTTAATGTGGTTGTACTAGTTATGATATTGTCGTGACATGATATATGAGCATATGGACAAAATTTGTCATCTTTTGTTCGGCCTGTTTATGTGTTTAGTGATATGGGAATGTAATTATATGTTTCATACTTTGGAGGATTGGTTTTTAATCATATGTCATTCTTTCCCTGATGAATTCTTCTGGAATACACTTTAAAAGTGTCTATGTAAAATGTAATTTGCTTCATTTAAATATGAATAGAATTGAGTTTTTCTTTGTAAAAAATATAAATAATAACACAAGATTTTCAAATATATTCCATTTCCTATTCTTTTTAATTAGTAAATTCCACTCACTACTTTTTATTAACTAATTATAAATACTTATTAAGTATCTCAAAACATGTTGTAAGTGGTTGGCTAGTGACATTCGTGAAATAGTTTTATCAACAAAAAAAAATCTAGTTTTGATTAAAAATAAAATATCAAAATAACACAAGATTTTCTTTTTTCTTTTTTTGCTTGGTAGTTCCTTTCATTTTTCACTTTTTTCTCTCTCTTTTTTTTTTTTTAAACTCCATTTTTATCAACATGTCCAGATACATCACCCTGATCGGGGAAGGGAATTGAACCTGTGATGAGTGCTATAACAGCCCGTCTCATCACCATTTAACACAAGATTTTCAAATATATTTCATTTCCTACTTTTTTTTATTAATAAATTTCAAGAGCTATTTTTTATTGGTGTAGTTTAACTTATAGACAAAATATATTTTTTCACCGGAATCTGGAAAAACAATTTCAAGAAAAGGCATTTTTTAATGTGTTAATGAGAAAAAATGACCAAAAATTATAAATTTAACGTGTAAATTATGAATAAACTAAATATTTCTATAGACTTTTCAAGAAATTGAATTTATTTATATGTTAAAAATATATATTTTAAAATAATAAGAAAAAAAATATGCACTGGCAAAAATAGTAAAGAGTTCAGAAAGAGTTGGAAAAAGGAGGAGGGGTGACAAGCAGGGAAGACCATGGTTCAAGCCAGTTTGAGGCAAACAGGTTGATGTCTAACATGCTGGACCACATTGCAGAGCAGACACCATCATTCCAAGATCTGATTAACATCCAAGTCCCCAGCTATCAGGCAGGGGTTAGGCCCAGCTCTTATACCCCTACCAGTGCAAGTTTGAATCCTAACTGTGTTTATATGACACTCGCAGTCAGTGCTGGGGTTAGTAACACAAGTGGACACTTGGGCTACTTAGTCCCACCATGGCTACATGGAGCAAATTGGAGTCAACCATATGGCAACATTCAAACACCTCCTAATCATCCAATGTTGGGCAGTCCACCATACTTGGGTAAGGAAGTCAACTCAACAATTTTGGGCAATGCAGGAAATGGAAGCCATCAAGCATAGGGGTGGCATGAATTAATTTTTGTAACCACAAGACATTGTGATTTTGGTAAGGATGAAATAGGTTTGCTAAGGATAGCATCCATGGATGTTTGGGAAGCTACAAACCGTTTCAAATTAGTATGTATATAACAGTTTCTAAATCCTACAAGTTTGTTAATCTGTTGAAGTTATAGCCTTAGCCTATATCAGATTTTTTATGAAGTTATATGTATGAAGTTATTGCTTATTTAAAATAACACAACACTTGCCATAGCCTATATCATAATTTTTAATTTTTACTTAGTATGTATCAAACAGTTTGTAATTTCTACAAAATTATATCTTGTATTCCTTGGGAGTTAACAAAGTGGCAGTGTAAGCTCGATGTCCAACGTGCTCACTTGCAAAGGCATAATACCAATCAAATTAGTATGTATCAAACAATTTCTAATTCCTACAAGTTTGTTAATCTGTTGAATTTATAGCCTTAGCCTCGGTGTCTAACTTGCTCACTTGCAAAGGCATAATACCAATCATCAATGACACCATTAAAACAAGTGATAGCTGGTGCCATCATTTTTGTTACTTAGAGTGACAAGACAACCCACATTCATCGATAGAAGCCAGTGATAATCTTTATGAATAGTGATTAATAACAGAGTTATGATAAATTTTGCTAATAATACAAAAGAAACAAAAATCCCTCCATGAACATTTTCTCTGTTGAAAATATTATATGAATATAAACATCACAATTTCAATTTATATTACATCTAAACAAAATATCAACATGGGGAGCAAACCAGCAGTCTTATATAACAAAATTGTGTGAGGGAATAAGATAAAATAAATAATGCTAACAAATTCTTATTAATCAGATTAGTGGGAAACAAATTTGTATCATTATACTGGTGCAATGAAAAATCATTGCAAACTTCATCAATAAAAATCACTCAATAAAGGAGGTGAAAATTACTTGCTAACTTCATCAATAAAAATCACTCAATAAAGGAGGAGATTTTGAACAAAGAAACTGAATTCATAAGCAAAAAAGGTCTATGACACCAAATTCCAACTTGGATTTTGGCCAATTGCCCCACTCTGAAAATGTGTCTTGCAATGAGAACAACCCTGATTGAATGATCCTACCTCTTAATTGATTAAAAATAAGTGGAATATAAAAATCATAACTGCAAACCAATGAAACCCTGAACAATCAACAGAGGGTGTGAACAAAGAAATTAAATTCATAAATGAAAAAAAAATCGAAGGTAAAATACCTCTATGGAAGTGATTGTAATACCTCGACTCTATGAAACAAGAATGCAAGACCAAGACTTGACATCCAAGTCAAAACCCTTAAGAGAAACCAGGAACAAAGATAAAATACCTCTATGGAAGTGACTGTAAAATTAATACCTCAACTCTGTGAAACATGAATGCAAGACCGAGACTTCACATGCAAGTCAAAAACCTTAAGAAAAACTAGGAACAAAGGTGGTTATACCTTGTTGGAGTGAAGCAAAAATGCAAGACTGAGACTTCACATGCAAGTCAAAACAACATATATCAATGTAAATAACACAGTATGAGAAAATGTAAACATTATTAACAACACAGTATGAGAATTTAGACAACATTATTAACAAAACAGTATGAGAAAATGTCATCAAATTAATTGAAAACATGTACATACTAGCGATTTGGACAGATTCAACATTCAAAAAAATTTATGGTCCGATCTAATATACAAGGCCTTATCATAAAAACAAATCAAAGTTAAAAGTTCAATCGCAATCGGAGAATCGGAGATAACTTTAAAAGAAATTTCATATGCCCATTTCAAATCTTCCGATGCGATTAGTCCAATCGGAAAATTTCAATCGCTAAGAGTTTAAAACAGTTAATTATAACTTCCGATGCGATGCGGTCAATCGCAATCGATTAATCGGGACAGTCTTTAAGAAACTCTTTACGCTTAGTTGAAATTCCCCGATCCGATGTGCGTTTGACAATAAACGTTTTCAAAAGAAAAATCGAACATTTGTTCAAAGTCTTATATGGTAGACCCCACCATTAGAGATCGGAAAGATCTGCAATCACAATCGATTAATCGGGATAAACGTATTGTGATCTTCATCTGCCATTCGAAAACTTTCGATGCGATTCATCTATTTGCATACGAAAAATTTAGAATGAGTGAATATTTTAATATGTCACAAGCGCCAAATCTTTATTGGTACGAAGGCATTCAATAACGAATCAAATGAATATGGTTAATGATTTGGTTTTAAATATTTAAGTGTGACCCAAAAGGAGAATTTACGCAATATACGAAACAAATAAATGAAAACCATAAGTTCATAAATCATTCCGTTTGAGTGGCTTGTTGATCACGACTGAGAGTTTATTGTCTTGCAGGGCCAAAGAACACCAAGTTCTTTCATTCACAGACAAAGGGAAGCGGTAGCAGACGCAGAAATGTCAAAGAGAGGAAGAAGAAACAAGACTGCTCTACCAGTGAAGCTTGCCGAAACTCCTACGGTCTCAAAAGAAAAGCCCATAAAGCCAAGGCTAGTCACAGATACATCATGCCAAGGTCTTAGGAAAATGACATGGGACACAGTCTACAACCTATTGGAAAAAGAAGATCCCAAGGTCACAGTGGAGAAGGCATCAGTTCCAGACGAGGATAGCTCGGATTCTGACTCTGACATCAATGAAAGAACACTTGCAAATTCATTTCTACATCGAATTGCAGCCAGAGCGAGCATCATGCCTTACTATGATGTTGTTCGATGGGTTATTGACAGTGTAAAGATACAAAATAGAACGTTTGTTTCAGCATCTGGAGTGCCTTTCGGCTCGTTTAAAGCAGAAGACTTGAAAGCAATGTACCACCTTCCAGACCCACAGAAGGTGTATAACAAGGAATTTATCAAAGATTTTGCTGATAATAACAAAGTCCAATCCGACCCTATCAGTAATTGGAGGAAACTCTTAGGAAGCAATCCAAATGAAGCATTAGGATTTCTGATAAAGCTAAAGCCGACCTGTCTGCAATCGGAGATTGTTTTGGGGAGGAAAAATTTACTTACATCAGGGTTTTTGGTAGTATAGTGGAGCCGCATGTTCTTCCGCTTTTTGTTCCAGACAAACTTCTCGCTCAAGAAGTTTCTTATCAATTGACAATTGAAGGTATATCCAGGTCTTTGAATAACAGTAAGAAGAGAATGTGGCTTCAATTCCCACTTAATTGTGGTCATTTCACTCTAAATGATTTCAAGCATGCAGAAAAAGAAGTCTTCAAGATAAGAGGTTGTAAATTTGCAACCATTCCTGGAAGACAATATGATCCAAAAAAGATAGCATTTGATGTCACCGCTTCAGTTTCAATTGCTCGTTTTGAGCATGAACCAGATATGTTCGATGATTTGTTTGTTTCATTAGATAATTTTCCTCGAATTTTTGACTTGGTCAAGTCTAAATTTCAACAGGAGGAAATAAATAAATTTCTCTTATTTAGAAGCTAGAGATTGTTGAGAGTACCTCTGGACCAGCTGAGAACTCAAATCCAAAAATCAGAGACAGAAGGTACATCCGGCCAAACGCTAGTAGAAACATCTACCAGCAAAATCATTACACAATCGGCTGTCAACCAGCCGACTGTACATACTCAAAAAGTGGTCACTATTGACAAACCTGATGCCCCAAAGGGAAATACTGCTCAAATGACAGAAAAATGCACAAATATCAATGATGAGGTGCATAATCAAAAGGATGGATCGGATGACAAAAGCACTAAGCAGAGCATAGATAAAGAGAAAGGAAAAGAAATAACTAAGGAGATTATGGTTTCCACTAATCTTGATATTTCTTCTCAGCTATTAAATCAATATGATCAGTTTTCTCAACAGCTTGGATTGCAGGATAAAGGTAAAGAACAAATAGAGCAGGATGTTGAAATCATTCCTGAACATCCTACAGGGCATATTGTATTAAAAGGTGAAGAGATCCCTCCTTTGGATGTATTTTACAGCCCTAAACATAAGGCTGTTGTCAAAAGACAAAGAAAGAAAAGAAAAACAGAACAGGGCATATTTTCTACTCCATCCGAGGAATTTATGAATATTGTTTATAAGAACAATGAAATGAATCCATTTGAAGACCTCACGAAATTGTCCCAGTATACAGGAGCTTATAGTGCTGCAACAGTGGATAAAGTTGTAGAAATTTCTCAACTAATAACTCAGAAAGATCTTCACATAGCTTCACTGGAAGAACAAGCTAAGGAGAATCAACAACTGATTAGCCAATTGCAACAACAACTACAGGATCAGACATTCAGGTCTAAAGAATTGGAGAAACAACTTGCTGAAGAAAAGAAGAAGGTTGATGAAAAGCTTTTAGGCAAACAAAAGCAGCTAAATGAAGAAATTTCTAAGTTACAGAGTCTGTTACAAAATGAGGAAAATGCAAAAATGATTCAAGAAAAGGAATTTCAAGCAACTTTGGATAAGTTTAAAGATTACCCAAAGTTAAATGAATTCAAATCAGAAGCCCTTGAGGCTAATAAACTATTGACTCAACAGTTAATTGAATTTTGCTCAAAGCTGTCACAAGCAGAACCTTTTTGTGATATTACTTCATCTTTGATCCAAAATATCATAACTCTTAGACAAGAAATAGATGATGCCGATGAAAAGATTTCTGAGTTTCTCAACTGGCAGGATACAGAAAAAGGAAAAGAAGCAAATCTTCCTAGGATAGAGGAAAAACACAAAGAAATCTTGTTTACAGAATGGGAACATCAATTAATGAAATCTGATAGAGCAATATCAAGGGCCAGAAATATAATGAATAATCTCACGCAATTCATAAATGACAGCTTATACTCAATTAATCTCATTTCAGACTGTGTTCCTGGCAGTTTGCCAAAAATAAAAGAAACTGAAGACAGGTGGAGAGAAGAAATGGAAAGGAAAAGTCAACAAATCGGAAAACTTCAAACGATATCCTGGGATAGTATGTGGACTCATTTGATCAAGCCAAACAATCAACAGATAGCTATCAAACTTCTATCAAACGCTGTCGATTGTCTAATTCCAGAATTTTCTGATGCCACCTATGTTGGACAGTTGCATTCTGAGATGAGTCATCCACCAAGACTCCGAGATATGTTGAACATTTGCAACTTGGCTTCATCAAGCGAGGGAGAAAAACAATGAATCAGTTTTCACTCAAGATAGCATTTTAGTTTTAATTTGATAGATTGTAGCAGTAGTATTAGGATTTTGTTATGTAATTTATTATTTAAATCCCTCTCATGCATTTAGGGAGGGATCGGAAGTTGTAATATTTTTGGGATTTGGAGCTAACATTTCTGTTCTTCATTCCTTATTATATTTATATGAAAGATCACATCTGGTGATTTTTGTGCTCAAAATTATCTTTGAAGTGTTGCATTTTTGTGCCTTTGGATTTAATTTTACATCGGAGTTACTAGATCAGAGTATCACATTTCGTTTGATAGTCTGCAAGATGAATGAGGTATTTTTATCTGTTCACTGTTGATTTTCTCTGTTATATGGTATTCATTTGAAGAATTTGCTATCATTTATATATTTGATTTTCATAATATTTCCTTTTTATATTATCATTTCTGAGTATAATTGGAATATTATCATTTATAGATATATATGAATGGTATATAATGATGAATGCAATATGCTAATATAACTCTGTTTAATTTATTAAACAGAGTTATCTTTATTCGTTTCTGCACATTTCAATTTAATTAATAATACATTTCCATGGTTATTATTAGATTGAAACAATCCTAAGTTGTATTCACATATAATCACCTGGGTTAAAATTAGAATTTCTTTATCAGTATTTAGTTTAGATTAGATAGTGTTATTTTCTGTTAATCTAGTCCCATTTTCACCCATCCAATTCAATCCACTTAGTTATAAGGAAACTGGTCCTTTAAATCCAGTCGGAGCCACCATCCCAAACGGAAAAGGAGCTGTCTTAAGGTCCCGACCGGGTGGTTTTCCCCCAATGTTTGAAGCAAAGATTTTCTAGGCTTCAACATTTTGGCGCTAGAAGGAGGGCATCCAACTGTGAATGGCAAGCAAACCCAAATCTACAAACCATTCTAAGAGTAATTCTCCCTCCACATTACCTCGTACTTCCCAATTGCCCGCTGATTCCTCAGCATCCAAGCAAGAAGAAGAGGTATCCACTATCACTGCTCAAACCCACCATACTTCAGAACAATTAAGTCTTGAATCTCCTGAAGTTCAGTCTCTCATCCAGAAACTTCAGAGTTTCTCGATTTCACCACAGAAATCTGAGCTATCTCAAAGCAGTGAGACTTCGCAATTCAATCTACCTCACCCTCTTACTAGACTTCAGAGTGAGAAACTCGGTATTGAACCTACTGAATTTCCTTTACCTAAAAGGAAAAGGGCAAAGAAAAATACTGAAGATTCTGACAGTGAAGCACTTTCATCCACATCTTCCATCTCATCTTCCCCAGTGCGAAGTCAACCATCCACTCCCTCATTACATATCGCTGTTCACCAGGAATTGGGAACTTCAACATCTCAACCTGCTCATTCCTCAATATCAATTCCTTCCCAGACATCTGGAATTTCAACAACAGTATCATCCACCACTGGTATTACAATGGCAGATCCATGGACCAGACCTGGTGCAGTCAATATGCCCACACCATTACATGCATTACCTGATGCTCCTGAAAAATGGCTACCCAAGTTTAATCCAGAAAATGGAACCCAAGCCGAGGAACATATCAATAACTTCATGTTAGCAGTTAATTTGAAGGGAGTGACTGAGCAAGATCTCGTTGTTAGGCTTTTTCCTTATACATTGCAAGGATCAGCAGGATCCTGGTATTTTTCCCTGCCTTCTGATTCTATTACCAGTTGGGACATTTGCCAAGAACAGTTTCTCACTAAGTATGGAGATGATAGATCTTTAGCTACACTAATAAATGATCTCTCCAATCTTAGGATAGAGCATAGGGAACCTATTAAAGAATTTAATGCTCGTTTCAATAAACTTTTGAATAAAATCCCAACGACTTCCAAACCAAGTGAACAAATCAGAAGTGAGTGGTATATTACTTCCCTACCTGCCAATATAGTTATTTTTGTAGACAGGGCCGCAAAACCAACACTTGCTGAAAACATGAAAGAAGCACTTGCTGTGGAAAAACGTATTAATGCTCTAGAAAAGAAAGCGGCTCTTGAGGAAAGGAAAACCAAAAAAGTTTCATTCAAAGAAGACTCAAAGAAGAAAATCTCAAAAGATCCATATGATATGGAAGGCCTCCAAAAGGTCCTCAAGACTATGTCAAATGAAATGATTGAAATTAAGAAACAAGTAGCTGAAACTTCAACCAAAAGGCCCTTTAAGAATTATAAGAAAACCGAATCAAAACCACCAAATATCGTATCTTATGCAGATTCAGATCAAGAAGAGGAAGAAGAGGAAGAAGAGGAAACAATCTCACTAACTGATAATGAAGAGGAAATTGTTGAATGTCATGGCATGTGGGATTTCATACTGCCCAACTCCGATACAGATAATGATGAAGAAGCTTTACCTGTCTCTACTAGGAGTAAAAGTACTTACGAACCTGTTCAGACAACTTCAAAGAAACGGAGTGCAGGTGCTGCTACAACAAAAGAAAAAGTACCTACAAAGAAATCACCCGCAGCAGTCCCCCAAAACCCACCTTCAACTTCAAGTACTCCTCTAACATCCAAAACATTAGTAGTATCCGATTCAATGGATTACAATATTGTTGATGATATGAAGAAAACTAAGGCAAACATTACTATGTTTGAACTTAGCAAATTAAAACATCAGCAGAAATTGCTTCTCAAAGAATTGAATGTCGTTCCCTGTTCACCTCTTCCCAGTGCTAAAGCTGCAAATGATTCTGGTCAACCACCTTCTGGTATGATAGAAGCTACTGATTCAGTCCTGATTGGGGATAGATCGAATTCTCATACTCCACCCTTCCTTTTGACTTTTGAGATCTACAACAGAAACCTACACAACTGTTTGATTGACTCAGGGGCATCATCCAATATAATGCCAGCTTCAGTTTGTTCCAAACTGAACATAGAACCCCAAAAGTCTTCCATACATATTGTACAATTAGACAGAAGCAAGGTCCAGGTTTTAGGAGAGATTAACTCTGTAACTATCAAGTTAGCAGCTGATCCACGGGTAGTTCAACGAATTGATATCTTAATAGCTGATATACCTGAATTTTATGGGTTGATTTTGAGTAGAGATTGGTCTGAAAAGCTCCACGGGTATATTTCTACCGATTGGTCTCACATGTGGTTACCTTATAGGGGAAAGCCAAATCAAATAAAAATCAATCGAGAGAAACACATGACCCATACTGTAACAGATTTTGAACAGGAAAATCAACCAATTGCATTTAATAATAACATCTTGGGAAATTATTCATCAGAGTCATTTTTTGGAAATCTCACTGCCCAACCATCCCCTTTCTCAGTAAACAGTTTAACATCACAGATTGAAAAATATTCACAAACTGATAGGTCAAGATGTTTTAGTGATACTGGGGAAACTGTAAATAAGATTGTTAATACTTCTTTATTTTGGTCTTTATATTTTGACGGCTCTAAATCTAACGAAGGTTCAGGAGCAGGGTGTATCTTGGTTAGCCCACAAGGAGAAAAAACAATGCTGTCCTGTAGGTTAGAATTTGAATGCACAAACAATACAGCCGAGTATGAAGCTTTAGTCCAAGGTCTGTATAAAGCAATTGGCCTCAAAGTGCAATATTTGAAAGTATTCGGCGATTCTGAAATTATTGTCAAGCAGGTGAGAAATACAATTCACTGCCTTTCAAATCACCTCAAACATTATCAATCACTGGTACAAGAACTCACCACACACTTTTCTGCATTCAATATTTCTTCTATCCCTAGGTCTCAAAATTCAGCAGCAGACTTGCTAGCCAATGTTGCCTCCAGACTCATACCCTCCGAAGATTACAACCCAGATAGATTTTCAATAGAATTACTTTTTCGACCATCTGTCCCAGACAATGTCACAAATTGAAGAGTTTTTTACCATGATCAAGATATCTTAAATTTCATGACTTCAGAGAAATCATATGATGATCAAATTATTGATGAAGAAGATCACGATTTACAAATTGCTTCAAAAGATAATGAAAATCCCATTCCGAAATCTATTGTTAGATTGGAAGACTTATATGATATTAAAGACAGATTCAAGAAAGTCACTAATACCAAGCTTCAAAGTTCTACTTTGAAATTTGAATTAGTGAATCTTGGTTCTGATTCAAAACCTCAAAATGTTAATTTAGGACTTAATTTAACATCAGAGGAAAGGGATGCCTTCATTAAACTATTGAACAAATACAAAAATGTTTTTGCTTGGAATTATGATGATTTAAAAACATATGATACTTCAGTTATTCAGCACACAATTCCAATGCTTCCCGATATTAAACCTGTTCAACAGAAGCTAAGGAAAGTTCATCCAAATCTTGAAGATAAAATCAAATCAGAACTTAATAAACTTTTGAAAGCCAAAATCATTTTTCCTGTCAGGCATTCCAATTGGGTTTCCAATATGGTACCTGTAAGGAAGAAAAATGGTGATATAAGAATCTGTATTGATTTCAGAAATTTAAACAAGGCATGTTTGAAAGAAAATTTCCCATTGCCAACCATGGAGCAGATACTTCAAAAAGTAGCTGGTTCTGAACTTATGTCCTTTCTCGATGGATTTTCAGGCTATAATCAAGTCTTGGTTCATCCAGATGACAGATTGAAAACAACTTTCAGAACGAAATGGGGAACTTATGCTTATCAAAAAATGCCTTTTCGATTAATAAATGCAGGAGCAACTTTCCAAAGAGCCATGGACATAGCATTTAAAGGTCTGATCAATAAATCAGTTGTTGTTTATCTCGATGATATAACAGTATTCTCAAAAAATAGAACCAATCATCTACATGATCTAAAACAAATATTTGAAAGATGTAGAAGGTTTGGTATTTCCTTAAATCCAAAAAAATCTTTCTTTGCTTTGGATGAAGGAAAACTTTTAGGATTTTTTGTGTCAAAAGATGGTATATACATTGATCCAGATAGGGTAAAAGAGATTTCTGATATTTCTTTACCTCATAACAAAAAATCCATGCAATCATTTCTTGGACAGATCAATTTTGTAAAAAGATTCATTCCTCATTTTTCTTTAATTGTTTTACCTATGCAAAATATGATCAAGAAGAATTCAGTATTCAAATGGGGGCATAAAGAGAAAGAAGCCTTTGAGGCAATCAAACAGGTAATCATTAATGCACCAGTATTGAATACCCTGGATTTTTCTAAAATTTTTATTTTGTATACCTTAGCTACAGAGACATCCTATGCAGCTGTTTTAACACAACTCAATGATCAGAAAATTGAAGCACCAATTTCTTTCTTTAGCTCAAATCTGCAAGGAGCTAAACTGAATTATTCTGATGTTGAAAAACAAGCCTTTGCTGTGTTCAAATCAATCAAGCATTTCAGACCTTTTCTCTTAAAAACTCATACAAAAATCATTGTCCCATTCTCTGCAGTGAGGCAATTATTAATTCAGAGAGAAGTAGGAGAAAAACGAGCTAATTGGGTAACAACCTTACAAGAATATGATGTTGATATTAAACCAGCTAAGATTGTTAGAGGACAAGGTTTTTGCAGATTATTAGCAGGAGCTCATAACATACCAGAGAATGATCATTCAAATCAAGATATTCAAGTAAATCAGATACGTGTTACGGATTCTGAGTCTCAGTATTCTGATCTCATCTATTACTTAAAAAATGGGTATGCTCCTTCTGATCTCAGTTATAAGAAAAAACGTGCTTTAAGATTAAAAGCTGTTAAATATGAGATCATTGATAATGTGTTGTTTAGAAAAAATTATGATTCACTTTTGTTGAGATGTCTAGAAAAGACTGAGGCTGAAAAGGTTTTGCAGGAGTTGCATGATGGACCAGCAGGAGGTCATTTTGGAGGTGATACCACAGCTCACAAAATAATTCGTGTTGGCTATTATTGGCCTACCCTTTTTAAAGATACACATGAATATGTAAGAAAGTGCAGAATCTGCCAAACTGCAAGTGGAAGACAAAGGAAACCAGCTTTTCCTTTGCAACCAGTAAATATTGAGCAACCATTTGAACAATGGGGACTTGACATTATTGGTGAGATAGTACTTCATTCTTCCAAGCAGCACAAGTACATTCTTACTGCAACCGATTATTTTACAAAATGGGTAGAGGCAATTCCTTTGAAGGTAGCCAATTCTGATGCAATTATTGATTTCATAGATCAATTTATCATAACCAGGTTTGGTGTACCTCAAGCTCTTGTCTTTGATAATGCATCTTATTTTTCAGGAAACAGTTAAATAGAATTTGCAGTTAAAAGAGGTTTTAAACTCAAATATTCAGCAAATTATTACCCACAAGGTAATGGGTTAGCTGAATCCACCAATAAAAATCTCATCAAGATTATTAAAAGGACTATCGATCAAAATCAAAAGAATTGGCATAAATCTTTAATTTTTGCATTATGGGCTGATCGTATTACAGAGAAAGCTTCAATCGGAACTTCACCTTTTAATTTAGTTTATGGAAAAGAAGTTGTGATACCATCAAATTTAACTCTTCCATCATTAGCCCTAGTACAATTTATTGAAGAAAATCCTTCTTCATCCGTTCAATTGAGGTATGATCAAATCCTTAAACTAGAAGAAGAAAGAGATAAAGCTAGAATTGTTCATGAAAAACATCAACAGCTTGTGAAATCTTCTTTTGATGCAAGTTCTACTGGCTCAAAAATATTATCGATTGGTGATTTTGTTCTAAAATGGGATAAGGCACATGAGGAAAAAGGTAAACATACCAAATTTCAAAAGATGTGGCTTGGACCATTTCAGATCGTTGAAAAGATAGGCTCAAATACATTCATGCTCCAAGATCTAACAGGTAAGAGAGAATCTCTTCCTGTAAATGGGCTTATCTTAAAGAAATTCTTCTCATAAGGAGGTAAACCCTTCTTAAATTGTACATATTCCTTTTTGCAAAGTCTTTTATTGTTTTTATAAATAAAGGTTGTTAATAAGTCTCTAATTGACTGTTTACTTGATAGAAAAATTCTTAAGAAAAATATTATAAATATTTATTTTAGTGTAAATAAGAATTTTTAGAGAAATGATTATATTCTCTTGATAGTTTTAAATAAGATATTAAACTTTGAAAGATTATACCAATTATTTGCATAATCTTTTTGGAAAAACTTGAGGAAAATGTAAATCATTACAAGTTTATTAAGCAGAGAGAAGTTATCTATAAAAGTAAAGATTATTCAAGTCTTGGTACTCAAAAACTCAGAAAATTGTCATCCATTGATTCTTAAGGATAAGACTAGTTCACCCCATTCATTTAGGTTATGATTTTTTAGAATATAATTCTAAGAAATTATTGAAAAACATTTTTTAAGAGATAAGAGGTCTCATCACGAGCCGACTTACCATATTCATAAGAAATAATAAAGCTGACATTACCAATACTGCCTATCAAAACAGGGTAATGGCTTATTAATATAAGACAAGGGGTCTCATCACGAGCCAGCTTGTTCAGTTTTAATTATAACTATTGAATGGCATTGTTAATAACTGGCTACCAAACCAGAACAATGGCTCTTAAAAAAGAAATAAAAAATAAATAAAAGACAAAAAACATGAGATAACATATCTTATGAATTTATCTTTTAAAAAGTCATAATCTTAGTTGAATGGGACAATGAACAGTTAATGGTTAAAAGGTAACCCTGTCGAGACTATGAACGTTTGCGGGCAACAGAGGCAATACCTATGACAATAGAGTATATTATCAAAACCAAGCTTGAAGAAATCCACTTACTTCATTATTAATACCAATCAAAGCTTAAGATAACTCAAAATGTTTTTATTCTCAAGAAACTAGAAAGAAATTGTTAATAATTTTTATTCTTTTTCATAAGTTAGATTTTATTTTTGATTATCCTAGGATAATTTTTATTTACCTTTAAAAATCTTTACTTACTTAAAATATAGTATTCATTCTATTTTTCAGAGATAACTGGTTCTTTCAAGTGAATCGCCAATTGTTGTACCATACAACAACCCTCCCTTTTTCTTAAATTTTAGAAATAAAATTTAGAAATAGGGTCCCTTTCTTTTTTAGAAATAAAACACTTAGAAATAAAATTCATTGTTTTGGAAAATTTCATATTGTTACTAAACAGATTCAACATTCAAAAAATTTATGGTCCGATCTAATATACAAGGCCTTACCATAAAAACAAATAAAAGTTAAAAGTTCAATCGCAATCGGAGAATCGGAGATAACCTTTAAAAGAAATTTCATATGCCCATTTCAAATCTTCCGATGCGATTAGTCCAATCGGAAAATTTCAATCGCTAAGAGTTTAAAACAGTTAATTATAACTTCCGATGCGAAGCGGTCAATCGCAATCGATTAATCGGGACAGTCTTCAAAAAACTCTTTACGCTTAGTTGAAATTCCCCGATCCGATGTGCATTTGATAATAAACGCTTTTAAAAGAAAAATCTAACATTTGTTTAAAATATATGGTAGACCCCACCATTAGAGATCGGAAAGATCTGCAATCGCAATCGATCAATCGGGATAAACGTATTGTGATCTCCATCTGCCATTCGAAAACTTCCGATGCGATTCATCTATTTGCATACGAAGATTTTTAGAATGAGTGAATATATTAATATATCACAAGCGCCAAATCTTTATTGGTACGAAGGCATTCAATAACGAATCAAATGAATATGGTTTATGATTTGGTTTTAAATACTTAAGTGTGACCCAAAAGGAGCATTTACGCAATATACTAAACAAATAAATGAAAACCATAAGTTCATAAATCATTCCGTTTGAGTGGCTTGTTGATCACGACTGAGAGTTTATTGTCTTGCAGAGCCAAAGAACACCAAGTTCTTTCATTCACAGACAAAGGGAAGCGGTAGCAGACGCAGAAATGTCAAAGAGAGGGAGAAGAAACAAGACCGCTCTACCAGTGAAGTTTGCCGAAACTCCTACGGTCTCAAAAGAAAAGCCCATAAAGCTAAGGCTAGTCACAGATACATCATGCCAAGGTCTTGGGAAAATGACATGGGACACAGTCTACAACCTATTGGAAAAAGAAGACCCCAAGGTCATAGTGGAGAAGGCATCAGTTCCAGACGAGGATAGCTCGGATTCTGACTCTGACATCAATGAAAGAACACTTGCAAATTCATTTCTGCATCGAATTGCAGCCAGAGCGAGCATCATGCCTTACTATGATGTAGTTCGATGGGTTATTGACAGTGTAAAGATACAAAATAGAACGTTTGTTTCAGCATCTGGAGTGCCTTTCAGCTCGTTTAAAGCAGAAGACTTGAAAGCAATGTACCACCTTCCAGACCCACAGAAGGTGTATAACAAGGAATTTATCAAAGATTTTGCTGATAATAACAAAGTCCAATCCGACCCTATCAAAGACTGGAGGAAAAACCCAGAGAAGCACCGAAATGAAGCATCCGGTTTTCTGATAAAGCTAAAGCCGACCTGTCTGCAATCGGAGATTGGTTTGGGGAGGAAAATTTTACTTACATCAGGGTTTTTGGTAGTATAGTGGAGCCGCATGTTCTTCCGCTTTTTGTTCCAGACAAACTTCTCGCTCAAGAAGTTTCCTATCAATTGACAATTGAAGGTATATCCAGGTCTTTGAACAACAGTAAGAAGAAAATGTGGCCTCAATTCCCACTCAATTGTGGTCATTTCACTCTAAATGATTTCAAGCATGCAGAAAAGGAAGTCTTCAAGATAAGAGGTCGTAAATTTGCAACCATTCCTGGAAGACAGTATGATCCAAAAAAGATAGCATTTGATGTCACTGCTTCAGTTTCAATTGCTCGTTTTGAGCATGAACCAGATATGTTCGATGATTTGTTTATCTCATTAGATAATTTTCCTCAGATTTTTGAATTGATCAAGTCTACATTTCAACAGGAGGAAATAAATAAATTTCTCTTATTTAGAAGCCAGAGATTGTTGAGAGTACCTCTAGACCAGCTGAGAACTCAAATCCAAAAATCAGAGACAGAAGGTACATCCGGCCAAACGCTAGTAGAAACATCTACCAGCAAAATCATTACACAATCGGCTGTCAACCAGCCGACTGTACATACTCAAAAAGTGGTCACTATTGACAAACCTGATGTCCCAAAGGGAAATACTGATGATAAATCCGGTCCAAATACTGGCCAGAAGTCTACTTCTCAAATGACAGACAAATGCACAAATATCAATGATGATGTGCATAATCAAAAGGATGGATCGGATGACAAAAGCACTGAGCAGAGCATAGATAAAGAAAAAGGAAAAGTAATAACTAAGGAGATTATGGTTTCCACTAATCTTGATGTTTCTTCTCAGCTATTAAAACAATATGATCAGTTTGCTCAACAGCTTGGATTGCAGGATAAAGATGAAGAACAAATGGAGCAGGATGTTGAAATCATTCCTGAACATCCTACAGGGCATATTGTATTAAAAGTTGAGGAGATCCCTCCTTTGGATGTATTTTACAGCCCTAAACATAAGGCTGTTGTTAAAAGACAAAGAAAGAAAAGAAAACAGAACAGGGCATATTTTCTACTCCATCAGAGGAATTTATGAATATTGTTTATAAGAACAATGAAATGAATCCATTTGAAGACCTCACGAAATTGTCCCAGTATACAGGAGCTTATAGTGCTGCAACAGTGGATAAAGTTGTAGAAGTTTCTCAACTGATAACTCAGAAAGATCTTCACATAGCTTCACTGGAAGAACAAGCTAAAGAAAATCAGCAACAGATTAGCCAATTGCAACAGCAACTACAGGATCAGACACTCAGGTCTAAAGAATTGGAAAAACAGCTTGATGAAGAAAAGAAGAAAGTTGATGAAAAACTTTTAGGCAAACAAAAACAGCTAAATGAAGAAATTTCTAAGTTACAAAGTCTGTTACAAAATGAGGAAAATGCAAAAATGATTCAAGAAAAGGAGTTTCAAGCAACTTTGGATAAGTTTAAAGATTATCCAAAGTTAAATGAATTCAAATCGGTAGCCCTTGAGGCTAATAAATTATTGACTCAGCAGTTAATTGAATTTTGCTCAAAACTGTCACAAGCAGAACCTTTTTGTGAGATTACTTCATCTTTGATCCAAACTATCATAACTGTTAGACAAGAAATAGATGATGCCGATGAAAAGATTTCTGAGTTTCTCAACTGGCAGGATACAGAAAAGGGAAAAGAAGCAAATCTTCCTAGGATAGAGGAAAAACACAAAGAAATCTTGTTTACAAAATGGGAACATCAATTAATGAAAGCCGATAGAGCAATATCAAGGGCCAGAAATATAATGAATAATCTCACGCAATTCATAAATGACAGCTTATACTCAATTAATCTCATTTCAGACTGTGTTCCTGGCAGTTTGCCAAAAATAAAAGAAACTGAAGACAGGTGGAAAGAAGAAATGGAAAGGAAAAGTCAACAAATCGGCAAACTTCAAACGATATCCTGGGATAGTATGTGGACTCATTTGATCAAGCCAAACAATCAACAGACAGCTATCAAACTTCTATCAAACGCTGTCGATTGTCTAATTCCAGAATTTTCTGATGCCACCTATGCTGGACAGTTGCATACTGAGATGAGTCATCCACCAAGACTCCGAGATATGTTGAACATTTGCGACTTGGCTTCATCAAGCGAAGGAGAAAAACAATGAATCAATTTTATTCAAAATAGCATTTCAGTTTTAATTTGATAGATTGTAGCAGTAGTATTAGGATTTTGTTATGTAATTTATTATTTAAATCCCTCTCATGCATTTAGAGAAGGATCGGAAGTTGTAATATTTTTGGGATTTGGAGCTAACATTTCTGTACTTCATTCCTTATTAGATTTATATGAAAGATCACATCTGGTGATTTTTGTGCTCAAAATTATCTTTGAAGTTAAAAGGTGAGGAGATCCCTCCTTTGGATGTATTTTACAGCCCTAAACATAAGGCTGTTGTCAAAAGACAAAGAAAGAAAAGAAAAACAGAAAAGGGTATATTTTCTACTCCATCAGATGAGTTTATGAATATTGTTTATAAGAACAATGAAATGAATCCATTTGAAGACCTTACGAAATTGTCCCAGTATACAGGAGCTTATAGTGCTGCAACAGTGGATAAAGTTGTAGAAGTTTCTCAACTAATAACTCGGAAAGATCTTCACATAGCTTCACTGGAAGAAAAAGCTAAGGAGAATCAGCAACTGATCAGCCAATTGCAACAACAACTACAGGATCAGACATTCAGGTCTAAAGAATTGGAGAAACAGCTTGCTGAAGAAAAGAAGAAGGTTGATGAAAAGCTTTTAGGCAAACAAAAGCAGCTAAATGAAGAAATTTCTAAGTTACAGAGTTTGTTACAAAATGAGGAAAAGGCAAAAATGATTCAAGAAAAGGAATTTCAAGCAACTTTGGATAAGTTTAAAGATTATCCAAAGTTATATGAATTCAAATCGGAAGCCCTTGAGGCTAATAAATTATTGACTCAGCAGTTAATTGAATTTTGCTCAAAACTGTCACAAGCAGAACCTTTTTGTGAGATTACTTCATCTTTGATCCAAACTATCATAACTCTTAGACAAGAAATAGATGATGCCGATGAAAAGATTTATGAGTTTCTCAACTGGCAGGATACAGAAAAGGGAAAAGAAGCAAATCTTCCTAGGATAGAGGAAAAACACAAAGAAATCTTGTTTACAGAATGGGAACATCAATTAATGAAATCTGATAGAGCAATATCAAGGGCCGGAAATATAATGAATAATCTCACGCAATTCATAAATGACAGCTTATATTCAATTAATCTCATTTCAGACTGTGTTCCTGGCAGTTTGCCAAAGATAAAAGAGACTGAAGACAGGTGGAGAGAAGAAATGGAAAGGAAAAGTCAACAAATCGGCAAACTTCAAACTATATC